>JAGHPS010000234.1:0-600000 GCA_020976635.1 Castanea crenata
GAATAAATATGTGGTACCACCACATAGGACAATATGAATAAATAAATCAGTGGTGTAGACTGTTGAGTCTGTGAAGACAATTGCTTATAATTTAATTATTTATATACCATGGATTAATTGACCCACAAGATCATCTGTTAAGGCAACACAATTGTTAATGGTAGGAGAACAGGACCATATCAATACATTTTATAATGAATAAATATTTGGTACCACCATATATATAGGACAATATGAATAGATAAATCAATGGTGTAGACTGTAGAGTCCATGAAGACATGACAATTGCTTGTAATTTAATTATTTATAGACCATGGATTAATTGACCCGCAAGACCACAACACAATTGTTAATAGTGGGAGACCAGGACCATATCAATACATTTTATCAATTTATGGTTTTTCTAAATTAATTATTAAATAATATTTTATACTGTTTTCAAATAAAGTCAAATCATGTACAAATTATCACACATTCACACTAAATTGGTACCTGTAAATCAATAAATAATTGGAAAATGTGTGTGTGATTTTTTCTTTCCTTTTTTCTTCTTTAAAAAATGTGCATTGCAACTCAAAATTGAATATTAAATAATATTTTTGGCAAATAACTTTAGTCACTCCTTAAAAAAAAAGCCCCTTTTTTTAAAATGAAAATGGGAACAAGCTGAAATTTTCAGTTTGATCTTCATGAAGACATCCATTTGGTGGCTGTCGATCTTCAACATGTCAATAAGTGATTTTGGCTTCCCTGAGTGTTATTTCTTGCGTTATGCTTCACTGTAAGGTTTTTTTACCCCATGAATTCTACAAAATAATAATAATCAGCAAAAAAATAGTTATTGAATCATCTAATGTTCTTTCAATATTTTATGACTGTCATCACTACCCCTCCTTGTTCATGAATGTCTTGGCCTTCTTGTGCATTTCTTTCAAGTACTCCCTAAACCTAACCAAATCCAATGTAACATTTTGTTCCTTCAAATATACATTCATAAGAGACCAATCTGTTCCTCTAAAAGCAACTGGGTCCCTTATTACCAAGTCATCCTTGCTATACTTTTCTAGCAAGCTACTCTCCTCAGCATTGATTCTATACTCCATGTACTCTTAACCCCACATTCCTAGCCAATCTCGAATAGCAAACCTCGGTTGCCCATTCAGTCCCAAGCGGCAACACTTGCATGAACACCGAGCCAGGCAGGAGAAAAATTGTATGACCAGAATGTATCAATTCATAAGCTTTGTGCATAGGGATCATAGGTGTTGGCTCACAAATAGTCACATTAAAACCAATCTTCTTGACTTCAAATTTTACTTCATTTTGGTTCAATATTACACGACTAACACCACCATTACGACTTATCAACACGAATTGGCCTAGATTTAGAAGGATTAAATTTAAAGGGATGGTTTTGGTTTTTAGACATAGGCTTTGTCATTTTTTTTTTTTTTTTTTTGGAGAAAATAAGCTTTGTCAATTAAGGCATGGAAATGGGTGAAAGCTTTTGAGTTTGGTATTAATTTTGTATCTATAGTGACCAAATCATGTGATATAATATCCACATTGGCAAAAAGGAAACAATGGGTGATAGTATTATTATCGAGGTTATGATAGAATATTTATTGAAAGTACCTAAATACTTCAGTGTACTTATTATTTACTAACCCACCAATCACGAGCCTTTAATATTACAAGTACAACATCTTGAACAGGGAAGATTGAATTGGTGGTGATGAAGAGGAGGATGAAGCCATCATTAAAGCCATGGAAGATGTTTCTGGTGAGCTTGCCCGCACTGAATACTATTGGTACGGCCTTGTGTTGGATTTCACATTTTGGGCCTGATGGGCATGAGACGAGGATTATTAACTCGTTGATTCGGGACATTGCGTGTGTCTCCTATTTCTATGGACAGGGCTTTTGTTGGGTCCACTAGAAAGAATGTTGATCTAGTAGGATCCAGTACTGTTGGACTATTGATGGTACAAATGTCTTAGTATTAGTGAGAACGGTCACAACTGATTTTTTTTTTTTTTTTTTAAATTCTGGCTTGCTACTTGATTTGGCTACAATATTATTTCACCAAATTTATTACATTAGACATTTTTTTGTTAATGAATTAAAAAAAAAATAGCAGACAATGATTGGAGTGTCTTCTATAGTAAATTCCTAGTTAGATATCCCGGGATATTCCTCGTTTTTTGTAGTAGACCAGCATTTCCTTTTTATTTATTACAAAGAGATTATAATACCAAGTTCCCTTTGTATCTAAATCAGGATGACATATTTGCCAGCATTAGAGTTTGCTAGAGAACATGGTCTTTATATAACTCTTCACTTTGGAGAGGTACGTTTGTTCTTTCAAATGCCTACAGCTGTTATCGTTGAACTCACCCTGACTAACTTATTTTCCTAACTTAGTGCTTGTAGGTTCCTAATCCGAAAGAGATACAAGCAATGTTAGACTTTATTCCCCGGAGGGTTGGCCATGCTTGTTACTTTGAAGAGGATGATTGTAAAAAATTGAAACATTACAATATCCTGGTAAGATATTTGTGAAACTATACCTTCTCTTGATGTGAACCTTCATTTCTCTAGGATGATAAGGAATGCCTTCTTTTGACTTCCATAGAACAGATGTGAAGGAAAAGAGGCAAAATCCAGAATCTTTTCAATTAGTTTACCAATCCAATCTTAAAACTTTTAGAAGATGATTAATTCATGGAATAAAGTCTATCAAAGGTTGTGAAACTTATTATAGTTTGTTAAATGAGTTTGGAAGTTTCTTTTTTATACCATTTCTGGAATATTTTCATTGTGAGGAACCAAAGACATCTTCATTTAGTCACCTGTTTATGATTGAATACCTCTCATCCATGATGTCTTTCTTTTAAGTTGATTAGCCTAGTTTCATTATTTTCTGCAAAGGCAAAACTTAGGTACAATTCCGAAGGTGTTGTACTTATACCATAAGTTACCCAATTAAATTCAAACAATTTGCTGCATTGACCAATACAACCCAAAAGGTGTTAGTTTCCCTCAAGGTACAATTAGATTCTCTTATGTGTCTGCTTGGCCAATACAGCCTCATGATTAAATTTAAACTCCCACCTAAGGTAGAACATCTAAGGAATTGTGCAACACCTGAAGATTTTAAATGGCTGTAGACTAAAAATTTGCTAGTCTCTTTTTGATAGGCAAATAAAGCTCACACACACACACCCACACGGGTTAAACCTGTGATTACACCCTCTACCTTCTTAGGAGGGAGGAGATGCCACTTGATCCTAGAAACATTTGCAGTATTGTTGGTTTTAAATATTTGGCTGGATAACTGTTTTAGCTTCTATGTCTATTCACATTTTTGCAGGTTGAAATTTGCCTGACTTCCAACATTGTGACTGCATCAGTTTCCTCACTAGATGTTCACCATTTTGGTTAGGTCTTCTGAACAAGCCTGTGAAATATATTATCCTTAAGTGACCTATCTCCTCCTTTGCTACTGATAAACTTCAAAATATCTCTAATATAACACTTTGTTTAATTATGCAGCTGATCTGTATAATGCAAAGCATCCGATAGTCCTCTGCACCAATCATGCTGACATGTTCTCCACCAGTCTTTCCAATGAGTTCAAAGTTGCTGCTTCTGCATTTGGTAGGTATTAATCTAGTGGTGCAGGTACTGGGAGTTGGATTTTGTTAATGTGTGCCCTAAAGGCACACAATAATAAATCACTTTTGGAAATATTTTCTTGGGAATTGAAAAAGTATTGACAACTTTTTCAATTTTCGAAAAAATGTTTCTAAAAATGGAAGACTTAATGTGTGCCCTTAGGACACACATTAACCGAATCCATTCAAAAATTAGGCTTTGACCCAAGCCAAATAGGAGTAGGCTTTAGCTATAGACTTATAGTGTCTATATAAGCACACGCTATTGTACTCCAGTGAGGACAATTTGGAATTTTTCCTTCAATAGCTTGGTGCCGACTCCTAGGTTTTGTTTCCACGTGCTTGTTATTGTTCCAAACAAGTTTAGGTGCTGATTCCTAAGTTCTGTTTGCCAAATGCTTTGAACATTTTGGTTTTGGTTGTCTTTCTTCATTTTGACACTAAGGAAAAGAAAAAGGATAACCTCAGTGAGATGATGATGGAGCCGTACTAGTGCCACCTTATTTTGTACCGCTAGAAAATGAAATTTTCATTCAAAAAATAAAAGCAGGAAGTCTGAATGGTGCTTTTTTGTACAAGATGTAGATAGCTATTTTGTGCTATTATTCATGTTAAATGTTTGGGGACAAAAGTGATCTGAGCCAATATTATGAGTTAGGATGCCCTTGCCTAATGGTGCTCACTACTCAGTTCAACCCACCTAGGCTCTGTCTTGCAATTAGAAGTTGATTTTCCACCCATTAGATTGAAACTCCATTCATTGTGCATTATATTTTTATCTATTTCTTTCGAGTGAATTTGAGGTACCCATTTGTACAAGGGAACGCAAGCATGTTTAAAGGTGATTAAAACCTTCATAATGGAATAAAAAAGATAAATTAGAAATGAAAGGGGAGCTGTAATCTTTTTCCTGTATATGAGAGGGTTTTTTTTTTTTTTTTTTTTCGTCACAAGCGGGAAAGGGGATTTGAACTTACGTTCTCCTTCAATATCAAAGAGTCACAAGAATCTACCTCAAGTTTGTTTAGGAGTTCATAAAGAAAAGGAAATGAATAAAATGAAATATTCTACCCCCAAAAAAAAAAACAATATATATACACACACACAAATAATTTTACTATTATGTCCATTATATTTTATTTGTATTGAAGTCCTGAAGATAAAAATATAAAATTTTAGGCTAATTATACTCACCTGCCACTCCAAACTTAAAGGGAAAATACACTTTTCCCCTTAACAACCAATAGACCAAATTTGTTAAATTAATATTTAAAATGTTGTGTACTAAGTACTAACTTGCCAATTGCTTAAGGAATTGTTTCCATAATTATCTTATTTCATTAAAAATCATTATTTTTAAAAAAATTTATTAAAATGTATTTTAAAATATTTGGTGCGAATTTTGCTTCTTCTTTTTTTAAACCTTTTCAATGGGTTATGGAGAGATCTGTCATTAAAATAAGTATGGTGTCAATTTACCATTCATCAAAATAAAATGATATGAAATTTAAAAAAAAAATTATAATGTATACATCACAACTCAAAAATAGGGGTGTTTTGAAAATTTTACTAAATTTTGTTGTGTTCCTAAAATTTCTCCTACATGTACTGTAAAATTTGTTTTTTTTTATTTATAGAAAACATCATAAATTATATTAAAGACATATTTTAAGTATAAATTACATATGTACATGTATATGTATATGTACATGTATATGTTTAAGTGGTGGAGCAAATGGGATTTCTTAAGGGTGGAGCAAGTGCGCATATGTATATGTTTATGCATGCTTTGATACTAGATAAATTTTGTATTTTTATTCTAAATTTATCAATTATTTTTTTTACTAATCAAGGTTAAGCTTTTGTAAAGAGATTCTTATAAAAATTTAGAATATTTCATTACTAATATAAATAAAATGGGAAAGTGTTAATTTTTTCAAACCTTAAGGGAGAAGAGTATTTTTTCCCTTCAACTTCGGGGTGGAGTGTCATTCCCCCAAATCATAAGTAAGGGGAGTGTAATTACTTCTTATATCTTTTTACTCTTTTATCATAACATCACTGCAACACTATTTAATTGAAGAAAATTCAAAAAATAAGAAGAAAAAAAATGTCAATATATGTTAGGCCATGAAGGAAAAATCAATTTAAAAAGGGAATAATATCCTCCACTTTAACAATAAAAAAATTATTTCAAATATTTAAAAAATATTATGATTACAATAGTATAAAAAATAATTAAACATGACTTAATGAAAGACAATATTTGTCTTGAATCATATAAAACCGATTTGAGTTAATATATTAAAAATAAAACAACAAAAATTGAAAGCACGGTTATGGAGAGATTTTAGAGTTGATTAATAGGAGTTTGTTAACAAACAACCAAAAATAAAATACAAGTATATTATGGGTGTTTTATTTAACCATTATTTATCATAGAGTGTAGAGAGGGGTTACTACACTCTCAATTGGCCATAAGCCCTCCTAGGGAAATTTGGCAAGCGGACACCACAGAGGGACCGATCTGCAGCAAAAATGAATGTGATGACAAATATGCGGTATTGGCCAATTACAATGGAGATGGTTTTTCTTATGTTATGTCGCTCTTCTACATGTGCTTCACATCTTCTCTTGCAGTTGTCTTATTACTAATTAGCGGCATTCCGTTGAACAATAGGGTTTGCCTAACATTATTGTCCTTAGGCTTATCAGTGAGCCTCCTCACATTATCGGTGGCATATTTTGGTTGTCTTTACCATATTACACCTAAAGGAGTTTACCATACCACTTATGGACTAGTTTTATGGCCTCTGTATCTTCTAATAACCCTAATAACAACAATTTTGATCCACTATATAATATGTGCCATGGTGTGGACAATATTTCACATCATCAAGGTAAAGGTTTTTATTTAAGCTAATTTTTACCATAGAGCATAGAGAGGGGTTATTATACTCTCCTTCAGGGTGAGGGGACAATATCTATTTATGGTATAGTATATTTTGTTAGGACATGTGTGATTGGATGTTAAGAACATATGTCAACATTTTATGTATTGGATAATCCATTGACAAAACGCACTTTACTTGTAATTGGGTAGATCTAGCATTTATTTAATGTTTCAAGAAATAAGGTTTCAAGTTCAAGTGTTAAACCCATGCAAGTCTGTTCAAGAAACAAGTAAAGAAGTGTTGTTCATTAAAGCTTGACAGCTAGTATCTATCAAGGTTTAAAAGAGCTGTTTTAGCCCGAGACTCGACAGCTGCTCGACAGATAGGGTATCTGTCGAGATTTATGAAAAACAGATTTTCAGTTCTGATTTTCATCCAATCCGTGATTATGTATTTAGGCTTTCTTCTCTCACAACCCTAAACATATATAAAGATTATTTTAAGAGCCGTATCTGTTGAGATTTCTCACAACCCTAAGCGTAATTTCTTAAGTGTGACCGAAAACCTAGTTTGCCCTAGTTCTTGAAGAAGTTGCTATGTTTGTACACCGTAGGGTTTTGTGACCAAGCAACTTCGTGATCTTCATTGGTTGATGAACAGAAGAACTTTGTAGCCAATATCCTTCTCAAGTTGGTGATAAAGTTGTGTACTGGGATTCGCGAATCTTTTGGTTAGTCACGTACTAGGAGCCGTGCAATACAAGGAGAGATTGTCACTATAGAACAAGTCCAATTGGGTATTGGGGTAAGGGTTCAACTGTAGATCGGTATAAGGTACTGTGATTCCTTTACTTGTAACCGCTTGTTTTGATAATAGTGGATTCTCGGGAGTAGTTGCCTTAAAATCACCCAGTGGAAATTTTGTCGTATAGGTTTTCCCCATTCGTAAACAAATCACTATGTCATTTAATTTCCGCTGCATACTTAGTTATTTGGTGATTTTTTTGTACTACCATGCTCATTGTATGTAATTGAACCTAATTAATTCACTTGGCTAATTCATCACAAGGGGTTAATACATTTTTTGGCCTATCAAGTGGTATCAGAGCAAGCACACTCTGATTAGGGTTTAATTTTTGTAGTGAGATCCATTGACCTCTGTTTGTCATGAATAGAGGTCAGTGACTTATTATATCTTCTTTATTTAATGGAACTAACTATGCATACTGGAAAGTAGGCATGAGAGCTTTCTTGCAGTCCTTAGATGAGAAGGTGTGGCAAGCTATGGAGATAGGCTGGACCAAGCTGAAGGAAGCATTGGCCGACTAGGATGATGCAAAGATCAAGGCAGTAAACTTCAACAACAGGGCATTGAATGTTTTATTCAGTGCGGTCACAAATGAGGAGTTCAAGAAGATCTCCTCCACTAAAACTGCAAAGGAGGTGTGGACCATTCTCTAGACAACCTATGAAGGAACCAAGGCTATCAAGGATTTGAAGCTTCAGAGGCTCACTACTAGCTTCGAAGAAATCAAGATGGAGGAGAATGAGTCATTTGATGAGTTATATGTCAGGCTCAAGGACATAGTGAACTCAGCCTTCAATCTTGGGGAAACCATTCCTGAACCTAAGATTGTGAGAAAAGTGCTCAAATCTCTGCCCGAGAGATTTCATGACAAGATCACTGTCATTAAGGAATCAAAGGATATTGACAAGATTCCTTTGACAGAGCTCGTTGGAAATCTACAAACCTATGAGTTGGGTTTGTCTAGGCTCGAGAAGTCAAGCAAGAGTAAGAGTATGGCACTGAAGGCCAACAAGTGTGAAATTGATGAGTCTTCCGATAATGAAGATTCTAAAATGAAGTCCTACATCACCCGGTAGTTTAAGAAGTTCATGAAGAATGTCAATGCAAAGGGCTTCGACAAAGACTATAGGCAATCAAATTCTTCACAATCTAAGAGCCAAGACAAAGGGTAGAAGGAAGCTAGGGATGGCGGTCAATACACTGTTCCTTCAGGGCCCAAGTGTTTCCGGTGTCAGGGATTCGATCACATCAAACAAGAGTGCCCTACTTATCTCAAGTCTATTGGGAAAAGTAAGGCACTTGTTGTTACCTTGAGTGACACCGAACTTGAGGATGATTTCGAAAATGAGGATGACAAAATCCTAAATGCCTTCACTGCCACTGTCAATCCTACTGAAAGAATTGTAGAAGATGTGGATGAAGAAGAAAACTTGGTGGAGTCAAAATTTGAGAAGATGGATGAGCAAGATGACATCCACACAGCCTATGCAAAGTTATACAATGTCTCAGAGAAATATGAGAAGCTATTTAGGTTGGCCATCAAGAAGCTTAGTGATGTGGAGCTTGAACGAGAACAACTCTCCACAAAGTTTGATGAAGAAAATTAGACTATTGGAGCACTAAGATTTGAGAACAATTTCTTGGCTGAAAAGACCAAGAAGCTTAAGGCAGAACTATTCCAAGTGAGAGCTCAATTGGAGAGGAACTCAAGTGCAAAGCTTGATGAGATGCTCAGCATGCAAAAATCTACCTCCAATCGAACTGGTTTAGGATATGATTTTTCTTCTCCTAATATTGCTTCTTCTAGTACTACTATTTTTGTTTCTCCTGCTAACAATATTGATTCTGCGAATAATGATGCTAAAACCAAGATAGCTAGTGAAAACATAGACATAGGTAAATCGATCTTAGGAGCACCCCCTAAGCTTGCTAAGAAAGAAACCAAAAACCCTAGGGCTAAAAATAGTAATGCTCAAAAGTCTAAAGAAAAGAAGAAGCATCTCTATCATCACTGTGGCACAACTAGACATACTCGACCCAGTTGCTATAAGTGGTTAGCCACTCAACACAGCAACAACATGATTTCATTGGGAAACCAGAATCAGCTTTCATCCTTTCTTGCTCCTCTTGGAGATCTTCTCAAACCCCTAATATTCCTTTCAAACTTGAACGGTTTCAGTTCTTCCCCCTTACCGCTGGTTCGAGGTTTTCTTCAAAGAAAAGGTTCCTCTAAAGTGTGGAAGGAAAATGGCTCCAAGTGATTTAGTCATTTTTTCCTCTATCTCCCTCTTTTTGTTATGATTGCATTATTTGTGTGTTTTGTATTCTTTTTTTAGGACAATCTAGTTTTTAAGCATTGCTTTATTTCACATGTTTTTTTGTTTGGTTGTTTTTCAATTTTGTTTTTATTTCTTTTCTTTCATAAAAATTTTTAAAAAAATGAAAAATAAAAAAATACAAAGACAGTGTGTGTATTTGTACATTGGTACTTGTGTACCTTGGATAGCCATTGAAATAAAGTTTTCTAAATTTTGTCTCTTTTGTAGCCTAGATGAGCATCTCTATGCACAACTAAGCAAGTGAGCTTTGTGGATCGTGTTTATGATGACTAAGATTAAATTATCTCTTTTACTTAACATTCGTATCACTTTTTTTGACGGGGAGGACTAGAAAATCCTAAGAGAAAGATATAAATAACCATCTCACCACTGTTGCCCGCCAATCATGAAATGACATATATATGTTTCGGCATAGCAAAAGTGCAATGTCAAAAAACTTAACATGATTGGGTATTTCTTTTCTCTCTCTTATATGCCCATGCATGATATGCTTAATAAAAGAAAATATGCAAAGAAAAATAAATGCAAAAATATCAAAATTCTTTATATATGATTGCAAGCGTGTATTCTAGAAGATGTGGGAGTTATAGGATGTACCTCGAAGGTAATAGTCTCCATCAAAAAATTATGATTGTATGTAAGTTAAATTGATTTACTCATATCTCAAATCGTCATAAGATAGAGACGCTTATGCAATTTTGTGATGTTTTCACACACAACACGCAACGTTCTTTGCTACTTTTGATACATGTGGAGGTACAATGTAATTTGGCCATCACAAGGTTTACATAAGCTAATGTATGCTCACTAAACTGTCTAAACTTGTTTTTGAAATATAAAATTGATTAGACTTGTTTAGTGTGTGTGTGTGTGTGTGTGTGTTTTGGGATCTATGTGCTTCCATTTTTCTTGTTGAGAGATGTTTTTGAGAGGTTAAAATATTGTTTGGATTCTTGGTTGAGTAGCATGCTTGATTGCATTCATATCTATGTTTTTTTCTTCTTTGAAAAATTGTTTTTAAGCTATTTTGATAGCTCTTTGATACATGTGGAGGTACAATGTAATTTGGCCATCACAAGGTTTACATAAGCTAATGTATGCTCACTAAATTGTCTAAACTTGTTTTTGAAATATAAAATTGGTTAGACTAGTTGTGTGTGTGTGTGTGTGTGTGTGCGCGCGCACGTGTGTGTGCGTGTGTGTGTTTTGGGATCTATGTACTTACATTTTTCTTGTTGAGAGATGTTTTTGAGAGGTTAAAATGTTGTTTGGATCCTTGGTTGAGTAGCATGCTTGATTGCATTCATATCTGTGTTTTTTTCTTCTTTGAAAAATTGTTTTTAAGCTATTTTGACAACTCTTTGATACCTCTCAGCACTTTGCTTATCTATTGAGCTCTTCAACCTCTTTTTATCGCAATCTTGACAGCTTCTTGATAGCTCCTCGCTCGATCGAGAAAGTTTTTGTCTCCTCGACCCACCGAGCTTGTTTTTGCTGTGGACACCTCTAAACAACTGCTTGATAGCTGTATCTCTTCATGCCTTTAAAGCTCGACACCTCTCGATCTGTCGAGCATTATGAGACTTCTATATATACGCACGTCGCGACATCTAATGTTATTTCTCCCATCTCTCTCGACAATTTCTCTCTTTTCTCACTCCAAAACTCTTCAAACTCAAACCCCCCATATTCCTCATTTGATCTTCAGCCTAAATCAAGTGTTCTTCATCTGGTATGATTCTTCCTCACTCATTAATCATGCATTTCACTCTTTTCTGACCTAAGTTTTGAGTTTTGAATAATTTTTGGGGGTTTTTCAAAAATTGATGAGTTTATGAAAAAATTTGGGATGGGTTTTGTATATTTGATCTTAAAACATCATGCATTGCATCACATGTGCATCATAACACTACCTCATGCATTTTAGATGTGTGTTTACATTGTGGAACTAATTGTGTGCTGGTGGGTTTGGATTGGGCTAAGCCCATGATGTTTTCACTATTGCATTTCACATGCTCATGCATTTTCATGATACGTACCTTACATTCTCTATATTCTTATATTTTGATTGTATTTGGTGCTTTTCTACTTGTTTCTATTTCTCCCTCTCTCTCTCTCTTGCTTACGTTAGTTGTGTTATGGCACCTAAACATAAGTCTACTCCGTCCCGGAACCCTCTTCATTTTAGGGCATCCACTTCTTCTGACCCCACTCTGTTTCACGTTCGGTTCTGTGATGAGAAGGCCAAATCAAACTTCTTTGAGAACTTTTCTGGACAAGAAGTTCATTTGGAACGCCACTGTCATTCACAGTAAGGGTTGGGAGTCACTGTGTGATGTCCCAATCACTTGTCTATCGGTCACTTGTCTATCCGTGCTTATCTAAGAGTTCTACTCCAACATGCATGGATTTAATTATTCAGTACCTCTCTTTGTTACTTGCGTTCAAGGTATGCACATTATGGTCACACTGGATATTGTATCCGAGGTGCTTCACGTCCCTAGGATAGTGCATCCTGACTACCCTAGTTGTGAGCGTCTTAAGACTGTGGCTAAAGACGAGCTTATGTTAGCTTTTTGTGAGCGTCCTTCTGATTGGGGTGATCGTCAGTTCACTCCTTGTTCGGCCTTTGTTAAAGGTCTTTGTTTTCTTAACATGGTTATAACTTTTATTTTGCATCCTTTTTCTCACTATAACTCTATTACCAACCCCTGTGCTCGATTTTTGCTTTCTCTTTTAGAGCAGATTACCATAGATTTTTCCTCTAATTTTATTCTCTCTCTCATTGATCTATATCAAGATATGGTGACCCGTGATAAGCTCATCTTCCCTTTGGCTATCACGAGGATTTTATGCCATTTTCCTATTCCCTTTCCCGTTTCCAACCACTTCCATGTCATATGTGCCATAGACGCCGCTACCATTAAACAGAGTGAGGCACAGCTACGTTCGAGGCGGTCTAAGTTAGCAGTTCCTTCCACTCCTTCAGCTCCATCCACCTCCGCTCCTTCTTCTGCAGGTGATGCGATCCTTGATGCGATCATGGCGCAGCTTTAGTGCATGGATGCTCGCCTTGACACTCTCAGTGATAAGTTGTGTTAGGTGAACACCCGTGTCGACCATATTGCCAGATGGCAGGCTCGCCTTGGTGGCTTCGTAAAGTCTCCCTCTCCTCCTCCCGAGGCATCCGAGGACAATGATAACTCCGACGACGATGATGATGATGAGGATGGAGATGCTAGCTCTTCTGGTGATAATGAGATGTCTACTTAATAATCTTACTCTTTGTCACTCATGACAAAAAGGGGGAGTAGTTTTAGGATGAGAGTATTCATACTCATAGGAAGAGAGTTAGTATAGGAGATTTTTTAGGGATGTAGTGAGGATTCTATGTATCTTTTTTCTTTTCTCTCCATTTCAGATACATTATATCTTGTATATTGGTCTTATGACCATTTTGACATACATTGTATTTATATTTGCTTTATATGTATTTTTATGTATGTTCTTTCACTTATCTCTACATATGTTGTTTCTTTTCTCTCTTTATACACATGTTTCTTATTTATTGTATGCAATCTCTTATTTCTATTTCACACTAAGATGCCTTGATGAGTTTTGTTTAAATGTTTTAGAAATACATGTTGTCAAAGTCTTCCTTGCCATGAACTCTCTTCTTGCAAATTTTTTCAAGAGGTTGTGTTAGGATAGATTTTATTGTACTTAACAAGTGAGTATGAGTTGAGTGATTTATGACTTCTCTTATATGTTCATTTGTTTGTTGTGGTTTTGTCACGGACTGCCAAAGGGGGAGGTTGTTAGGATATATGTGATTGGATATTAGGAACATATGTCAACATTTTATGTATTAGCTAATCTTTTGACAAAACGCATTTTACTTGATGTGTTTAATGCTTCAAGAAACAAGGTTTCAAGTTCAAGTGTTGAAGTCATGCAAGTCTATTCAAGAAACAAGTGAAGAAATGTTGTTCATTAAAACTCGACAGCTAATATCTATCGAGGTTTAAAAGAGCTGTTTCAGCCCGAGGCTCGACAACTGCTCAACAGATAGGGTATCTGTTGAGATTTATGAAAAACAATTTTTCAGTTCTGATTTTCATCCAATTCGTGATTATGTGTTTGGGCTTTCTTTTCTCACAACCCTAAACATATATAAGGATTATTTTAAGGGCCGTATCAGGTTGCACAGTCAAAAGCACAATTGCACAAGAGCATAATTTCTCAAGTGTGACCGAAAACCTAGTTTGCCATAGTTTTTGAAGAAACTGCTGTGTTTATACACTGTAGGGTTTTGTGACCAAGAAACTTTATGATCTTCATCGGTTGATGAACAAAAGAACTTTGCAGCCAACATCCTTCTCAAGTTGGTGATAAAGTCGCGTACTAGGATCCGTGCATTTTTTGGTTAGTCACGTATTGGGAGCCGTGCAATACAAGGAAAGATTGTCACTACAGAACAAGTCCAATTGGGTATTGGAGTAAGGTTCAACTGTAGGTTGGTATAAGGTACTGGGATTCCTTTACTTGTAACCACTTGTTTTGATAATAGTGGATTCTCAATAGTAGTGACCTTAAAATCACCTGGTAGGATTTTTGCCGTATATGTTTTCCCTATTCGTAAACAAATCACCATGTCATTTAATTTCTGCTACACATTTAGTTATTTGGTGATTTGTTTGTGTTGCCACGCTCATTATATGTAATTGAACCTAATTAATTCATTTAACTAATTAATTGGTTAATTCATCACAAGAGGTCAATACATCTTTTAGCCTATCATATTTGGCTACTTACTTTATGAGCAGCCCTAACATCCATGACTTCCAGCTACCAATTATGACCATATGAATTTGTTTTTTCTAGGGAACATGACAAAATGTTATAATATTTTCACAATAAATGAGGTGTCAATTTACCATCAGTCAAAATAAAATTATATAAAATTAAAAAATTTATATTATATCCATTACAACTAAAAAATAAGGATGTTTTGAATATGTTACTAAATTCTGTTATGTCCCTAAACTTTCTCCTTGCATGTATCATAAATTATGTTAGAGACATATAAGTATAAATTGTATATGTATATGCAGTGGTGGAGCCAAAAAAATTTCTTGAGGGTGGACCAAGCTAAATATACATAAACAAAATTAATAAAAAGCATTATGGACTAGTTTAACAGTTTCGTTTCAGTCGGCCATAAGCCCTCCTAGGGGAATTTGGCAAGTAGACGCCACAGAGGGATCGATTTGCAGCAAAAATGCATGTGTCGCCAGAAAGGCAGTAATGGCAGATTGCAACAGAGAAGGGTATTCGTATGTTATGTCCTCTTTTGCGTATGCTTCACCTCTTCTCTTGCAGTTGCCTTCTTACTGATTAGCGGCCTTCCTCTAGACAACAAGGTTTGCCTAACATTATTGTTCTTAGTCTTATCAGTGAGCCTCCTCACGTTATTGTTGGCGTACGTCGGTTGTCTTTACCATATTACGCCTGAAGGAGTTTACCATACCACTTATGGACTAGTTCTATGGCCTTTGTATCTTTTAATAACCCCAATAGCAAAAATTTTGATCCACGATATAATACTTGACACGGTGTGGACAATGTTTCACATCGTCCAAAAAATCAAGGAAAATGTTTTTATGTATGCTAATTTTTATTGTATTCATAATATGTAACCTACCCAAGGGATAATGAATAAGGGAAGTGGAGTGGAGTTAAGTGGTGTTTCTTTTTCCAAATCTTAGATGCATTAAGAAGTTGGCATTTCATAGAGTACACGAATCATGCTTTAGGAGTCTTACCAAAACTGTATTTAGATAGTCAATTTTATCAGCCCTTGACGTGCAGATAACGTCATATGCCGCTGGTATTAAGATGGTGGCGAGAGTGGGCCCAAAAATCATTCCAATTTTTTCAATAATATCAGCTCTTGCTGCCCTGATAGGATCAATTTTAAGCTTTTTCGTTTTTAGATTCTTTAATGTAAAGAAACTTCTTGCATGTGCACTTTGCCTACTCAACATTGTACTTGGAACTGCACTAATCATTTCTTCCCCTAGTCACAAGCTTTGGAAAACATTACTCCTTTCAATGTACATCTACACCTTCATAGGTTCCCTAAGAACCACCCCCACACTTTTTGCTATAAAATCTTTCTCTCCTGGTTATTAGGGAACAAGTTTAGGGTTAGTATCAATTCTTAGCAGTTCTTTCACGTTGATTTGCAACCTTTTAGTCAACCTAAATGATGGTTTGGAAAACAATGAGAGTTTGTCATTCGGGTGCTATGCTTCTTTTACACTGCTTTGTTGAAGTCTCAACATAATTAGTTTCAAAGGAAAGATGATGAATTAGAATACTAAATTTCTTAGGGTGAGGAGGAGAGAGAAGGATGAGGGTGGAACTAGTCTTCTCTAATAGATGGACAAACAAGAAAGGGAGAGATGAGTTTTCACTTTTTATAGAAAATACACGTTTTTTTTTTAAGCATGTCATAGGTTATTATTTTATAGTAATATATTATATGAGCTTTTTTGGGTTATTTATTTATTTTATTATTATCATATTATATGTTCATTTAATTTAACACATTACTTGGTAAATTAATTTTTATTAATGATATATATACCTAATGTAAATACTTTGTTAAATGTAAGAAAATAAAATGTGTTTATTTTAGGAAAAAAAATAGCATATGTTAAACCATGTTACAAACATAGTTTATGTGGAATTAGGTTTCTCTGTCACTAAGAGAGGTGCTTCTATCTCCTCTTAGGCTGTAGAACTGGAGTCCCTTCTAGTAAGGCTCTCTTCTCCCTTCGCGTGACAACGTTACGTGTTGGGCTAGTGCTTTTTTCTTTTTTTAAGGGTCTGGGAAACAGTTTTGTTCGTGCAAGTTTTCATTTCATTTTTTATTCTATTGTTTCGAGAGACACAACATGGAGGAACTTACGAAACATTGGAATTGTCTCTCTTTCTAAAAAAGAAGGTGATGATCTGTGTCTCACAAGGGATCGTTGCACCACAAAATATCTTATTGCAGCACTATTTTTAACCTGAAGAGTGCTCAACATGGAAGCAGTGGCGAGAACTTTCAAACCACTGTGGCGTGTTGACTCGGGATTCACTGTTAGCAACGAAGGCGCTCACAAGGTCCTGTTTAGTTTTGAAAGCAGTGAGGATGTGGATCGTATTTTATCTGGGGAACCCTGGAGTTTTGACAAATCGTTGGTGGTATTACAACGGTACAATAGGCTCACTCCCCTTGAAGACTTGACCTTTGATAAAGCATCTTTTTTGGGTTCAGGTCCACAATATACCAGTAGGCTATAGAAGGAAGTCAGTAGCAGAGGATATTTGCGAGGCAATTGGGGTAGTGGATCACTCAACAGAAGCAGCAGAATGTGAAGTTGGTACCTATGTGCAAGTCCGAATCACTTTAGATGTCTACCAACCTCTATGTCGGGGTCAAATAATTAAGGTGGAGGGTGGAGAGAAAGTCTAGGTTAATTTCAAGTACGAGCGCCTCCCCAACATATGCTATTGGTGTGACTGTTTCGATCACAGCGACAAGGATTGCAATATGTGGATTGAGAGCAAAGACACTCTACAGACTAAATCCCAGCAATTTGGATCATGGTTACATGCAAATCAGACGGGTCCATCAAAAAGAAATGTTGTTTGTGTTTTAGGATTCTATGAGGATAGAGCAGAGAACATTTCAACACGGTGACGCTGGGAAAGGAAGAATTACCCCACGCTGGTAAAGACGTTGGAAACAGTGAACCAGCCAGATAAGGATAATTCTGATATGGAGGCAGAGTTTGAGGAACTTCCAAATACAAAAACCTGTGATGGCATGCTTCAATAAGGTAAGTCAAATCCTTCTTTCCTTGAACGCGAGAATATGGGAGAATATTTCTCACAAAAAAATCAGGGAGATTGATAAGGATCTTGGCATTTATGAAAATCCCACTATTTCAGCACAGGCCGAGGATATCATCTCAAATAAGGAATCTCCTCCTCTGTTTGACTTTGGAAATTTGAGGAATAATCTAGAGGAAAATCAACGTGTGCAACGGGTTCAGAATTTGGTACATGCGTCTCATGATGGTCGTGATACACCCCTCCATGAGATAACAAACACCTCTTAGGTACCAGCATTTATTGAAGCAACTCTACCAGCTAAATGGAAACGCTACCCATGTGTAGCAGGTAGCTCCTCTGTTACCAAAGACGATGTGCCTAGCTCAAAACGCTCCATCAATACACTTACTGATCAGAGTGAGTTACCAAATAAAAAATTATTGGTTTCTTACGATGATAAAGAGAACTTCCTTGTAGTGGCAGAGGCTGGTTCCCAGCCCCGCCAGGCTCAATGAGTTGCATCGTTTGGAACTGCAGGGGGCTTAGGAACAACTAGCAGTTCAAGAGCTTGCGAAATTGGTGCAGGCAAAAGCTCCCGCTGTCGTGTTCCTAGCCAAAACACTGGCAGACGAAGCTAGGCTGGATTATGTGAAGGAACAGATTCGGTTTGATCACAAACATTTTGTTCAAAGAATCAACAGAGGAGGCGGGTTAGTAATCTATTGGAGGAATGATGTAGAACTTGAGGTAGTGTCTTCTTCATTGAATCACATTGATGCAATCATTAATAAGACTTCAGCTGCTGCCTGGCATTTTACTAGCTTCTACGGCAAGCCCGAAACACACAAGCGACATGAATCTTAGGACCTCTTACATCAATTGCATGGGCAGAGTACACTACCTTGTTATGTGCCAGGGATTTCAACAAAGTAACAAAACAATCAGAGAAGTCAGGTGGAAGAATTGGACCTCGAGCTCAAATGCAACTTTTTAGAGAAGCATTAGATGAATGTGGCTTCATGGATTTGGGCTTCAAAGGTTTCCCATTCACCTAGAGCAAACACTATCGTACTGGACTTTCTATTTGGGAGAGGTTAGATAGGGCAGTAGCTACGGTTGAGTGGTTTTTGAATTTTCTGGGCACTCAGGTTCATCACGTAGACAGTACGACATCCAATCATAAATTTTTGTGGATTGAGAAAGTTGGTCTGGAGTTTCAACAGAAGAAGAAGTCGTTTAGGTTCGAGGAAATATGGTTAGCTGATCAGGGATGTGGGGAAACGGTGGAGGGTGTGTGGATGGCAAGCTATGAGGAGGGTGATAATAGACGTGTGATCAAAAAGATAGAAAAATGTGGGAAGGAACTTACTCGTTGGAGTCAAAACTGCTTCGGGAGTGTCAGAAAGGAGCTAGAAAGGAAGACAAAAGAGTTGGCTCGAGTAGAGAAGATGGCACTACAGAATGAAGGGTCTTCTCAGCTTGTGGAACTTCGGAATGAGATAAACGTTCTCATGGGAAAAGAGGAGAGGATGTGGCGACAAAGCTCAAGGACTCTATACTTAAAAGAAGGAGACCAAAACACACAATTCTTTCATTGTAAAGCTACCCAGAGGAAAAGGTGAAATAATACATCAGGGATCCGAAACCAGGTTGATGTGTGGTGTATCGAGCAAAGTCAGATTCAAGAAATTTTTTTAGACTATTACAACCAGCTCTTTACTTCTTCCAACCCGAGTGAGATGGCTGCTGAGGTGGACTTTATTCCTAAGGTGGTGACTAAGGAAATGAATGACATTTTAACTAGGGAGTTCCAAACATGGGAAATAGACAATGCCTTAAAGCAAATGGCACTGTTAAAAGCTCCGGGACTGGATGGAATGCCTCCATTGTTTTACCAGAATTTTTGGGACTTGGTAAGAGGTGATGTATGTGATTCTATTTTAAATTTTTTGAATTTAGGTTCCCTCCCAAACCCTTTAAATCATACCTTTGTGACTTTAATCCCTAAAACAAAAAATTCGGAGAGGGTAACGGAGTTTAGACCTATTAGCTTATGTAATGTGTTGTATAAAATTTTCTCTAAGGTGCTTGCTAATAGGTTGAAGAAAGTGCTGCCCTACATTATATCCGAACACCAAAGTGCCTCTATTAAGGGTTGTCTTATCACGGATAATATCCTAGTTGCCTATGAGACCTTACACTATATGAAGAACCACAACTCCGAGAAAGCTGGCTACATGGCACTTAAATTGGACATGAGCAAAGCATATGATCGGGTTGAATGGTCCTTTCTTAGAGAAGTCATGGTGCAAATGGGTTTTCAAGAACGATGGATAGCTTTAGTCATGGAGTCTGTCACTTCGGTGACTTATTCTCTCTTGATTAATGGAGAACCATGTGGTAATATAAAACCAAGTAGGGGGATTCGTCAAGGTGATCCATTATCACCCTATCTCTTCTTGTTGTGTTCGGAAGGTCTTCATAGAATGATACATAAGGCAGATAGCAATGGAGATATTCAAGGGGTGTCTATTTGTCGTAATGGTCCAAAGCTAACCCACTTATTTTTTGCAGACAACAACCTTTTGTTTTGCAGGGCTACATCACATGATTGTCAAAAAGTATTGGAGATTTTATCCTCCTATGAAAGAGTTTCGGGGCAAAAATTAAATAGAGACAAAACAACGCTTTTCTTTAGTAAGTCCACTCCCATTGACATGCAAAACAAAATTATGGATGATCTTGGTGTGAATACTTTGAGAAATTATGATGAATATCTTGGGTTACCATCCATGGTGGGGCGGAACAAGAGGGAAAGTTTTGAGCACTTGAAGCAAAGAATGTGGAAACGCCTACAAGGGTGGGAAGGAAAATTGTTATCCCAAGCCGGAAGAGAAGTGTTAATAAAGTCCGTCATTCAAGCAATACCCACTTATACAATGAGTTGTTTTAAACTCCCAGTCACGTTGTGCCATGAATTAGAAACTCTTATTCGGAAGTTTTGGTGGGGTCAAAGGGGAGATAGAAGAAAAGTGCACTGGGTGAAGTGGGATGAATTGTGTCAACATAAAAATTACGGAGGTATGCGATTCAAGAACCTCACGACTTTTAATGAGGCCATGCTGGCCAAATTGGTGTGGCGGCTTCTCCATGATACAAATTCTCTTTTCCATAGAGTTTTCAAAGCAAGATATTTTCCCTAGTGGAACAATCTTAGAGGCAAAAGACTCTCCCTCAGCCTCATATGCATGGAAAGGTATTCTCATAGGTCGAGATGTGATAGCTAAGGGAGCTTTGTGGAGGGTAGGCGATGGGAAACATATTAGAATTTGGGGTGACAGTTGGCTTCCAACAAAGAATAAAACCAGAATTACTACTCTGGTGCTACTTGGACAAGAGAATTCATGTGTTGAAGTGCTGATTGATTCGGTCTCTAGAAGGTGGTGGACTGATGTGATTGATCATGTTTTTGAGATAGCTGAAGCTAAAATCATTAAGAGTATTCCTCTAAGTTCTACTAGTCAGCCTGATGTAATGGTTTGGCCTTTCACTCCTTCAGGCCATTATTCAGTTCAGTCCAGTTACAGATTCTTGCAAGATAGCTCGGTTATAGTACAAAGATCAGACCGTGACTTGGAATTTTGGACAAATCTATGGGGAATGGAAGTGCCTAGCAAAATCAAAAATTTTGTGTGGCGAGCTTGTAAGGAAGCTCTACCAACCAAAAAGAATTTGCTTCGCAGAAAAATCACAACATCTGGTCTTTGTGAAAACTGTAACTCATGTGATGAGGACTGTGCACATGCTATTTTTTATTGTTCTAACTTGCAGGTGATTTGGAGCTCAGACCCACAATGGAGCTGGCTTGCGGCTTTGTAGGGGTGTAATGTCAAAGAAATATTTCAGAGAGCCTTTGCAGAGAAAAGAGATGCTGAACTTCTAGCTTTTACGGGATGGGCAATCTGGAACCGCCGGAACCAAGTCAGGTTTAAGGAAGTTGTGTGCCCTTTAACCCATGTACTACCGTTGTCAAAGGATAGGAAGGCTAAATTCCAAAATCTCCAACCGATTGCAAGGATTGCTCAACACAGGAACCATACAAGATGGAAGCCACCGGAGGCATAAGCTTATAAGGTGAACTACGATGGCGCTACTTTTGCAGGAAAAGGAAGGGCTAGTATAGGAGTAGTCATTTGAAATGCTGAAGGTTCGGTCATGGCCTCTCTATCACAACAGGTCCCTCTCCCAACAACAGTGGCTGAAGTAGAAGCTATGGCAACCAGGAGAGCAGTTGAACTGGCTCTAGAGATTGGTTTTACAAATGTGATCATAGAAGGGAACTCAGATACCATTTACAAAGAACTCACCAGTACTGATCCATCCCGAGCTTTACATGGGCATGTGATCCAAGACATTAGATGCTTAGCTTCTTCTTTTGTTAGTCATTGTTTATCTCATACTCGTCGTCAAGGAAATAATGTAGCTCATGCTTTAGCAAGATAGGCAATTAACACACCCAATTTAACTGTCTGGATGGAAAATGTACCACCAGACATTCAGTATCTTGTACGGGCTGATTTAGCTGCCATTAATTATTGTTATGCAGCAGGATTCTCAAAAAAAAAAAAACATAGTTTATGTGTATATAAACATATATAGGTCATTCTTTGAATTTAATTATATATATATATATATATATATATATATATATATATATATATATATAGAAATCTTCTAGCTTCACCACTGCATACATATACATATATAATTTATACTTAAAACGTGACTTTAACATAATTTATGATGTCTTCTAAAAAAACATAATTTACAATATATGTAAGGAGAAACCTTAAGGACCAAAAAAAAAAAAAAAAAATCTTGTAATGGCGAATCTCTCCATAACCCATTAACAAAAGGGAAAAAAAAAAAAAAAAAAGGAGTAAAATTCACATTTAATATTTTAAAATACACTTTAATTAAAAATTTTAAAACAATAAATTTTAATTATGAAATAAGATAATTTTGTAAATCTACCCTTAAGCAAATAGTAGGTTAGTACACAATATTTTTAATATTAATTTAACAAAGTTTAGTCAATTGGATGTCAGGAGAGAGTGTGTTTTTTTCTTTCTAAGTTTAAGGTAGAGTGTCATTTCTTGGAACTTAAAGGAAGAGGGGTGAAATTACCCTTAATTCTTTTTTAGGCAATTAATGAGGACAATGAATTTTGCCTATTTTTAGTAATATAGAGAAACCAAATTAGCATTCTCTCTTAGTCACATCCTATATCTTGCAAAACTTCCAAACTAAAGAATATATAGAATATTCTTTTTTTTATTATTAATATTGTCAAATTGAAGGAATGTGTCTTTTTTTCTTTTTCTTTTTTTGAGGACCGAATTTGTCATATTTTATTACACACCTCTCTCCCTCAAGAGAGCAACCTTATCAACACAGGGAAAGCAAAACCAAAATTTTCTGTCCATTCTAGATTTAGCTTAAGAAAATAAGACATACACATCTAGGAATGTGTTTGTATAAGTTATTAAGAACACAATTTTTTGAGATTAAAATAAACATTTATAAAAAAATTTATGAGGAGTTAGAGTTTCAAAAAAAAGTTTTGGGTTTTAAAAACATTATTTTAATCTCCCAAAATGCCTAACCAAATGAACTCTTGATTTGCAAAAAAAAAAAATTGCATGATGCATAACATTGAAATAGCAAAGAATTAATTTTCTTAACTATAATCTAATTTATATGCTTATGATTTGAGAATCAATTATTTAATATGATTAGACACGATTTTTCATTGTCATAGTAAAAGATCTTGATAAATCATCATCTATAGTAGTCCATCCTTAGCTAATACAGTAATAGTATTGCCTTAGAAATTCCCAAGAAAATAAATAAATCAAGAGTTTGAGTTGTGAAAATTCAAATAGCGTATAAAACACCAATGAACGTTTAGACCCCCAAATACAAAATTACCAATACAAGCTTATACACAATCAATATGTGTGCGGAATGATGAATATAAGCTAAACCCAAATAGGTAAAACACTCTAGACCAAAATTAATCACAAACACAGTGATAATTAAAAGGTAAAAAGTATGGGAAGAGAGATACAAACACAGAAATAACACGGCGATATGTTATCGAAGAGGAAACCGAAGTACTCGGCGAAAAACATCTCTGTCACCCTCCAAGCAGTCAAATAATCCACTAGAGAATGAAGTTGGGATACATGAATAGTAATAGACCATCCAAACCTAATTTACCTGATGCACCTAAGCCCTCCAAGCTTCTTGCTTCAACAGGGTTACACCGAACCTTGTCTTCTTTAGCTTATCGGATCCGCAATAAGCCCATTGCATCAACCAAACGAATTGGTCCTCTCTAAACTGCTTCCCAATCACCAAAATACTTCCTCACTGATATAGGTATGGTGAGATAAGGATTTGACAAATAAACCTCTCAAGGGTATGTCAATGGAGAGAGTGAGAGTAGAGAAATTTGGAAAATCAAAAGATTAAGATTGTGGATGAGTCAATCTTATTTTTCTCTAGGGTTTCTCTCAAAATTCTCTTTGGAAGCTCTCTACATTTCGTGGGTACAAAGGTATTTATAGTAGGGTACGTGGGGAATGTGAAAAGACATTTTTCATCCAAACAAGGCATTTTGGCAACTCGGCCTCGCGACTGGAACTAGTCACGAGTCTGAGTTGCGAGATAACTATTAGGCCAAACTGTACTTTTTGTCTTGTAGTGCTCCAGCTGTTGTGGCCTTTCAGCTCCCTACATGCTTCACACATGTGCCATTTTAGTGACTTGTCAGTCGCGAGATTCAATTGCGAGACTTCTTTGTGTGCACACATCTTGAGTTTTCTTCACACTCTCTCACACACAACCCTTACATAATTCCCACCTAAATACAAGGTATCTAATTGCTAAAATACACATGTGCCACTTTGGCGGCTTGCCAATCGCGAGCTAGTCACGAGACTCCTTTGTGTGCACACATCTTGAGTTTTCTTCACACTCTCTCATACATAACCCTTACATAATTCCCACCTAAATACAAGATATCTAATTGCTAAAATACAAGCAAATTTGACCCGGAATAAAGCCAACACATGATTGAATAAATTCAACCTTTCAAGCTGGATCACATTATTGGGATTATTCCTCGGGAGTCAAATGAAAGTTCCAGGAGAAAGGTCAAGAGAATTACGCAACAATTTAGAAAAAGCTGAAACGAACAGAAAACAAAGCAAAAGACCAATAGGCCATAGAGATTTGTTTATGTAAGTATATAGGAGTAGTTTAAATTAATGTAAATAATAACAATATATACTCCAAAATCAGAGGATGATTCTACATTCTGGGTCAAATTTGTGGATAGAATGACATTTTCACTCACAGAGGAAGGGAAATCATGGTCAATTCTATAAACCCCATATTTTTTCTAGATTATTTTAAATATGGGCATGCCTTAAGCCTTATAAAACTCAAATTCTTGTGAGTTCTAATTAGCTCAATTAATAAAATCTTTGATAATTGAATAAGAGATCTGATCATTTGGGATTCAATCCCCGCTTATACAAAAAACTGATTATTTTGGTCTAATGATAAATGACTATCATCAGGAGCAAACGCAATAGATTGAAAGTCTCTAAAAAACAATAAAAAAAACTCAAATTCATGTGAGTTTAAATAAAATATCAAAGGTTCAAATCTTGACATATTTATAAAAATAAAGGAAATAAATATTCAGATTATTATGTCCTTTTCAAGAAGAAAAATCGTGGTAATAAAGATAGTGATTCTAACTCACATTCACATCTTGTTCTTTTCAATATTTATTTCTGCGACCAATGGTATTTATTTCTTATAATTTAATATTTTGCTTTTCTAATACATTAGCCGTAGAATTTGGTGTTTTGTGTAGTTACTTAACAAAAAATTTTTTTTGGTGTTTTGTGTAGTTATATATAAAATTTTATTTTGGCCAAAAAGTTTTACAACTTCCTTTTTATGTCTTTGTCATGAAAAAAAAATGAAAATCATTTCGTCAACTAAATGTTAAAGTACATGTTTATATTTAGTTTCTCTTTTTTTTTTAAAGAATATAATTTTATCTTTCTTTGAGAGATTTATAACACTAAAAAATTATAAATATATATATATATATATATATATATATATATATATATATTTACCTGAGAGCTACAGAAATATAAACCTCATTTTTTTTTAATAATTCTATAGTTAAGAGAAAGGTATTTGAACCCGAGACGTTTTTATTGAAAATAACAGAAAATGTTAATTAAGTTACAAAAGTCTTGGCAAATCTCATTTATTTTAATCCTTGCATGATGTAACACAAAATCATGTCAGGGCATTTGTATATCTATGTCCAATGACTGCCGAAACACGGTTTGGGTCATTTTAACCAAAAATTAAAGATAAAATCAGAACAATGGAGTGGTATATAATTTTTAATGTCTTTGTTAAGATTTCAAGTTGTGATACCTGTCACAACTTGTGCGTGTATTACTAATGAAAATCTAACTAAAAATAAAAAGTTGTGGTGGGAACATCACTTTTACTAGTACAATTTTCATTTTATGGCAATCATAATAGAACATATAAGTTGTGTTACTAGATTTCTTGATTAATTTAAGAGTAATGTTAATGAAAACAACTCTCACAGCTTTCTCTCATTTAGGAGCAATATGATAATTTATCAGAGCCTTGTACCTTGTAGTATAGTTTGGTCTTCTCTATTAGGAGAACCAAGATTTGAATATCTAACCTTATTTTTATAATTATAACTATCAAATTATCAAGGAATAAATTTTATCTAGAGTTCTTTTTAGAAGAAATTATATCTAGAGTTAGATACACACGAAATTTCACAATTTTTTTTTTCATAATGGTTGATGTGACTTTTTTTTATTGGTGTATAATAGAAGTTTGTGGTGAACTCTTGTGAAAATAATATTACTCTAATCACAACTTACCAAGTTATGAAAAAGATTTTGAAAAGTTGTGTCACTGGCCTTGTTAGTTAGTAAAAGCATATTTCATAGGTTCCAGTTAATTCAACTAGTAAAGTCTCTAATGGTTAAATAAACTGATTGATATCTTGGTCTGATAATAAAGAGCTATCATCAAGAGTGAACATTATAAATTAAAATTCTTTAAAAAAAAAAAAGAAGGTAAAAGCATTTTTTTTTTCATATAATTTGTTTTTAAATATTGATTGAAAATGATCAGATGATCTCATTGTTTGATGATCAAAAGCCTATGTCTAGACTAGGGGTGTGCATGGGTTGAGTCGGGTTAAAAGGATTTTTTGACCCAACCCACCATGGTGGATCAAAAAAAATTCAACCCAACCCACATGGGTTTGGTTGGGTCGGGTTAAACCCATGGGTTGGACAAATTTTTATTATAATTATTATTAAATTGAGTAAAAAAATATAAATATAAATATATTAAAAAAACCCAAATATTAGTATCAATGTAACTCCTTAAAGGCAAACAACACTAATGGCTAAATAACAATTGTAATTTACTAGGGTTTGTGTGAACTAATTGGCTTTTATATAGAATAGGAAGAGCTGGTTATTTTAAAAATTTTATTAATTATATAATATATTTTAAATATATATATATATATATATATATATATATATTAAATATATGGGTGGGTCAGGTTAAATTTGACGGGTTTGAAATTTTATGACCCAAACCCAACCCAACCTACTATCAAATTTTTTTTTGTAACCCAACCCAACCCAACCCACCAAGGCCTAAAAACCGACCCAACCCGGCAGGTTGGGTTGGGTTGGTTTTGGTGGGTTAGCGGGTTGGCGGCACGCCCCTAGTCTGGACCCAAAGAAAATAGTAGAAGCAAAAGTCAATGTGAGACGCCTCTTCGGCTCTTCCACCAATATCTGTCTTACGTGTAGAACTCTTATCCAAGACTATGCCGCTCCACAAACCCACTATTGTATTGATCAAGTTACGATTTTTTTTTTTTTATAGAAAAAGTTACGATATTGGTTATGGGTTATAACTTATTATAAGTTTAATTTACTCTGGACATAGGTATTTTTTTCCTTCTTTCTTCATCTTTCTTTTGATGAATAAAAGATGGGTCTTTAGTGTTAATTCATTGAACTCATATCCCATGATGATCAGGTAATACTATGTGTACTACTAAGGTTTTGACGTGGTTATTGTCGTGAGTACAATACATTTATAGACACACCACTTATAGACACACCATTACTTGAACCACTTATCTTATGCCAAGTATCATGTGAAGTAATATGAGAACTCTTACCACTAAGCCACATTCACGCGCTACTAGTCAATTTAGTTCTTATAAATTTGAAACATTTCAATGTTACCATTTTCTTCACTTCCTAATACTATTGTTATTGTTTTTTGAAAAGCTCAACTTTATTTTTAAGAATTTATTTTAAAAATACAATGATTTCAGCTATAATTATGATTATTTTAATAATTTGATAATTGGGAGAGGTGGGGGAAATTTAAACTATAATTATGATTATAAGTGATCACAAGTTGTTTAGTGTCAACCCACTAACTGACCTGATCACTTCAAGTTTGAAGGAATTAAAACCGTTGTCGACTATGAATATGCATGTTGTCAACTGCAATTGATCTATTGTACTTATTAGTTGTCTTGTCGATGTTAACGATATAGGTGACGTCACCGTCAACAAATCGGTAAATTGATGGATATTTAAAAATCTATATCGAAACTCCATATAAATTGAGTGTGAGATGGGGAGGGCGAGGAGGTACGCCAACACGTGAAGTGGAGATGATGAGAGGATTAGCACCATGACGTTTGGTGACTAGGGAAGCAAGGAATTGTGCAAAACTCTTTTAAACAAGTATGGTTCATTTGATTTTCATATGGGAAACCTCGTAACTCAATCCGATCTCATCAAGTTTTATTAGTGTTAAATCGTTGCCAAAATGCTATTCGATCTAATTAGGCATGCCCAGCTCTAACCTTTAATTATATCAAAGAAGGGGAAAAAAAAGTTTTTATTTTTTATTTTTATAAAAGCGATGAAAAAAAAAACTGAAATCATTTAGTTTTTTATTTTATTTTTAAAAAATTCTCAACACAATCGCTAGCAAATAAAAAAATTGTAGCAAGAAGTGGAATGAAGAAATAAAAGAAAATAGTACAACAGCTATTTCGGTTTCACATTTCTCTCTCTCTTTTCTGTGAACTTCAACACCGGCGTTCTCGCTCAGTCTCTCCCGCCATTATCAACTTCATCGTCTCTTACACTCTCTCTCTCAAATCCCTAACCCTAAATTTCCTCCATTTATTTCTCTCCAATTTCCTCTTCTCTACAATGATTATCTCCGCATTCTAATCCCAAGAAAAAATGCGATTCCTCCGCCTCCTCAGTTCCCCGCCGTCCGATCAGATCGCCTCGTCAAAACCCTAAATCTCCGATCCGGATTCGCACAATGTCTTGAGGATTAGGCTGGAAGCGACCCTCGGAGATCTTCCACCTCGCTCTGAGCTACGGCAATGAAGAACCCGTGGAGCGTCCCGGCCGTGTGTCTTCATCTTCCTCCGCTTCGTCGTCGTCGTCGACGATGGGCTCGGCGTCGTCGAATGCGGACTGTCACTGTGCTCTCTCTTGGTGCCTGTGGTTTGTCTGTGAGTCTTCAAATTTTTCATTTCATTTCGTTTTCATTTGATAGATTTTTTTTTTTAATGGGACAAGACTTATAATTTGGTTCTTCAATTAAATTTAAACGCATTGCTAGATTGAATTTAATTCTGCTCGAAATAATATTTATGCATGTATTGATCAATGCACGTGTGTTTGAATTTTAGTGGGTAGCCTAATGTGTTGCATCTAAATAACTGTATCTAGGTTTCACCCTTTTGATGTGTTTGGATATTGGGAAATTCTTTTAAGTTAAATCTAGTGCTTGTGGTGAAAAATGGATTAACTTGGTATAAATTAACCCATCAGTTTCTTGAAGGGTACAATATAAGATTACTTCTAATGCATAAGAGATTTTTTTAACTGCCAGACAATCTACTTTAATTACTCCATTAAGGACAGAAGCAATCCTCTTGAGCATTCTTCATTGGCTCTTATCTATTATCAAAGCAACAGGAAGAGGCCAGTTCATATCATCACGCAGGTATTTCTCTATCCCACCATAAAAATTAGATATAGTTGATAATAGAGCAACGGTTCAATGACATACCTGTAGACAAAGTGCGTTGCAAACAGCAGCTGACTCACAATTACCATCATCTCCTGCTTTGACCAATCTTGGAAGAAGATCTCTAAAATACATATTCCACACCTTATTGTTTATATTGATTGAATAGGGATGCAACACCTAGATGCATATTAGAATAAGAGAACAAATCAGTGTAAGAATATCGAAGCAAACAAAAATGTTATCTAAAGAGATGATCTTATAACATAAAGTTCTACAAATGCACTCACCACCTTCAAGACTAAACTAGAATATCCGAAATAGCTAGATCTCTACACCAAAATGAACTTCCACAAATTAATTGACTATCTCAAGCCAAAAAAACAGAACTTGAAAATTTTCACTGGTGTCAACATACTAACAACATTAGCCTATGGACCAGTGATGTTCAACAAAAGCAAATAAATAAGTTAATTTTTACATGGTATATCTGAGTTCAATAAGCTTTTGGCAGTTAGCTTGGTATGCCCTTGCCCAGAGTGTTTTGACAATTTACTTCTAGTTATTCATTAGTATCAGTGATGCCTTCAAGGGATACCATGGAATTGTAAATTCAAAATTTGACAGCCAAAAATGTTTATTTCATATATGAATGTCTAATTTATATTTTTTAATTAAAAAAGAAAAAAAAGAAAAAAAAGAAGAAGGAAAGAATAACTATTGATCTATTCTCTAGGTAGGAGCCCTCTCTTGTGGAGTTGCCAGAAGATTCCTCAGGGTTCCGAACAGATCAGGCTGATCTCTAGGTCATTGTGAATGAACAGAAAGGAACCCAATGGACCCAGACATCATAGAACGCCTACAAACCATGTTTAAAGATTGCTGCTCGGAACTTGAGGAGTGAATGAATAGTTTGGTAGGGAGGTTCCTTACTACTAAGCCTTTCAATAGAAGTGCAGCACAGAATATTATATGCCCTTCTTGGGGGGCTAGGAAATAATTTGAAGATTGTGGAGGTTGGACATTGGAGACAACCTTTTCCAGTTCAAGTTTAAATTTTTGAGATGCAAAGGATTATCGATAGTGGATAACATGGCTGCCTATTCTACAACATAATATTAATATATCCACTAATGCAGCAATGTTATGTATTTCTCACACCTTCAAAGCCACATCCCCACCAAATATACTGCAGAAAGAAGCTGTTGTTAACAACCTAATTGATAATGATCCGAAATGGTGGAATTCATCTCTAATATGAGAGATTTTTAGTGAAGAAGAAGCAGATATAATTCTCAAAAATCCGTTGGCAAAGAAGAGCTCCAGATAAGTAAATTTGGGCTTTTTTGCTAAGGGGGCCACTTCTCTGTTAGAGTGCATATCACCTTGCCTTCAATAGAAACCTCATATGATGCCCAAAAGCTCTAGGGGAATGGATACATGGCAGATATGGACGATCCTCTAAGCTCAAAAACCTCAAATAAAATCAATAATTTTAATAGGAGAGCTTGGTCCCCTCCAGATATAGGTTAGTTTAAAGTCAATTGTGATGGAGCTACTTTTCAAGGACAATGACAGTCTGGCATGGGATTGATAATCCAAGATCACTTGAGATTTGTTTATTGTGGCTTTGAGTACAACAGTGATGTTTGCTGTTGAAATGGTTGTTTGAGAGGCATGCTTTGAAGGAAACTCAGTTGGGTTAACTTTGGCTCTAGAACAGTCGGAAGAATTTGTCTTTCAGTTGGGTATAAAGGGAAGGCAATAGTGTGGCATACTCATTAGCCAAATATGTGAAAGACGTAATCCAGGAGTCAGTATGGTAGAGGCTTCAGAGGACCAACTAAGGTCTGATGTATCTGTTTTGCTAATGAATAAAAAGCAATTTCTACGTTATTATAAAAAATTTATTAAAAAAAAAAGGAAAAATATTTGCGAAGAAGGGGTGAAGGTGCACAACCCAATTACACAAGGTGTGTAAAGATCAACCCCCAACACCCCCAAGCAAAAAAAAAAAAAAAAAAAAAAATCTCAGAAAACCTGAAATCCACATAAGGATGAATGGAAACACAATCATATAAGGCCTTGCAGAAACACATTTTGATCATTCCATGGACCTTCCTTGTTGTGGAAACCTGTTGTTCCTCGAACCACGTACAACAGTCAAACGACTAATATTCATAGAAGTATTATTCAGTTTGCCAACACCTACTCCTGCAACTTCTCCTAATGTGACTACCACACCACTGCTATGACTCACCCAAGAGTAGGCATACGCACTGGGAATATTTAATACTATGGGAGTGGTCCATTATTCCATTTTTTGCTATCAAAATGGGCAAATCTGTGGAAAAAGTTTCTCATCAACTTAAGGCATTGGGGTGTATTGTTTTTCAAGTAATCTGAGATCTTATATAAACATAGATAAGATTACAATAATGGTGTTTCATACCTGTGGATATTGCAAAGGTGGAAGCATCGGCTCAGGTAGGTCTGCTGGGAAGAAAGGTAGCTCATCTGGGTTCTTATATCTGCCCACCTAGTTTTCAAAGAGAAGTGGATTAGGAGATTTCTGACATCATACTTTTTTTTTTTTTAATACTAATTTTCCTTTCAGAAATGAGATAACCTGAGCATGGAGCTTTTCAGTTTCCCTGACCATGAACTCAACCAAAGATCCATTGAAACTGTCCACGGAGAATGCATCATGGTCATATGTGTCTGCATTGTAACAATACTGAGCCCTCTCCAAAAGGCTAAATATTATGCTATCCTCTTGTCGGATTAAAGAGTGTCTTATAAAGGGTAGAGTCAAGGTCTCACTCTGATCCACTCTTTTCTTCTTTACAAGTCTGCAATGTGAGAAGTTGGTTAACCAACACGTAAAAGTCGCCCTTTTTTTTTTTTTGGGGGGGGGGGGGGGGGGGGGGGTGTTGATGTTGCAATTTGTTTACAAAATTCTTCCACACAATCGATAGATTTGAAACTATTTTCCACACCCAGTAATTATTAGATCAAGATATATCACAGCAAACATTAGCAAATGGAGGTTGATGTTGCAATTTGTTTACAAAATTTTTCCACACAATTGATAGATTTGAAACTATTTTTTACGCCCAGTAACTATTAGATCAAGATATATCACAGCAAACATTAGCAAATGGACATGGTAGTTCCTTCTATTGCCTACTAGCTTAAGGCATCATGCTTTAAGAATTAAGATTAGACATTCAATCAACCCAGCTAGTGAGGCTTTTTAAAAAAAGCAACTTTAACAAAAAAGTGAAAAACTAAAACATATAAAGTAATGTTCTATTAGTGTAGAAAGAATTTTCACAAAATCTAATCCTTGGAAAAGTATACATAAATACAAACGTGTGTGTACTCACACTCAAGCACAAGGGCAGAAGGCTTGGGGGACCACCCAACACCCCAAAGAAAGGTTCAAATGAGTTTTGGGATTTCACAAAATGAGATTATTTTCAAAAAGTTTAATAGTGGCACTCTCCAAGGTCAGGCCTTGATACAATGGCAAGTGTTTTGCACCAAAAGCGATAAGTAGAGGGTTTGAGTCTGGTTGCAGCCTCTCTAAAAAAAATAAATGATAAGGTTTCTTATCAATCATCTCTTCCAAGTTCCACAAAAGGGAAAACTTTGGGCATTGGGTACAATTTTTTTTTTTTTTCCTAATAGTGGCACACCCAAAATTAAATAAATGGCCCCTTAAAAACAGGGGCTTCCACGGTTTGATTATTGAGCAAATGTGGGAACATTGTGAGAAGGGAAAAGGCAGGCTTCACTGACCAAGTTAGATATGCATTTTTTGATTCATATACTTTCCCATACATAGTGGTGCCAAAATCACTATTCCCTTTGTTTACATACTATCCCTCCACTAATTTAACCAAAAAAAAAAAAAAAACTAAATATACTTGTCCCAGAAAGTTTTGGGTCATTTTCATTTTGGTCCCTTAAAGTTTGAGATTTTATAATTTGGTCCATCAAATTTGATTTTGTTTTCAAAATGGTTCTTTTATCCACATCCGTGACTAATCTAGTTGTAATGAGAGAGAGAGAGAGAGAGAGAGAGAGAGAGAAACATTGTTTTGTAGCACTTAATGACCAAATTAGTCCTGGACCTAGAGATTGACAAAATGACTATTTTGAAAACGGAATCAAACTTGTTGGGCGAAAATGAAAAATCTCAAATTCAAGGGACTAAAATGAAAACAACCTCAGACTTTAAGGTTCAAAAGTGTAATTTAGTCATTTTTTTTTTGTTGTGAATTACATATTTAGGGTGTGTTTTGATACCGTTTATTTTGCTGAAATTGAAAAATTATTACTGAAAGTACTGTAGATAAAGGTAAAAGTTAGTTAAAATGGTATAGTGAGTGAGAGAGAGAGAACAACATTGTTTTGTAGCACTTAATGACCAAATTAGTCATAGACTTGGAGATTGACAAAATGACTATTTTGAAAACGGAATCAAACTTGTTGGGCCAAAATGAAAAATCTCAAATTTAAGGAACTAAAATGAAAACAACGTCAGACTTTAAGGTTCAAAAGTGTAATTTAGTCACTTTTTTTTTTTTTTTTTTTTTGTGAATTGCATATTTAGGGTGTATTTGGATATCGCTTATTTTGCTGAAATTGAAAAATTATTGCTGAAAGTACTGTAGATAAAGGTAAAAGCTAGTTAAAATAGTATAGTGGGCCCATGAATAGTGTCAAAAGTGCAATGAAACCCATGAATAGTAGCAAAAATAAGCTGAATAGTGAAATAATTTTCATTTTTAATCTCTACCCAAATGCACACTCAGTCCTCAATTACCTTTATTTCAAAATTGTTGTTACACTTTAACATGTCTCACTTTAGTGATTAGTCCCTATAGTTTCAGTCCTTACCGTGATTTGATGGATTGGACTATACTAACATGACAAAAAGAACTCATACCACATCATAGACTCCACTCATCAAAGTAACGTTAAGCTGAAATTATGGGAGTGATTGATAATGTTGTTCTAGTAACGTTATTTATATTTTTAGAAAATACGTGTAGGTAAACAAGTGTGTAGAAATACGTGTGATACTGTTTAAAAACTGAAAATTGTTACTCAAAATCACGTACCAAATGGCCCCTATAATTTTTTGCTTTTAAAAAATGAGCTATTTGAAAAAGTCTTATATAGAAAAAGTGAGCTTTAAAAAAAAAGCTATAGTTTGTATGGTTTTAAATCCGGACACTAAACAGGCACCACTTATTATTCCTACATTTTTCATCCATCACATAAGGACTTTTAGACTATGATGCATGGACGCTGCGCCAGAGGTGCCGCACCCGCGTTCGACGCGGTGCGACGCGGCGACTCGCGAGGGACGCTGCTGCTAGCGCGTCGGGCCGCGTTTGCCACGTTTTTTTTTCAGCCGACTCGGCTTTGATTCGCGCCGATTCGGGCCGAATCGGCCGTATCGGGTCGTATCGACTGGCGACCAAAACAGGCTAAAATCGGCCTTGAATCATGCCAGAACAGCCGAAATCGGCTTTGAATGAGACCCAAAAACCCTAAATCTGTCCTTCCTCAATTTTATTTTGAGTATTTGTTGCTTTTTTTGTGTTTTCTTTTTGGTTTTGTGTTTCTTGCTTTCTTGCTTTCTTTGTTTTGTGAATCAAAGCATAGTAATACGTTTTTTAAGAATATTTTAATAGTAAAAATATATAGAAAATATAAATAAAAATATTTTTAATAATTTTTTAATTGCCGAGTCCCACCGCACCCGCACCCACCTTTTTTAAAAATTGCCGTGTTTCGCACCCGCACCCATGCTTCATAGCTTTTAGATATATTTTAAAGTACACCAAACACAAGGTTTAATGAGTGATGACCATATACATGCAATTTAACTTTTTCTTTGTCAAGTACTCTGCACAGTATAAATCAGCAAAATCCACCTTTTATGTGTGCATGAACAACTCGTATGTAATATAAAATTTATAATAGCTAAACGATTACACCTTTGCTACGCAACCAAAAAAAACAAAAAAAGTCCGGTTAAAAGATGCTCTTAGCAAAATTTTGTTAATAGACTATTTTAACAAACTTTTAATTTGAGAAATATAATAAGCTGTCGAATTTTTTTTTTTCATAATTCTTTTTAAAATATATCCTAAACAAATGCCAGCACAGTTAACTTTTCCCCAAAAGGAAGAAAAAATCACTTTTTCAAGCAATCAATTCATTGATTCCACTGGAAACTGCTTATCAATCTTTATTCCCCAATTTCAATTACTCAACACGTATAGTTTGCAATCATACAATAAATTTAACGAGAAAAAAGCAATTATAAGTGATAATGAGAAGAGCTTGATGAAATAAAGAACATGCCAGAGATTTAAGACAGAAAGACACAATTTTTATCGCACCTGATTGGAAAGGAGGAAGGAGAAGTAGTAGAAGAAAAAGAAGCCTGAATTGGGAGACACCCATTTGCAACAAAATTTGATTCAGTGGATTTAAAGGTGGCTTTGGAGGCAAAATGCAAAGTGGGTCTTGAATATTTGAAGGTAATATGGGCTGGAGTGCCTGATATAGCAGCTTCTAATAGCTTGGACTCCATTGCTGCTGTTAAGAACAGAGAGAGAGAGAGGGAGACAATGGGTTTGAAGTTTAAACTTTGAAGCAGGTTTTAAAAAGAAAGAAAAAAATGGGACCGACCAAACTAGGAAGATTAGGATTTTATAGATCCTGTTTTACAAGGAAAGGTAAGAGAGTAGATGAATGTTCTGCATAATTACCATAAATAAATATATTTTTTGCCCAAAAATAAACCATAGTTACCAAACCAAGGAAAATTTTCATTTCTTTGAGTGAAAATAATTACTTTTTCTTGTGGAAGACTCTACCTCCACAGTCCACATCCGATTAACGTCATGCTTAGTTATCAACTTATGATTGATGTAATCAAAATTCATTTTTTCACCAAGCACACATGGTGGTTTCACAAGTGAGTAATATTGTTCTAGTATTATAAGTTGACACCAAAATATTTGGTTAAACTAGGTGTGCATTAGGTGTTCACAAGCAAACTATACATCTTATTTTACTTTTAGTAATCTCAAGATGATGTGGCCCTTAACTTCATTTATTAAATTATATATTAAGTTATTAATCCCCGTACCTCTTAAATTGTCATTTGATTAATAGAGAATAATGATGTAGAATAAGAAAATAATGAAACTAATGTCATTTTGAAGTAATTATTTAGTTATTAACATGACATTATACTCTCTCATCTCATATGAATGATGGTCTCTACTAATTTTCATTCGTCAAATGACGATGTTGACCTTATTAAAAAATTTTCAAAATTATTATGACTAAAGTGGAAAATTTTAAAGTACAAAAACGATTTTTTTTTTTTTTTTTTTTTTGAGAAAGAGTATACAAATGATTTTGAAACAGATGTCAACCGTTAAATATCAAATATACAATTTAACCTTAATTAATGATGTGACAAAATTCAATATAATTATTTCAATATGAATGAATAGGATTTTTGAATTATTATTGCACACCCTTAGTGTGATGATCAGTTCACAAGTATAAGTACTTGTGGGGTGTGGTGTGAGGGGGGGGGGGGGGGGAGATAAGGGCTAGAGTTCAAGTCTTCAAAAGGGAATTTCACACACATATACACCTAGGTTATGTTAGAATAGAATTTCTATCTTGTATATATATAAAAAAAAATAATTAGAATTTCACAGTAAAGTTATACTAAAGAACTCAAAAAGGTATTTAGAAATTCCCAACATCACTATCACAGAGGTCTATAACTAACACTATTTTAATTTTTATTTTGAGAAAGAACACTATTTTAATTAATTGAAGCTTAACACATGGTTGTGTGTGAAATTAGGTGGGTTAGACTTATTGTAAAATCATAATTTAATCTTTTAAATAATAAGAATGATAAATGAGGCCTATTAAATATAATTTAAAGTATCCTTACTTCTTCTCATTAATTACAAAGTTTTTTTTTTTTGGGGGTCTTTTCTTTTAATGGGAATCAATTAAAGCTTTGGCATTTAATGGCATGAAAGTTATGGGACTAACTGACTATTAATATGGAATTAGACATTAATATTTTTTAAAGAGACAGATAGACTTTAATATTATATTACTATCTATTTGGTTTTCAAGTAAAAAAATGTGATAAGTTTGAAATTCCCAATGAATTTTAATATTTACTGTTTTTTAGTTGAATGAAAAGGCTTAACATTTTAATTGTAATTTATTATTATTATTATTATTATTATTATTATTAAAAAAGAAAAGGGTATTAACACACACCCTATTTTACACATTCAAATTGCACATAAATTGTGACTTGAAATCACAGTTTTCAAGTTAGAAACTGTTACTATTTATGTACAGTTTGAGTATATAACAGAATCTATAAACTAGTTATTACCCTATAGAAAATGTGATATAACAATTTGGAATATCCTTTCCACGAATTTCCCATATGGAAAGGTATTCAATCCTTATCTAATCATCGAGATTCATGAGATGGATAGCTTTCGTTACAAGATATTATTTATAATGGGGAAAGAGCGCACACCATGATTCAATTTTCAAACCCCAAACTTGGATTACGAAGTAAATCTCTCCCAAGACAAGCATAAAAGAATGATTGCCAAGAGAAATGTATAAACAAGATTATCCCACTCATACAAAATATTCCCTTAATAAATTAAATCCAAAGAGAATCCTATTGATTTTATCATCAAAGAGTCTTTTGTCAGCTCATTCTTGATCGCATATTAGGTCTTAGGGTGTTGTTGGGGTGGGGGGGGGGGGTGTAACCGCTCACTTTTGAAGTCCTCCCCCACTCTCATTCAATTTTTACATAAATGAAATTAGATGTAAATTTTAGCTAATTTAAATGACTACTATAGAATCCATGCTGACATATTTTAATAAAATTTTACGACGTTAATGTAAATGACTACTATATCATTTTTTTCCCTCTTGTTACACTTATAAGTTATATCATACCTAACTCATTAAATCAAAGTATATTTAAGATATATGTTTCTAAGAATAGATAGTTTGTGTGAACTAATGCATTTTCTTCTTCTTCTTCTTATCACTCTTATATTATAGTTAACTAACACATGTGGGTTCTAGTTAGTTTAACTGGTAAAGTTTCTAATAGTTGAATAAGAAATCTAGAGTTCAATCCCCACCTACACCTAAAACCAATTAATGATTTAGTCTGATGATAAAGAATTATCATTAGAAGTGAACGTCATAGGTTGATATATATCTCCAAAAAAAAAACAAAAAAAAGGTAACACATGAAACCAAAATATATTAATGACATATATACCTAAAAATAGATAAGTAAGTTTCATTAAAAATTGTATTTTTTGGCATTTGGAGAATTATACACATGGACACTATATTTTTATTCTCTAATTTTTGGAAGAAAAATCAATTTCAAATTTTGTGGTTAGGAGTTAGAAATCATTATTGCTTTTTTCATCTATAAAAATAAGGTTTTCCGTTAGTGTCTATTATTATTTTTATATTTTTGTTTGAAGGGATATTCTTCTTATATTGACTTGTATAGAATTAGGCATGTAAATTGTAAAGTGATGTTTTTGACTTTCTTCTTTAAATTGAGTAAAATTTTATATGTTTTGTAAAATTTAAAACTATTAGTTATCTAATTCTGTAACTCTAATTTATTTTACAAAAGATACTATTTTAGAATGTTTAAAGAATATTCACTCTGATCAACACCATTTAGAAAATAGTTCATAATTTACAAACTTACTTGCTATATAAAAAAAAATTAACCAACGTAAAGACTAATTTGATGTAAAGATTTTTGGTCGTATTGCATTCACCATCGGAAAGACTGAACATTAGTGTGATTAGGAACCAAAAAGAGAAATGAGTTTGTTGGTTTATACTATCTTAACCAAAGGTTGCCAACTTGCCATAACTCATGACCGAAGATGAATTTAACGCATTAATTAGCGAGTGGAGTTTAGTAAATTGTGATGTGTAAACAAAATGACAGGTCAACAATAGAGTGGATGATAATTGGCCACAATATTTCTCATTTTAAATGGTTGTTCAATTAAACCGATGTTGATTATTAAAAAATTAAAATAGAAAAACCGATGTTTGAAGCCTTGATATTATTGAAGTCTGTCAGTCATTAGGGTAAGCCATTGAAAGAAAAGGTTACTAATGGGGCTAAATGAGTGAAATGGAAATCTAAGAATTTTTTTTTTTTTTTTGAAAGGGAATAAATTGGCATTAAAACCAAATAGCAATACAGAGATAAGCTCCTGCAAAGGCAGGCCGTAAGCACCAAATACAGCTAGCTTACATTTAGATCAGATTGGAGGTAGGAAGTTACAAATTGGGGTGCAACACCTTTCCGAACCTGGACCGTCCTTCTAGCCAAGGTTTTGAAACTCGGACCGTTCATTGAACCGTAAAAAGGAGAGGTTCAAGGTTTTTGAGGTCCAACCGAGGTTGAACCGAGGTCGAACCGTGATGATGTCATAATTAATTTTATAATTAATTAAAGCCTAAATATAGATATTAAATTTATAAAACTAGCAAAATTGACTAATATATCTATATATGTGAGGAAAATTTAATGATTTTCAAGCATATATTTAATAATTAAATAAGAAAGTTAATAAAATAAAATAATAACTATGAAAATATTAAAATTTATGATTAATTTTTGAAGTAAAGTTGAATATCTTTGAGGGATTTTAATTATAATTTTTTTTTATTCCTTGTAAGAGATGAATAATTTAATTAAGTAGAATAAAACTGTGCTAAGTTGTTTTTTTTTTTTTTTTTAAATTACTAAGGGGTTGGACCGCACGATTCTTGACCGGTTCGTGCAGTCCAACCCCGGTTTTAGGGGTTCACGGAATTAACTACAAATACAGTTCTTTATGCTTAAAAAACCGATTTTCTTCTCGGTTCTCGGTTTTCACAATCTGACCTCCCGGTCCGGTCCAATTATGAAAACAGTGCTTCTAGCTTTTTGAGCAAGTTCATGGGCCACCATGTTGAAGCATTTGTTTATGTGCTTGAAAAGGCAGGACTCAAAAGATTCACTCACTTGGAGAATTCCATGAATGATATGACCCAAGCTGCTCTCCAACGCCCCTTCCTTAATTGCTTGAATGACATTGCTTGAATCGGATTCTATGATGACTTGAGGCAGCTGAAGCTCTTGAGCTAAGAGAATACCATGTTCCACTGCCAAGATTTCTGTTTGCTTAACTGAATAGTAAGCCCGAAGGGGTTTACACATAGCAGCCACCACACAGCCTTTACAATCTCTAATAATGATTCCAACACTTGAGGAACTGTCAGACTCAGAGGAGGCCCCATCAACATTAATTTTGTGGAATCCTAGGGGGAAGGAGTCCAGCTGGTTGGGGGGGGGGGGGGGGGGGGGTTCTGGATTGGCCAGGATCCCAAGTGGCCGAACAAACAAAATCCTCAACGGTGTTCTTTGCAAGCTGCCAAATTTGAGAGGGGGAGTGGCTGCTTTCCTTATGCACGATCTTGTTCCTGTTAAGCCATATTGCCCAAGCAACGGCAAAGAAGAGCTCTAAGTCTTGGGGGGTTGCATGAGAGGATAGATAAATTGTAGTGTCTAAGAAGGACCTGTTTATGCTATGGGTGCGGCATGGACTTTCTGACCAAAGACTCCAGATCGAGGATGAAAATAAACCGTTAAGAAGGGCATGGTCAAGGCTTTCAGCATCACAACCACAAACAGGGCATTCCTTCTTTTGAGTAATTCTTCTGTGACAAAAAGCTTCCAATGTAGGGAGACCATTAACACATGCTCCAAGCAAAAATCTTAATTTTTGCTGGTAGGTGAAGGTGCCATAGTTTATTCCATACCAGCTTGCAAGGGTCTCCAAGTGAGCATTCCCCGTTCACCTTTGAATCCAGAAGGTTGTTTGCTATATGGTAAGCACTTTTGACAGTGAAGATGCCTCGGCTGTTCCCTGTCCAAATAATCTTATCTTCCGGAAGGTGGTGGCTTAAGGGAATTCTCAAGATTGACTCAGCTTCAAATGGAAGGAAGATTGTTCTTATCATGTCCACTCTCCACCACCTAGTCGTGGGGTCAATGAGGGAAGATACCATTGGGAATTATGGGGTGTTTTTTGGGGGCGATACGACCTTGTAAGTAGAAGGGGTAGGCAGCCATTTGTCGTCCCAAATATGTATTAGCTTCCCATTTCCCACTCTCCACCAAGTGCCTTTCCTTATTACATCTAAACTATTGTGGATGCTTCTCCAAGAGTATGATGGGGAACTTCCAAGATTAGCATTCAGAATATCTCCAGTAGGGAAGTATTGAGCTTTGAGAACCCTTGCCACAAGAGAGTTTGGATGTTGGAGGATACGCCATAATTGCTTTGCAAGCATTGCTTTGTTGAAAGCTTGCAAATTCCCGAAACCCATGCCTCCTTGAGTTTTCAGCTTGCACATTGTTTTCCAATTGACCCAGCACATCTTAACTTCTTGCTGCCTTTGGCCCCACCAGAAATTCCTCACCATGCTTTCAATTTCATCACATAAGCATTGTGGGAGGAGGAAGCAACTCATGGTGTAAGTGGGTATAGCTTGTGCTACCGCTTTTATGAGAATTTCTTTTCCCCCCATGGAGAGAAGCTTACCCTTCCAGCTGACAAGCTTCTGCCCAATCCTCTCTTTTAGGATAGAAAAAACTTGCTTCTTCGATCTTCCTATGAAGGATGGGAGGCCAAGATATTTTGAGTGTCGTGAGTCCTGCATAGGACCAAGAATAGCAAATATCTCCTCCTTAATTTCTTGAGAGGTATTGGGGCTGAAGAAGATCGAGGATTTGTTAGTATTAATTTTCTAACCTGAGGCGTTCTCATATTTTTGGAGGATATTCATTAATTCCCTACATTCCCCTGCATTGGCTTTGCTAAAGAGGATGCTGTCACCCGCAAAGCGAAGATGAGTAACTCTTGGGCAGCCCCTACAAATAGAGATGCCAGTTAGAGACTGGTTCCTAGTTGCTTCATGGATAACAGCTGAAGAAGATTGAGGATTTGTTAGTATTAATTTTCTAACCTGAGGCGTTCTCATATTTTTGGAGGATATTCATTAGTTCCCTACATTCCCCTGCATTGGCTTTGCTAAAGAGGATGCTGTCACCCGCAAAGCGAAGATGAGTAACTCTTGGGCAGCCCCTACAAATAGAGATGCCAGTAAGAAACTACTTCCTAGAATTATTTTCCATTAATAAATAAATTTCCATATTGATATCTTTTTTAAATTGATTGTAATTAGGGATATGCATGGTCAAATTGGATTATAAATTTGTTAACATGACAAAGCCTTGATATTAGTGAAGCCCGTTAGTTGTTAGGGTGGATCCGCTAAAAAGAAGAAGAAGGAAGGTTACTAATGGCTCTAAGATGGTCAAATGAGAATCCAGAAAATTACTTCCTAGATTTATTATCATTAAAAAAAAGATCCATGCTGACATATTTCCTAGTTTGATTGTAGATTGCAATTTTTTTCTGAGATTTATTGTCATCAAAAAACAAGTCCATGCTGACAACTTTCCTAGTTTGATTGTAGATTGAATTTTTTTTTTTCTTTCTTCTTCTTTGGATAATTTAATAATTATAAAGGAAGATGAGAGATTTGAATTTTGAATGTCTTCAAAATACTAACGCTCCGTTTGTTTCAATGGAAACCTTGTGTAAATATAGTTTATTTTATTTTATTTCATGTTTTTTAGTGTTTGGTAGCATAAAAAAAAAAAGATAAATCAAAGAAAAACTAACTTTGGTCAATATAAAAAGTATGACTTATTTTTAGAGATTGTTTTTCATTAAATTTTTTTGGAAAACAACTATATCTCATAGCAAGCTAACAAAGGAAGTTAGGAGGTTATTTTTCAACTCATTTAAATTGCTACCAAACATTGGAAAATGAGATAGTATTATAGAAAATACTTCTTGAAAAATGACTTATTTTTTAGAAAACATTACTGTTGAAACAAACAGAGCGTAAGAAATGTCAACCAAAAACAAACAGAGCATAAAAAATGTCAACCAATTGGAATATAAGACTCTTGACTTTTTAAGGAGTATTTGTTTTCAAGTGCACGGCAAATTCTCAATGATTTTCTCCCTAAGAGAACAAATTGGATCCATGCATTGCTGATTATCGTTGCAACTAATACATGTAAAAAAATGTTAATAAAGTGTAGGAAATGAGAGTAGGCCACTATAATTGAAAGATTTGTACTTCTCTTTCACAGTTTCACCTTTTATTCAATTTTATTTTTTCTCTAGATAATGATTATAAGAAAAAAGTTAATTATTGGATATTCAATAATTAATTAAAAATAATAATATTCAATAATTAAGCATACGCTTCAATCTAAACGCATTGAACATGTGATTTCCTACATTATATATCATAAATAATGAATTGTACACAGCCTAAGGGAGAACGGAAAATATAGCTGACATAATTTTCCCATTTCCTTGGTAGCTCAACTATATCTATTTGGGGAGAACTTATTTGACAAAAATATAGTTGTAGTACCTTCAAAAAAAGATATTTTTTTTGGTAAAGTTGAACATAAATGAAATTAGCTGAATAAGCTAGAACAAAGCTGAATTTTGTTTTGGCCCCCCAAATAAAAATGAGCTAACTTTCCATGTCCATGAATTTCTTAGCCTTCTTGTATACCTTCACCAAGTATCTCTTAAACCTCACAATATCAATCTTCAAATTTTGGGTCCTCATGTATCCTTATATTAATATAACTAGTAAGTTACCCGTGCAATGCACGGATAATATTGTAATATTTTATAAGACGATTTTGGAGAATGTTGTATATGTATTATAGCATAGTTGTTATAAAACTTTATTAGTAATGAGTTCATCAAAAAAAAGCAACAATTATAAATTGCATACACATATTCATTATAATTAAAAAAAACTTCGGAGAAAAATTATAGAATAAAATTTCTTATAGAATGTGTCTTTCTCTCCCCTTAATTCTAAAACAAAATACACATCTCAAACACCCACGGTTAATCACATCGTTTACAAAACCCACAAATTTACAACATCCGACGTTGACATCAAAATCGTAATCACCATTGTCACTCAATATAAAACACAAACCCTCCTTCCTTGGTTGTAGCCAACTCAAATGGGGTAGGAGCAGATGAGGCAACAATGTTAGATTTAGGTAAGTGTCGTCAAAGATTAAAGGTAAATGACATAATTTTTTGTCTATGTGTATTTGACATGGGATAGCATGAAGGGCAATAAGTAGGTATATATAAAGGGCTAGAAGTGCAAGAGGTGAAAAAGTGAATTAAAATGCAAAGTGTTTTGTGTGTATGTCTGAGAGATGAAATGTCTTCAAACATTGAACCAAATAATACAAAGAATATATTTTTTTAATTAGAAAAGTCTTAAAATATTGAATCAAATAAAACCAAAAGTCAATAATTAATTTGTTCTTATCTTTGATGTGAGTTAAGGTATTTCAATTCTCTTCATAGAGTGCGCCACATGGCAGAACCTCATACTCTCCCGTATGAAGTCTCTGCTTTTATATATAAATTGATTCCCATGAACATAAGCATCTACATTCTTTAGCACCAAGTCATTAGTCCCATATATGTCAGCTAAGCTGCTTTTTTTTTTTTTACCTTGTAGTCCATGTACTCCAATCCCAAATTCTTTGCTGGCCCTTTAAAACTTATATTCGAAGGCAAATCTACCCCAATTGGCACCACTTGCACCAACACTGCCCTTGGCCTTTGGAACAACATATGTGTTAGTCCTGCACCATGTACCCCCAACATTGCATGGCTAGAGTGAACTAGCCTAAATGCCCTAGCCAATGTGTGTGTTGTTGTTGGGTCAAGAACATTTACATCAAACCCCACTTCCTCGATTGCCTTTATAACTTCTTTTTTGTTTAAAATTGCTCTCCCTACATCAAGTTTTGGAATTACAAACACAAGTTGTGGCCTATTATTAGATGTAATTAGCACATCATCACCACATTTTTTCTTGTATGATTTTTCTAGGAAAATTCGAAAATCATTGAGGGGTTTTGGATGGTGAGGTAGTAATGTCGGATCCACAATCATGGGCCCATGTTTTATTGGCCCTATGATTGCTGATGGGAAGCAATGTGTGACTCTCTCTTTCTTGATATCAATGATTGGATAGTGACTGAATTGAGCAAGAATTTCAGCATACTTTTGGGGCCACCATAGATCATTGCAATAAGAGATCACAAGTATGACATCTTGATTGTAGAAGAGAGAATTGATGGTGATGAAGAGGGGAACAAACCCATCACTGAAATCATGGAGGAAGTTCCTAGTGTACCCTCTTGCACTGAATACTAAGGCTGGACTATTGTGTGTGACTTCACATTGAGTGCTGTGTGGAGCTGAGGTGAGAGTCAACTCTTTGACTATGGACATTGCTCCTTTGTCCCATTTTCTAGGGTATGGTCTAGTTTTCAACCATATGGATATAGGTTGTTAAGTAGAGTTGATGGGGTCCAATGCATAGAGAGTTGAGGTGATTGGTTCTAACAGTGTGGGACCATCGATTGAACACAGATCATAGTAAGCATGAGAACGGTTGCAAGTGATTTGTCCAGCTTGTTCTAATTGGCTCTGTGAAAATACGACTCTAAAGCGATTTAATTCTGTCAAAAAAAGAAAAAGGAGAAGTAATGAATATCACTATCAATTCAACATACTATGGTTGATTCTCAATAAATAAATATAAAAAAAACAAAAAACAAAAAATCAACATACTATGGTCAAAATGTGACTAAGAGTGTTGGGGGAACATAATTCGACTTCCAACAAACCACTCTAAAAATAAGTTCATGGGGTATGATGTCGAATGCCATGTCATAAAAAAAATTTGAGTGTGTTTTTCACATCACCAATTGATTTTAAGGTGGAGTGACACAGTTCACAATTTGACAAATAGTATCAGAGCTAAAGTCATGGGTTTGAGTTGCGGGAGTGTCATTGTGAGGGAGGGATTGTTGGAGGGTCACAATTTATCTCTTTACAACCATTCTAAAAACAGGTCTGTGGGGTGTGATATCGAATGCTATAAAAGATTTGAGAGTGTCTTCCTCATTACCAATTGGTTTTAAGATGAAGTGTCATAACTCACGGTCCGAAAAATACACTCATAATCAATCATATCAAAATTAGAGTACAAAAGTTGTATTTATAGACTTTTTCATGTATTTATTATAACAGAGGACTTTAGTATGGATAAATTGACTTGATTAGATGAGAAAAAGGTTTTTTTTTTTATTGTCATACACAAGAATCGGAAACACAAATAAGTAAAAGCATTTGATGTCATACATTTTGGTAGTTTTGACAGAGGATAAGAGCATTTGTGTTATGCAAGCTTATGTGAAGCAGAACTTCAGAAGAATTTTGAGGTTTAATTCATCCAAAAAGAAAAACCAAAAAGAAAGAAAGAAATAGAAAGTTTAAGAGGGCATGTGTGATATACCTTGAAAGATTGTCAAATTCGTTATAGCTGTGAGACTGAGATTGATGTAGATAAACACCAAAAACGACAAAGATGTTGCAGTTGCTAAACTTAATCTCTTCATTACTTGCATATAGGAAGCTTCAGATATATCTTTAATTAATATGTTGATGAAAAAAATGTCTGGACTCTCCGGCCATTTTGAACGTTCATCTGAGAAAAAAAAGGTAAAAAAAAGTCTAGAAAAAAACTAACTAACCTTAGTAAAATAATAAATTTATATATATATATATATATATATATAAATAATAGGTGAACTCTTTATCTTCTACATTTTCTATACTTCAAAAAAAATTATCATATTGAAAAAAAAATAATAATAAGACAAATTGAAAGTTTTAAAATTGCCCCATTGAGGGGAAGTGGACCTAAAAGTCTTCTCTGAGGATCTTGACTCGAAGAGAGAGTCCCAAGAAACCCCTTCCGCGAAATGGGCTCGGCTTAGTGGTTGAGAAGGGATGAACAAGCCTTCCATTGAGAGAAGATCAATTGGGCCCATTATCGAGGTAATTCGTGAAACCTATCTTCCCGAGGAGCACATGGCCTAACCGAGAAGCAGCCATTTGCTTAGCTGAGGATCCCCCCTTTTCACCTACTTTCCCAAGGAATACATAGAGGAAAACGCAGAGCTCAATGTAATAGTCACCTCTGCATTTAAGGCTCTTCTCACCTAATGCAATCACATTGAATGCTGACTGTAAAGTTGTGATTTATAACTATTTTGTGCTGGCTTTAATTTTGTGCCAAATTTGATTGAAATTTCTTCAATCATTTTTCTCTGTATGTATGTGAGTTTTTAATTGTAAGGGATGAGTGTGAGAGATTGTGAAAACTCGAACTTAAAAGGATGAACAAGTGGATTTTGCGAGTGTCTCGCGAGAAACTTACCCGCGAAAGAGCCACGTGTAGAGCACATGACTGGAAGATGAAGAGTCATGCCAAACTAGAGGTTTTCGCGAGTGTCTTGCGGGTAAGGCCACCCCGCGAAGGACTTGTGAAACTCTTTGTTTGGTAAAAAGTGATGTTTTACTTTACCAAGTCTTTACTCACGCTATATATACCTCCATTACCCACAAATTGTAAGGAGTGCTTTTTAGAGAGAAAATCTTAAAAAATACACTTGAGAGTTAGAGATTGTCATATCCACAATTATCTACACATTTCCTTGTGGTTTTCCTCAACTCCTACCTCTCCAACTCTACATCCTTGAGAGGTTGATAGCCAAAATACTTACCACATCCATTTTGAGTGTAAAGTGAGATTTTGGTGTTGTTGGGAAGCATTGGAAAGAGTCATTCATTGGCGGATGCAATCAAGTTGAATTGCAGGATCCGGAAAGTTAGACAAGACAAGACTCGGAGAAGTCAGTTGGTAGCAGGAGCTTGGAGGGCTCAAGTACATGGGGTAGACTAGGCTTAGAGGGTCTTTTGTTATTCTTGTACTCTAACTTTATTCTCTAGTGGATTGATTTTGACTTGGAGGGTCATGGAGAGGTTTTTTACTGAGTTCTTCGGTTTCCTCGATGTTATCTTGTGTTTACATCTCTCGGTGTTATTTCGGTGTTATCTTGTGTTTACATCTCTCTTCCCTGCTCTTAAGCTTTCCTTTTATTATTGGTAATGAATGAATATGGCCTAGGGTAGTGATAACGTTTGTTTGCGCTTCTTTACTCTTGTTCTGCACTTAGTATAAGTTAGAGTAAAAGCTATCTAACTACAATTTTAATTTGGGGGGGGGGGGGGGGGGGGTCTAAACAAGCTCTTGTCTATTTACACAAATCTGAGCTTTCACTAACTAACTAGCTTGAACAGTGAAAACACCTCCAAAAGTCCATTTTCATGATCAAAGAATGGCAGGGGAAGGTGTTGATAAGACAAGTATCCCCTTAAATCTAGCCAATAACAAGACAACTAGAAGAAGAGAAGAATGACTATAAAAGGAAGAGGAGGACAATAGGAGAAGGGATCTAGGGAAAAAAAGAAAAAGAAAAGAGAAAAAACAGAAGAGTCTACACTTGTATTCATCCTTTAGAACCCCTTTTTGTACCTTAGGAATATGATTCTTATGTATAAAAGTCTTGATTTTCTTGTCTTTACCTTCAAACATCTTATTAATTTTCCTATTGTGAATTTCTATCTTCCATACATTATAAATTAGTTGTGTTGATCTTGAATTCAAGGCTTTGTGTTTTTGACCCCACACCCATCAAATTCTACTCTCACAAAATATTATACCCCACAGAAAAACCCACAAAAAGGGGCCAAATTCTCCAAAGAAAATATTAAATAAAGAAATTAAGTAAAAAAAGATGTTTTAAAAATCAAATTCTATATGTGAAATCAGGATATGTGCTATACACTCAAAATATAACTAGTTCTTGTTACTATAATTTCAAAATATTAATTTTTAATTAAAAATAAAAGATTCTCTGGACATGCACTTAGTACAAGTGAAAGAACTAGTTATTAATAGGTAGAATTAATTGTTGATAAAATTAGTAAGATTACTATAAAGATAAATAAGGGTCCTCCAAAAGAAAGAAGTGGAAAAAATGAAATCTATTCATGCTTCAAAATATCAATTATTTTTGGTTTTTATTTAAACATATATATAACTGGGCTCAGAACAAAGAAGCAGAAGAAGAATTCAAGCACTAAAGATCTGATTTGGACAATTAACATATGTATGTAATGTAAGAATGTGCTCTTGGGACTATAATAAAAAATAAAACTAAAACCTCAGATTAATTAGTACATGAAAATGACCAGGCTTTCAATTAACAACTATGATCATTGTTTAATTAAGGTCAATTCACAACAACTTTGATTACAAATTCAAGGAAAACACCAATGGAAAAGAATGAGAACTAAAATGAAAAAGAAAAATATTGATTAGGAGATTAGAGAAGAAAAGAATCAAAAGACAGAACTAAAGTGGGATGTAGGAAAGGGGTTGATCAAGCTTACTTGAATGTGGGTGCCCTCCAAACAACACAATTGAGCTCATAAAAGTAGGCACTACAAAATGTATTCTACATATCTATTTCTTCATAAAGAAGCCTATTGTCTGGTTTTAAAAGAGGGTAAATTTATGTACAGCTCATTAATTAGGTGCATTAGGTTAGGTTTTTCAATTAATTTAAAGGCATAGCTGCATTGAATCCAATTATTCTTGAGAATAACAACACTGTTTTTACTTTATTGGTCAATGCAACCATGTGTTTTGATTTAATTGGGAACCTAATGTATTACATTTAAATTTTTTATTTTTATTTTTTTATGTTTCTAAAAAAAAGTTATGTCCTTTATAAAAATAGTGGGGATATGAAATTTAAAGAATTTCAATATATAAAGGCTAGTTACATTTCAGAGAGTCTAGTTTAAAATTAATAATTTAAAATTATTTAAAAATACATTTACATTGCCACCATTGTCTTTTATATTGTTATTATTATTATTATTATTTTATATAGATATTATAGGGTTTGAAACTTATTACATTCTTTTTATATGAAAATTGTTCTTTAACTGTTAAGTCAGGTCATCAATGAATTTTGGCTTCTTTCTTGGTATATGTAAGATTTGAATTTAGATTGGTTAATGTTGTGCTTGGATCTTCATAGTCCATAGGTGCATCAATTAGAGGTGACGAAATTTGTTACAACCCGCGAATCTGACACAACATGAAATTAACAAGTTATGGGTTGAGACTTAACAAATTTTAATAAAAAGATTTCTATCATAGTTTACCCTCTAAATAAATACAATTTTGACATTATTTCATTACATCAATTATGTTGGGGGACCATAATTTAACTCCTTACAACCACTGTAAAAAAAAGGCTTGTGTGGTGTGATGTCAAAGGCCATAAAAGACTTGTGTGTGTGTTCCTCATCACCAATTGGTTTTGAGGTGGAATGACATAGCTCACGATCTGACAAATAGTATTAGAGTCAAGGTCAAGGGTTTGAGTCATGGGAGTGTCATTGTGAGGGAGGGATTGTTAGGGTGACCATAATTTGACTCTCTACGACCACTTTAAAAAGAAGCCCGTGTAGTGTGATGTTGAAGGTCATAAAAGAATTGAGTATACTCTCCTCATCACCAATTGGTTTTGAGATGAAATGACATAGCTCACAGTCCGAAAAATTATATATTCATACTTTTTTTTTTTTTTTTTCTCTGTCGATTCAAGTTTAAAAATGTAGTTTTTCTAGACAAATAAATTAAAAGGCTTTGATTTTTCCCCTAATTGTTGTGAAACTCTAAAAATCAAGATTAGAACGGACCAATTTCATTAAGTTGATACTTAAATTTTCTCTATAATTTCTCAAATTTGAACTCTCTCTCTCTCTCTCTCTCTCTCTCTCTCTCTCTCTCTCTCTCTCTCTCTCTCTCTCTCTCTCTCTCTCTCTCTCTCTCTCTCTCTCTCTCTCTCTCTCTCTCTCTCTCTCTCTCTCTCTCAAAACTATCCAAGAATTAGAATGGAGTAAAAGATTTTAGTTTTTGCTTAACTCGCAAATTTTTGATATGCTAATATGGTTATTCATTTATTCTTAATTTTTTTTTTTATGTCCACCTATATAAAATGTACTTAAAACTAAGTTGTTCTTGAGCTTTAAACAACTTAAACTATCCAATCAAACAAGAGAGATATGTTGGGTGTAGTAGGCAATGGTGATATCGTATTGTGTATTCATTTTCATGTTAGATGAGGAACCTGAGTGTGTGATCTTCATCCAATGTAAAACATTTGTTTTCATATAATATAGAAATGATAATTTCTTATAAAATTTTAAAGCACTGGCTCCATTTGATTATTAGTTTTGTGCCAGTGATTTTTTTCTTTAAATCCTATCACTATGCACTCTTGACATAATGATCACTCCACAAGATATTCATTTAGTAAACATATTTAACAAACTTCTTCTATGCTTATCTCAAAGCTTCCGTTTTTGTTTATCTCAAACTCTGAATTATAAACAAAAAGAATTAAAAAATAAATACAAGTACAAAATATACTTATTAAATTATCTAGTGTCCTTTCAATATGCAGGACCATTATCACTATCCCTCTTTGTCCATGAATTTCTTGGCCGTCTTGTACATTTCCTTCAAGCACTCCCTAAACCTAACCAAATCCAACTTTACATTTTGTTCCTTCAAATATATGCTCATAATCTCAGGGGACCAATTCTTTCCTCTATAAGCAACTGGGTCTTTAATCATCATGTCATCCTTGTCATATTTCTCTATCAAACTGCTCTCCTCTGCTTTTATCCTGTACTCCATGTACACTAACCCCATATCCTTAGCTGATTTTTCAAAGCAAACCTGTGACACCCATTTAGCCCCAAGTGGCACCACTTGCACAAACACAGAGCCAGGTCGAAGAAACAATGGATGTGTAAGTGCTGCACCATGTATCCCAATCATTGCATGACTCGAATTTATTAATGCATAAGATTCCTTCAAAGGGGTTGTAGTTCTTGGCTCAAAAACAATCACATTAAAACCAATTTTTTTCAGTTTCAAGTTTTACTTCATTTTGGTTCAAGAGTACACGACCAACACCACCACTTCGACTAGCCAACACTAGAATTGGCTTAGACTTTGAATGTTTAAATTTAGAGGGATAGTTTTAGTTTTGGTTTTGATTTTGGCCATATGCCTTGTCTAGGAAGGCACGAAAATGGGTGAAGGTTATTGAGTTTGGTGTTAATTTAGGGTCTATAGTCATAAATCCACGTGTTATCATGCCCACACTGACAGAAGGAAAACAATGAGTGATATTATCATTATCCAAGTCTATGATAGGGTACTTACTGAAAGTATGTATTATTTCTATATACTTACTAATCCACCAATCACGAGCTCTTGATATTACAAGAACAACATCTTGATCAGGATAGACCGAATTGACGGTGATGAAGAGGGGGATGAAGCCATCGTTGAAGTCGTGGAAGAAGTTCCCAGCGTACCCGCCCGCACTGAATACTAGGGCTGGGGCCTTGTGTTGGATTTTGCATTTTGGGCTTGATGGGCTTGAGATGAGGGCGACCTCTTTGATTCTATGCATTGTGAAACTCTCCCATTTGCGTGGATAGGGCCTCAATTTTTCTACCATGGGCTTTTGTGGGGTAGAGATGGTAGGGTCCATTAGAAAGAATGTTGAAGTAGTGGGGTCTAGGACTGTTGGGCCATTGATTGAACAAATGTCATAGAAATTGTGAGTACGGTCACAGTTGATTTCTTTTGCTTGAGTGGATTGTGGAAATGGTGGAGTGAGCGTTTCCCTCTTGTTGATTGATTTGGGTAACCTATGTTTTCTACCTGCAATCATAAGAAAGTCCCAAAAATAAGTTTAGAGATGGGAGGCTATTTGAATTTTGTCAACCAAATTTATATTATCAATTGAAAAATGATATATTAAGAGAATCTCAAAAAAAAAAAAAAAAAAAACCCAAACACAAAAACTTAATTAATAATTTTAATTCTCGAGAAGCAATAAATATTTAAATATTATGTGACACGTGAGTTCCAATTAGTTCAATTGGTAAAATCACTAAAGGTTGAATAAAAGACCTGAGATTCAATCTCCGTCTATACCAAAAACTGATTGGTGTCTTGGTTTGATGATAAAAAGACGTCATAAAAAACGGACATTATAGGTTGAAATTATCTATAAAAAAAAACTACGTGACACATATTGACCTATAATTGATCATTTTATATTGCACTTTATGCCACTCGTGCCCATTTAATTGGTAGGATAATAAATGCCATATTTATACCTAAATTTTAAAGGGAAATAGGAAATCTTAAGGTTGATCAATTTGACAAATGTCACAAGATCCAAAGAGATATAACTCATTTGATAAAATATTACTAAGCATCTTCACATTGTGATTAAGTTGTGATCAAGCGGTTGGTCTATAAGTAGATGCCTTCACAATGTAACTTTTGTCTCAATCCCTCCAAACCAAAATCCCCATAATATTTTAAATTTTTTATACGATGAGAACTAGATACCTAAGAGGAAGTCTCTTCCAATATACATATCAAATCAGTCAGAAAATAAAAGTTATTTTTTTATTTATTATTTTATAATTCAATAGTTATAACAATGAATAAAATATTTGAATTTTGGATATCATAAACACACCAAGAGGTATTGACCAGTTCAGCACTTCAGCTACATAACTCTTGTCAATTAGAAAACAAGTTTTTATTTTTTAATACAAACTAAAAAACAAGTTAATGAGAGATAAAGGATAACACGAGGGAATTTAGTGGAGCCAATTCTTACAAAGGCTTGGTATGTTGTAATAAGAGATACTCGTCACTTAAACCACAAGACTCTTCACCTTATTGTGTCCGATTTTGATCACAGAGTCTATGTGACACGCAGATTATTGAGACAGCAAATGTAAGTGCCTTCACACAACAAATGAAGAGAATGTAAAAGTGTATTGCAACACATACCTTGACTGGTCTTGGTTGAACGTGACACATTCATTCTCGATACCGGTGATAAATATAAGTAAAGCTGAAATACCAAAAAAATGACTATTATTGCAAGGCATGTTGAATCTCTCTTCTTCATATCGCTATACGATCCAAGCTTTTCTGTAGATTATTTCGATTTTGATACCAAGATTGATGCTTTCCTATCTATTCATCATTTTCTGGGCATAAACTATAAACAATCAACAGATATCCCACCTTGCTGGCTCTAAAGCTCCTCTAATTGAAGATCTTCAATCTAGAACTTTAAGCAAAATAGAAAGTGCAAACAATGGTGGTATTAAAGAACAAAGAAGTCTAAGAATTTTGTAAATCTTTTGCACAATCTGATGTCTGATTTTCTTGACTTAAAACTTTCTATGGAAGAAGCTTTTGGAGAGAGAGAGTGCAACCTCATGGAAGAGACGTGGGAAGCATTAGGAGGGTGCAAGCTCACACGTTAGGCTGTGATTTAAAAGAGACAGCTAAATTACATTAGAAAAGTATTTAAGTAGAGAAAGACATCCTAACTTAGCTCCCCATAAAAAAATAAGGAAAAAAAGAGAATCCAAAATACCCAATCAAAGCTCAATGATGATTGTTTCTCAAAAAGAAAAAAAAAAAAGCTCAATGATGATTAATCATTTTTGCTAAGTCAAAAATGATTAATGTGATGTAATGTCGATCGTGAGTTAGAGTGCATTTTTCTTCACATAATTGAACAACATTTTTTTTGAGAATAAATTGAACAACACTTGGTTGAAGCAAAATGTTATTGACATAATTTAAGAGTTTACCTTTGTGCATAATTGGAGAATGAAAGTGTTATTTAAAGCTTGTCAAAGATATGAACAAAATACCCACTCTAAGATCACATTCTTTTTTGGGTTAATTAATAGGTTTGTGTTTTGGTGCAATCATTTTTTCCCCTAAGTCAGCCAACATAACATCAAAATCCAATGCATCCTGTAAGCTGACACGTAGTTACGTAATATTATTAATTGATTACTATTAGTATGACAAATATTTTATTTGTACACTTTTTGTGTACATAACTACACATATTTTATGCACATCCCATGAAAGCCAGGGTTCACTAGGTTGAGTTAAAAGAAACGTATCCTAGAGGTTGTAGCTAATGGATGTTTCTGTGCAATAGAGAAGGAACATGTTTGAACCTTGTAGAAACTATAATCTATCCTCACGTTGAATAAAAGATTCGTGGTCGAGGGCAGTGCCAACTGAATGGTAGAAGCAATAGATGCAGTTGCCTAAGGCTTCAAGTAAAAAAAAGCCCTCAAATTTTAATCAATAGGGTTATTTATAATCAATAAATAAAATAATTTTTTTTTACCAAATGATAAACAAACAACAAAGAGAGAAAAATACTACATCCACAATATTTTTCATAATATTTTTACAACAAATGCTAAGTAGCAAGTTATTGCAGCCTATTATTGATGGAAAAATAATAATTATAGTGGTGTTTTCAAATAGAAAACAAGAAGTAACATAAAATATAGGATTTGTTGTGAAAAATATTATGAATGTTGCACTTCTAAGAAAAAATAAGAATAATAATAAGAGTTAAGTTAGCAAACTTTTACTAGTTCTCATCTAGGTCTATTACTAACACCAATTTTTTACTTACCACTATTAATTTGCCACATCAACAAGTGTGAAAAGTTTTATCAAATTTTTTGTGTCTATAAAATTTCTATAAAAAAAAAAAAAATTCTGCGTAGTTTATGTTAAGTATTAGTAATTTTACATCTAAAACAAGATAATCAATTTTCACTTTAAGACACCCAAATGCATCAAGTCGCCCCTAGTTGAGGAGAAAAAAATATATTAATCTCTCCCTTACTTTGATTATATTAATTGAGTTACATCTAAAGCAATGTTCTCTGTTAGAATGAGTGGGCCTTTATCCATCTTTGCCATTCAAGAGTGAACCCAAACCAAGGTATGGAAATAGCCGAATAGGTACAACCCTATTACATTCAAAAGCCTATCGGGCCAAGTTGTAACTTGTAAGCACTATGCAGCGTTAATTGTTTTTTTTTTAATTGGATCTCTTCTTACAATGGAAATATCCCAACATCAATAAATCTTAGGTTACAAAATTTTTTTTGGGATGGACTATAAATCCTGAACAAGATTAATTAGGGTCGATCACATATCATCAATTATTGAAACAATAGTCCAGTCCAGTGAGACTTTATAGTTCAAAAGATTTAAGAAATTCACAGCATTACCTTCTAAAATATGGTTTAGACTTTTTAGATTGGCGGCATTGGATAGAGCAAGTAAGGCCGGCTTCATAGCTTGGGCTTCTCCCTTAATGCATCTCCCTCCCCGATGAAGAAAATTAGTCCTAAGCATGAGTGAATCTTCCATCTTCAATCCCTGCATGCTACTGTTAAGACCAACCCAACATCCATATAGTAGCATCAAGTTTAATATTCCTTTTTCTCTTCTAATTAACCCTTCCTCGCAGCATGTTCATGAGCTTTTGTCTTCTTAAATTAGCAAACTACACTCGTTTTGTGCATTTGGGTGAGCATATTTTCAGTAATTTATTTATTTTATGACGTTTCTTAATAAGACGATTAACTAAAATTCTTATACATTTTTAAAATAAATAAATAAATATAAAAATATATATTAAGTCAAACCATGTACAAATATCAAGGAGTTGGTTTAGTGGTCCCTAAGGTTTCATGATATCAATGAGATTATAAGTTCAAAACCCGAGGGAATAGTTAGATAATTGAAGGGGTTTGAATACTCTTGTTTGTCAAAAAAAAAAAATCAAGAAAAACACATAATTATACTAATTTCAATAAATTATTGGCAAATGTAATTTTTTTCTAAAAAAAAAAAAATATTTACTACAACTACTAACTGATTGAATATTTAATAGTTTTTGGCAAAAACTTTAGGCACCCGTTAAAATTTAAAAATACACTCCCTTTAAAGATGAAAATGGGATTGAGCTATTGGTGGCTATCAATCTTCAAATAAATAAAAGGGTCACTACAGACCATTTGATATCTAGTATATTAAAACATTACAAATTACAGCTCTATATTGTCCCTTGTGCCTTATTTTTTTTTAAATTTTTTAAAAGTGATTTAGTGATTTGTATTAAGCAAGGGTGAGTTGGTGACATACTTTTATATATATATATATATATATATATATATATATATATAAAAAGGTAAGAGCCATAATAACTATTTCATTCCACTCAATTACTAGGCTACTTTTATTACACACTTAAATACAATTATTACAATCATTGTAAATCTATAGCAAGTGCCTTTGCTAGTTTTAATCTTCACTTACGTAAGTTCACTCCAAAATTTCTCACTAGCCAATTTGTCCTTCTTGAGGTGACAACATGTCCGGTAAGCAATCCAATTACCAATCCACAAGCATATCCAATTACTACCACTTTCCAACCAAATCCTTCTCCTAATGATGATTCATGTCTCATTTCAGAAGTTGGTATCTCATTATTTCCACATTTCTTGGACAATTGAAAGCCACACAATCCAGAGTTTCCCTCGAAAGAGGAACTTTGAAATGTCAAAAATTGCCCACCTTGTGGAATTGGACCAAATAGTTGATTTTGAGAGAAGTTTAAATACTCAAGAAATGTGAGACTTGTTAGCTGCTGAGGGATTTCACCAAAGAGGCTATTACAAGAAAGATCCAAAGATTCAAGCTCAATTAGGTTTCCCAAAGATGATGGGATATGGCTCGTAAAGTTATTGCTTGATAAATTGAGTACAATTAGTGCCTTGAGGTTCCCCACGCTATCTGTAATTTCTCCATAAAACTTATTGTTACAGAGATCAATAGCTGTGAATATAGTAAGGATTTTTACCAATTCCAATTCTACTCCCTTATTCACTATAGTCATTGAGTCTTTGTAATAATTGGAGACATTTTCCATGTACCCTGGTTGTGATTTGTCATTGCTAGTGGCCTTTGAGATTGCACTCCAATTTTGAAAGTACTCTGATGGTAACTTACCAAAAAAATTATTGTGAGAGAGGTCAACGACATGCAACTTGGATAAGCCAAACCGTATATCAGGCTCCCATATAGGACCATGGAATGCATTTGCTCGCAAGACAAGAATCTTTAACTCTGTTAAAGACTCCAACCAAAATGGGAATGTATCATTCAATTTATTATTTCCAAGATTCAAAACTTCTAGCATTCGACATTTAACTAGTGATCGTGGAATCTTCCCATGTATTTGGTTGTGATTCAAGTCTAGTGTCACCAAACTACATCCATTTTTGAATGTTTCAGGCAAGTTTCCTTGAAAGCGGTTATTTTTCATATCCAATACTACAAGAGAATTGCTCAAGTTTAGCAAACATTGTGGAATCTGACCAGTCAATTGGTTATTAGACACATCAAGGACATTTAGAGCATGCACCTTACATATCATTGGGGGGATACTTCCAGTCAATTTATTTTTTGAGGCAAAAAAATATTGTGTAGACAATGGGGGAATAGGAAATGACCCTTGCAACATGTTGGAACTCAAATCTAAAAGGTACATATTTTTCCATGGAAGAACTACTGGAGATTGCTCAAATTTGCTTAAATGGTTATAGGAAAGATTTAGGTATTCCAATGTCTCTTTTCCAACCTTCCAAAACCATTTAGGTATGTTACCTTCAATGGTGTTGTTGGAAAGGTCCAAAGTTTGCAATTCATTTTGGGCTTCTAGAAAAGCAGGAAATTCAGGCAAATTGCAAGAAGATAACCACAAAGCTGAAAATTTGGGGAGGGTTGAATTGATTTTTGCTTTTGAAACCAATACTTTGTTACCTGAAAGATCGAGACTTTTAAGCTCTTTAAGCTCGAAGAAAGTGTTTAACTCCACCTTGCCCTTTAGGTTGATCGAAGAAAGATATAGGCTTTGTAGCTTAGTGAAATTGGCAATTGATCTTGGAATTGATTCATTCAATTTGTTTTCACCCAAGCTCAAAACATTTAATGCTGATGAAGAGACATTTTGGAATTTGAGCGGGCCAGTGAGCTGATTGTGATCTAGATATAATCTAGACAATGAAGGGTTTGTAAACAAAATTGAGGGAATGGCCTCTGTGAGTGAGTTATAGGACAAGATAAGGGAAAACAAATTAGAAAGTCTACCTATTTCGGATGGGATTGGCCCTTTCAATTGATTTCCATAGAAATTTATGGAACGGAGGTTAGTAGTATTTGTTAGCCAAATTGGGAAGCTACTGTCAAAATTGTTTAGTGAAAGGCCTAACAATTCTAGTTGTGTAAGATTTCCCAAGAAAGATGGCACTTCCCGATTGTAAAGGATATTGTCAAGACTCAGACAAGTGAGTTTTGCAAGGTTTCCGAATGTAGATGGAAGCTGACCATGAAAATTGCTATATGAGAGGGAAAGATAAGTAAGTTGTGATAGGTTTCCAATGAAAGAGGGAATTGCCCCTGAAAATTTACTTGACTCGAGATTCAAATAATTCAAGGACTTGAGGTTGCCAATTGAATTGGGCAATTCCCCTGAAAAGTTTGTATCAGAAAGATCCAAATATTTCAAGGACTTGAGGTTGCTGAAGGAACTGGGCAATTCACCGGAAATCGTTGTAGAAGAAAGATCCAAATAATTCAAGGACTTGAGGTTGCTGATTGAATTGAGCAATTCCTCAAATAAATTTGTTTCGGAAAGATCCAAATCATTCGAAGACCCAAGGTTGTCCATTGAATTGGGAAATTCCACAGAAAAATTTGTTGCACGAAGACGCAATTTCTTTAGGGAACTACCATATCGAAATTTGGGAAGAAAAACAATGAGTTCATAGTTAAATGACAAATCAATGGATTGTATCTTGGGCAACAGGAAAATATCTGAGGGAAATTCACCCTGCAAATTGCAGTCAAGCAGAGTAAGAGAAGTCAAAGAAGACAAATTTGCCAGGGATTGAGGTAGTGATGATGAAATGTTCACATAGTCTAGATGAAGTTCTCTCAAATATGTCATGTTCTGGACAAGTGCTTCAAGATGAATTCTTCTGAGATCCAACATTTTATAATGATTATCACCACCAACGAAGTATTCAAAATAATTGAAAGAGAGATCAAGTGAAACCAAATTGGATAGCCATGAAATTTCTGACGGGATTTGGCCATGTAAGAAGGAAAAAGAGAGGTTGAGATGCGTCAAACTTACAAGCTGGCCAAATTCAGAAGGGATTATGAAGGAAGAGAAGTTGTTGGAGTCAAGGTTGAGTTTCCGAAGATGACGCAAACTGAAGAGACTGCTGTTAGAGTTGAGAGGCCCATAGAGCCAACTGTTGCTCAAGTCTAAGCCAATCACCTCACCATTTTGTGTATCGCATGTGATCCCATCCCAGGAACAACAATCACTATCTGCCTTCCAAGACTTCATCTTTGGATAAGAACCACTATAGTAATCATAGTAATTAGAATAATTCCTTTCAACAAATTCTTGCCTTAGTTGCAACAAATGAGCACTTTGGTCAGGGAGGCAATGATGATGAGAGGAAGTATTAGAGGAAGTTTGAGAAAGAGAAATGAAGAAGAAACAAGAGGCAAGGAATAAAGGCAGGTATTGATGATTCATTTTCCCCATACTGAACATCATTACAGCAGAGGAAGTAAACAGAGAATTGGGTGGCAAGTGTTATAAGCGATAAAGAAGCGATGATATGAGTGGATATTTATACACACACAATAATACAGATAATGGGAATGGGAGCCAAGTTGAAAGGACTAAAGTAATTGGATATCTATCTTTATTTTTATTTATTAATTTTTGTGGTCTAAATCGAATTGGATTTCACCATATTGATTTGAAGGGACCGTCTGATATAATTAGAATCTGAAGAGCTATTGATATTGACTAGAATTTTCTTTTCATAATACATCGGTGCTTATCTGATTCCTGCTATGCTAGAATCCATTAAAAGGTGCTCATCTTTCTATACACAGTTGTGTTACTATTTTATTTGTTATGGGTATGGGCCTCTTTTACTAATTCCAAATTTACAAACAATGATTATCTGTAACGAATATTTGTGAGATCCTCCTCAAAAAAAAAAAAGAAAAAAAAAATTGCGTGATAAATATTAATAAAATGTTACTAACATTAGCACATATTGCAGATGTAATGGCCAATCACTTTTTTTTTTTTTTTAATATTTTGCTTTTGAGATAATGGCCAATCACTTGATAAATCGAAGTAATAGACCCAAGCATATATATTTTTTAAAAATAATAACAGCGGACCTTCTTTTTTTTTCTTTTTCTTTTTTTGAGGAAGAATAATAGAGGACCTAATAAGATTAGGAATGCCGAATAAATGTTTTCTCAGAAGGCAATTTTTATTGAAAAATAATTTTAGCGGTGATATTTTTTGGTTGTTTAGGTAATAAATATCTTATCAACAAAGGGGAGGATATCTGGTGTAATAACCAAAATTCATAAATCACATTCTACCAACTCCTATTCAAGCTGGCTTGTCTACCCAAAAAAAAGAAGTTTGAGGAATATCATATATAAGAACAATTTAAGAAAACCTCACCTCAGCAATGATAGACAACGAATAAATAAATAAAATGGCTAAAGTATTGTTTTTGAACCTAAAGTTTGTATAAATAAAGAAATTTTTCTATAGTTTGGAGATGGAATTTTTTTTACTATAGTTTGGGATTTAAAAATGAACTTCTAAAACTGAATATTGACAAGTATAATATTTTAAATAGTTTAGGAAGAGTGAGAAATGAACTTTTTAAAGTTTAGAGAAGAAAAACAAAATCCATGTAAAATTTAGGGATAAAAATAATATTTTAGCCAAAAAAAAATTAATAGAATAGGAAGTTTTCTTCTTATTAATCTTTTCATAATCCCATCAGTAATTTCATTTTAAAAGAATAAATAATGATTGTAAGAAAATAATATTAGAAGTAACATGAGGATTAATCTTCTCTTCCCCTATCCCTTGGTCCAAAACTTGCTTACGAAACAAATAGAGTAAAGTGGAAGACACTACACAAAATTAATACAATTTTTAGTCATCAATCATAGACAAAATGAATCAAATGCTATATTTCTATCTACAATTTTCAGTGCCTTAATGATCTTGGCAGACAATGTATTGACTAGGTTTAAGTAAAGACAAAAGTTTTGGGGATGTTATAATGTTGCTTAATTTCTTGGTACGTTCCTCCCTTGTCAATCTTCTTCCTCTCTCTTTGACCTTATCCATAGATCATACTTTGCGTTTGAAGGGACCAATGGATGGGCTGGAATTTGTCATCTCCAAGTGTAGAAGACAGAAATTTGAGTCCTAAGGCCTTTAATTTGATATAAACTCCTGCACCAATTTTCCAAATTCTTGTTAGGAAATAGTTACGTGAGAAACAGAAGACCTTTCTTAATTCTTGTTAACAAATAATTAGAAGAGAAGATTATTCAAACAAGGATGTTTCCTCATATTCTAAGAGAGGACCTAGTCGTGAATCAATGAATGTTATTGTATTCGCAATTAGACATTTGAGACAATGCAAAATTTGATACTGCATTAAGGATCATTATCATTTGGTAAATCAAAGTAACGAATGCAGACTCTCTTTTTCTTTCTTTTTTCCCCCTTTTTTCTTTTTAATAATTTAATAGTTACAACAATCGGAGAAAAGAGATTTGAAACTTTCTTTTTAATATTGGGATAAATGCTCAAAGGGCCTCTTGAAACTTCAAAAGATTCTAAGCAAAAACACCATTTTAGTCCCAAATTTAGGATAACAATCAATTTGGTCCCTACATTTTGGCAACAGTCTATTTGGTCCTAATTATTTTCAACTTATAATTAATTTGGTTATTTCCGTTAACTTAATAACAGAAAATGTTTGCATGGCAAATGGTGTGCACAAGGGGCACACTTAAAGCTGACATGGCTAAAAAAAATAGTAATAAATTTTAATTGACATTATAAAATTACACCTCATCATTTGAAATTTTAAAAAAAAAATCAAAATCCTTTTTTTCTTTTAATCTTTCCTGCCCCTTTTCTTATTGTACCAAAAAGATCTTTAAATCTCATTAAAAAAAAAAGAAAAAAAGCTCTTTAAATTCATTTGCTCCAATGCTTCTGACCCGACCAAATGTAACAAAGAATCTTCACTTAAAAAAGTGCTAAACCTGAAGTTAGATGAGATCTGCAAAAAAGGAAAAAAAGCGAAATTGTTTGCAGTAAAAAAATTTACTCCTTTGAAAGACACGGAAGAGAAATTTTTGTGTGTATAAAATATTGAAAGAGAAGGGGAAGAAGTTGTTCGAAATGAAATAAAATAAAAATCTGTTTTTATATGGTCTGGGATTGGGATGGGAGTCTTAAGTAATACCAGAGCCTCCAAACCAAAGCTCTTCTTCATCTTCTCCTTCTTTCTAAGAGAGAGATTTGCACAGATGAGAAAGAAAAGAAAAATAGGAGAATATGAAAAAAAAAAAATGAAGTGAGTTTAGATTTGTTTATTTATTTATATAATTTAGATCTGTTTGGTCTTCGTGTGTTGATTTGTGTGATTAATTTTGTAAGAAATTGTGTGATTATTGGATCTGCAGAAATATGCTAGCAAATGAATTTAGATTTGTTTGGTTAGTAAGAAAGGGCAGGAAAAGAGAAAAGAAAATAGGACTTTGAATATTTTTTTAAAAATAATTTTAAAGCTGAGGTGAAATTTTTAACATGAATTAACTATTATTTTTTAGTCACGTCAGCTTCAAGTGTGCCACTTGTATACATTGTTTGCTATGTAGACATTTTTTGTTAGTAAGTTAACAGTAGAGACTAAATTGATTGCAAGTTGAAAATAACAAAGACTCAATTGACTGCTGCCAAAATATAGGGACTAAATTAATTGTGACACTAAAACGTAGGGACCAAAATAGCATTTGAGCCAAGATTCTAAATTAGTGAAACACTATGGATTGAAGATTCTAAAGCCTCGAAGAACTTTCACTACACAGTTTTGAAGAGTCTTAACAAATGTGAAATCAAACATTCACTGTAATTCTGTTTCAAAAATCTCTCAATCCGCTTTCCAATCAAAGTGGAGGATATCAAGTGTTAGAATTAAGACCATATTGGTATAATTTTTTAATCAATGAATCTTTTAAGAAAACCGAGTAAGAAGATTATTCTATTGTAATATAATATAAACACTAATAATTGTACCACTGATCATTCATTGATACAAAAATTTATTTGTAAATCAATTTTATTTGTTTGATATCCAAATTTAAAAATTTGTTGTTACATATTCTACACGATACATAAAGATGCATTACAAAAGTTTATAATAAAGCAATATTTTAGATTTTTAGTTTTAGAAAATTCCGCCTAAATAAAATAAGACTCAATTATTTCGGATGGGGCCGCTACATGATATTTTGCCACCACGATAGTTTTCGAATGCGACATGTAGTTTTTGAAAATGATTTTTTTTCCCACAGTAATGACATTCTACCAAGACCCATACAAGCTGGCTTGTCTACCGAAAATTATATAAAATTTTGTGGAACATCATGTATAAGAAGAATTTATGAAAACCTCACTTAAGCAATGATAGACAATGAATAAAAAAAAAAAGGCTAAAATATTGTTTTATAACCTAAACATTGTATAAATTTTGCTTTTCCTCCCCAAAATTTAAAATGTTCGTTTTTCATCCTTAAATTTCTTAAAGAAAATTTTCAATAGTTTAAGGATAAAAAGAAAAATTTACAATAGTTTGGGAATTAAATATGAAAATTCACAAGTATAATTTTTAATAGTTTAGGAGGAGTAACAAATGAGCTTTTTAAAGTTGAGGGGGATAAAAAACAAAATTCATACAATATTTGGGGAAAAAAAATATTTTAGCCAAAATTTTTTAATAGAATAGGAATTTTTCTTCTTATTAATCTTTGGTTAATTCCATCATTAATTTAATTTTAAAAGAATAAATAGTGAGTGTAAGAAGATAATATTAGAAGTAACATGAGGATTAATCTCCTTTTCCCTTTGTCTTGGCCAAAACTTACTTATGAGATAACAGCGTAAAGTGAACAACACTACACAAGAATAATACAATTTTTAGTCATCAATCATAGACAAAATGAGTCAAATGCTATATCTCTATTTACAATTTTCAATGCCTTAATAATCTTGGCAGACAATATATTGACTAGGTTTAAGTGAAGACAAAAGTTTTGAGGATGTTGTAACCTTGATTAATTTTCTTAGTAAGTTAATCTTCTTCCTCTCTCTTTGTCCTTGTTCACAGATCATACTTCACGTTTGGAGGGACCAATGGATGGGCTACAATTTGATATATATATATATATATATATATATATATATATATATATATATTTTGCTTGTGTTTGTGTTTGTTTTGGGTGTTGTTTGGGCTTAATTTTTGCTACTAGGCTAATTTTTTTTTATAGCTTTTAAAAATATCAATAATATTGTTGGGGGGGGGGGGGGGGGTTAAAGTGCAATTTTATTGAAATAAATGGCTAAAATTAATATATTATATATATATTAAAAAAATTTAAAAAAAAAATCTTGGGGGGGGGGGGGGGGGGGCATTGCCCCCCCATCCAACAATAGCTCCATTTCTAAGTCCCGAGGCATTTGACACCACGTTAAAACTTATTATCATTTGGTAAATCGAAGTAATGAATCTAGACTTTTTTTTTAATAATTCAATAGTTACAATAATAGAAAAATCAAGATTTGAATTCTAGTTCTCCTAACAATGAAGAAAAAAGTTATACTATTGTGTTACAAGACCTTTGACAACAAAAGCAAGAACGTCAAATAAAATGCTTTTACAAAAGACTTTAAAAATCTCTTTTCCATTTGAAATGATATTAGTAGCGGATTTTTTTTTTAGGTGACAAACACCATATCAACAAACCCTTTTGGTAATGAATTTGCATATTTAGTAATTAAAGGGTTTTGCTGCAGTTAGAGTCGAGGTGTTTTGCACTAATGAAGCCTAAAAATTTTTAAGCCATACTTTCACACTCAATTTTCCACCCAGCTAAAGATTGTATTAACTAGCTTTTCTATGTGTCCTCTTGACAAAAGTTGGTGAATGTACTGTAACCCCTGCTCAATTTTCTTAGTAAGTCTCCCTGTCAATTTTCATCCTCTCGGCCTTATGTCAATTTGCACTTTAGGAGATTCTTCCGTTGTCGTAGTTGGTGGGGTTTGGCCTTTGGAGGATCTATGAAAGGACTGAAATTCGTTTTTAAGCCAGAATTTCACACTCAATTATCATTTCATGTAAGTTCCACTTTGGAAATTTGCTCACTTTGTCAAGATCATAATAGAGAGCAGTTAAATTTTCAACCCACTTTGTTTGACCAGGTTGAAGGTAATCGATTAATAAAAGTATTTAAAATTTGAAATTTCTCAATTTTCCACCCAGCTAAAGACCGTATTAACTAGCTTTTCTCGGTAAGTTTCATTTTTCCTCTCGGCCTTTAATCCATACCATACATGACAAGCTCCTTTCCCTAATCAGTGACCGTGAATGAGCTGAAATTTGATGAGTATAGGAGATGGAAAATTAAGTCATGGGTACTTAAATTGGTAACCAATTTCCAAATTACTGATAGCAGATAATTACATGAGAAACAGAGCTTTTAAAGGAAAATGGGCCTCCATATTTAATGAGAGGACCTAATCAAAACAATGTTGTACTAATTTGTGAATAGTTTTTGTTCCAAAGATACAAAATCACAGAAACAAAGAGAATTCAGAACACTTATCATCTATCATCAATTCCAAGTGTTTAAACTAAATACCGAATAGTCCAATCTGCGACGTTTAGAGTGAGTAGCAATTCCGAGAAAGTACAGACTATGCACGTCTATCAACACATTCTACCATCAATTCCAAGTGTTTAAATTAAATCATAAACATTCTTACCCCACCAAAGAAGCAAAAGAGAATAGACATATCAAGAGCAAAATTTCAACTTTTTTTCTTCATAAAATTTTTTTCCAAAATATTTCCTAAACTAATGTCTTTAGAACATCTGTTAACTTTTCTATTTCTAGAAAGTCTAGTAAGCAAAAGTTTCAAGGATATATATAACCCCTTAACTTGCTTTTCTAGAAAGTCTGGTATACAAAAGTTTTAAGGATATATATAGTATAGCCCTATTTTCTTAATTAAAATAGTCTAATTAAATCAAAACCAATGAATATTGTGATAAACTTATAATAATAATAATAATAATATTGTAGTATTACAAGTCTATCAAAATCAATATAGAATGGAGGAAACAAATATATGCTGCCGATACTAACAAAACTACTATTAAGGAATCATAGCAAATTCTAAAATTTTGGTACTATTATACTTTATTGTTGTCATTGTTGTATCGTAGAACTTAAAATGATAGTAATTGTCAAACATTTATATATATCCATAATATATTTATTATAAAGTTGGTAAATAAAACTCTTCTTGGAGAATTTTAAATGACTAATATGCCCCCCTTTGACTTGGAGTTTTAGAAAGTCTAATAAACATAACTTTTATAGATATATGACCCCTTAACTTGCTTTTCTAGGAAGTCTAGTAAACAAAAGTTATAAGGATATATGACCCATCTGTGTTTCGATATATTTTTTTTTTCCTGAATTAAAATAGTCTACTTAAACTTTTTGGCTAATGAAACTTCCCAAGTCCAATTGGTTTACTTCGTGGGCTTCATGTGGTTATCTAGATATTTTGGGGTGGTCTTTCTTTTTTCTTTTTGACTTTTTTTTTTTTTTTTTTTTTTTCTTTTTCTTTTTTTGGATTTAAACGATAGATGGTCATGGTGGTCTTTCTTTCTCTTCTTCTTCTTCTTTCTTCTTATTATCTTCTTTTTTTTCTTTTTTCTTTTTGTGTAGAGTGATTTTGGCCTTCAACATATACATAATAAAACATTTGGGTTCACCTTAATTGAAAACTAAACATTCCTTAATTAAAAATAAAAATTAATTAGTAACCTTTTTGTTTTTTGGAAGAGTTAATAAGTAACCTAGCTAGACTCACTAAATTACCTGTTCAATATCTGAAAGCCAATATTTGATACTTTGCTAGCTTAATTAGCTTATGAAATAGTTTTCCCTGATATTAAATGTAAAGTAGGTTAAGCTCAAGCATTGATAATTGAAAAAACTAGACCAAAAATGCAACACGCTTTGGAAGTTGATTAAGATTCTTTAGAGTTTTTAAAAGTGATTTCAAATATAATTTTTTTAAATTTTATTTATCCACTATAAAATAAGTAGGAGTGTCCATGGGTCGGGTTTAGAGTCAGACTGCCACTCAATCCTATCAACTCTAGTCTAGAATTGCACCACCTGTCATCGACCAAGGGTATATGGGTCTTTGACCACCATGACTTCACTATTCCAAAGGTTGGATTGGTTGAAACCACAAGATCTGATCAAGGTATTGTCGATCATGGTGGAGCTATTACTTCCAATGGAGATTTGATGGATCTCACCGAATTTTGTTGAGATCTCATCAAATTTGGTCTAGATCTCGCCAGATTTAGTAAAGCAAATGAATTAAAATTTTCCAAATCATTATAATTTACATAAAATTGAGAAAAATAATATATGTAGCTGATCTTAACAAATCAATTGAAAATTCATAGCCAACTCTAAAATTTTGAGACTAAATCTTTGTTGTTGTTGTTATTGTATCATAATTTTAGTAGAAATCAAAATGATAACAGTCAAATACTATTTATACCTGTAATATATTTATTTTAAAATTGATAAATAAAACTTTTCCTTTTAATTTTTAATTTTTTTTGGAGTGATGTATTATTCAACAACAATTACAAAAAACTTTACCAAGTGAACTAACTGGAATCCAACTCTTTTTTTAGAATTTTAAGTGAATAATAAGGATGTTAACACTCTGCCATTGATTATTGTATTTATAGAGTCCTTTTTTGTTCTGTATTAAAATAGTCTACTTAAGTCAAAACCAATAAATACGGTCATCATGATGACATTTTAGTGTTAAGTCCGTCTAAATTAAATGATTAAAGATACTAATACTCTGTCATTGACTTGCTTTTCTAGAACGTTTCACCAAAAAAAAAAAAGACTTGCTTTTCTAGAAAGTTTGGCAAACAAAAGTTTTAAGGATATAATACATAGGACTTCCACTCTGGTTTCTCAAAAAAAAAAGAAAAAAAAAAGGATATAATATATAAATGGTATGGCCCTTATTGATCTGATTTTAGTATTAAGTAACAATCAATAACCTGATTATTAAATAATAATTAAAAAAGATCCCATTAACCAATTCTAATTAATGGCAAAAATAGCCTTTCTTTTTCTCGTTGGCCAATCCACTTTCAACTTCTTTACTGAAAATTCCAATCAAGGTAGGAACCACCATATAGAACACTATGAATAAATAAATCAATAATGTAGACTATAGAGTTTGTGAAAACAATTTCTTGTAATTTAATTATTTATATATTGTAGGTTCCAATTAGCTCAACTGGTAAAATCTCTGATAATTGTATAAGAGATCTGGAGTTCAATCCCTGTCTACACCAAAAATTGATTGGTGTCTTAGTCTGACGATAAAGAGCTATCATTAGGAGCGGATGCCATAGGTTGAAACTCTCTCTCAAAAAAAAAATCTGTTTATATATCATGGATCAATTGGTCCACAAGACTATCTGTCAGGGCAACACAATTGTTAATAATGGGAGAACAAGACCATATTAATACATTTTTTATAATGAATAAATATTTGGTACCACCATATAGGACAATATGAATAAATAAATCAATGGTGTAGACTGTAGAGTCTGTGAAGACAATTGCTTGTAATTTAATTATTTATATACCATCGATTAATTGACTTGCAAGATCATTTGTCAGGGCAACACAATTGTTAGTAGTGGGAGAAAAAGACCATATCGATACATTTTTTATAATTAATAAATATTTGGTACCACCATATAGGACAATATGAATAAATAAATCAATGGTGTAGACTGTAGAGTCTGTGAAGACAATTGCTTGTAATTTAATTATTTATATGACATGGATTAATTGACCCGTAAGACCATTTGTCAAGGCAACACAATTGTTAATAGTAGGAGAACAAGACCATATCAATACATTTTTTATAATGAATAAATATTTGGTATTACCATATAGTAAAATATGAATAAATAAATTAATGGTGTAGACTATAGAGTATGTGAAGAAAATTGCTTGTAATTTAATTATTTAAATACCATGGATTAATTGACTTGCAAGACCATCTGTCAGGGCAACACAATTGTTAATTGTGGGAGAACAAGACCATATCAATACATTTTATAATGAATAAATATTTGGTACTACCACATAGGACAATATGAATAAATAAATCAATGGTGTAGACTGTAGAGTCTGTGAAGACAATTGCTTGTAATTTAATTATTTATATGCGATGGATTAATTAACCTGCAAGACCATTTGCCAAGGCAACATAATTGTTAATAATGGGAGAAAAAGAATTTTTTTTAATAAATTTTATAATGAATAAATATTTGGTACCACTATATAGGACAATATGAATAAATAAATCAATGGTATAGATTGTAGAGTCTGTGAAGACAATTACTTGTAATTTAATTATTTATATACCATGGATTAATTGACTCGCAAGACCATCTGTCTGGACAACACAATTGTTAATTGTGGGAGAATAAGACCATATCAATACATTTTATAATGAATAAATATTTGGTACTACCACATAGGACAATATGAATAAATAAATCAATGGTGTAGACTGTAGAGTCTATGAAGACAATTGGTTGTAATTTAATTATTTATATGTCATGGATTAATTGACCCACAGGACCATCTGTCAGGGCAACACAATTTTTAATAGTGGGAGAACAAGACCGTATCAATAAATTTTATAATGAATAAATATTTGGTTCCACCATATAGGACAATATGAATAAATAAATAAACAAATGGCATAGACTGTAGAGTCTGCAAAGACAATTGCTTGTAATTTAATTATTTATATATTGTAGATTAATTGACCCGCAAGACCATCTATTAGGGCAACACAATTGTTACTAGTGGGAGAACAATACCATATCAATACATTTTATAATAAATAAATATTTGGTACCACCATATAGGACAACATGAATAAATAAATGGTAAATATACACTTTTGGTTCCTATATTTTGGGTCTATTCTCATTTTGGTCCCTAAATTGATTTTGTGTCTACCTTAGTCCCTAAAATCAGAAAATCATTTTCGTTTTGGTCCCTACCGTCAACCTACTAATAGAAAAATTCTACATGGCAAAGAGAGTGCATAGATGGAATATTAGATACTGGTGTGGCTAATAATATAAGAGAAGTGATATGTTCACAACATTTTCACAACAAATTCTAAGTGATAGGTTGTTACTGGTTGTTATTATTTGGGCAAAAAATTAATCTTAGTGATAGGTTCAAATTAGAACCAATAACAACTAATCACGTATGATTTGTCGTAAAAATGTAGTGGATGTAGCACCCTTATAAAATAATATCAAAAAAAAAAATTTATTTGGCTTTTAGAAAATGACACATCAGTATTTTAATTAATAAAAAAAAATTCAATTTAAACCAAAAAATTGAAAAAAAAAACTATTTTTATTTTAAAGATTTAGAATAAAAATTTATAGCAATTTTTTCTTGAACTTTCTCAAGAAACAAACACTAAATTAACACTCCTTCTCACTCTATGTTGGCGTTTATGCGATTTTTTGTATCTATTTCATTTTCTAATTTCCTTTAAGAGAAACCAAAAAATTAAAAAATAAATCTTATACCTCTCTCTTAGTCTTTGTGTATGTATCCATTTATTTTTTGTCTTTCTTTTCAGATGCCGGTCATGACTTCCTCTCTTTCTCTTCCTCTTGGTGTGTGTTTGTGTTTATATGTTTCTTTTTCTTCCTTCTTTAAAGGCCACAAAAATCGATTACTAGAATTAGGAGGCGGAGGTTGCTCGACGAGTTCCCACTTCCAATAATCTAACGGCTTGGGGCGAAAATGGCGAGGTGGACTAACTGATTGGTTTGGATCGAACGACCAAAATTTTTGGGTTTGATTATTGTAAGGATTGGGAGGTGGAGGACGAGGGTGAGGGCTAAGCTCACAAACTTGGCCTTCTTCTCCACCATGCGCCGCTGATCTGATCGTAACTCTCTCTAATCTCAAAATCTCATCTCTGCTCAAAACTCTACACCCGATATGACCATGCTTTGTGGTAGTGGCTTCACTCTCGACCAATGGCAAGAATATCAAGGGGTTTATCTTCAAGATTTTGATTATGAAGGCCACGAGGTCTTCATGTGGAGAAAACGATGTGAAAAATTTGGGGTCTTGCTGGTGGGTGTTGTGAAACACAGATCGGTGGTTGGTGACTATGTTTGTTGTGAACCCCAGGTGGTGGTGGTTGTGGATTGGTTTGGATTCACTGGTTATGCTGGGTTTGTTGTTGGTGTGGGTTGATTGGTTTGTTTAGTCAGTTGGGTTTGTTGATGATTTTGGTTTGGATTTTCTCTATGGTTTGCTGTGGATCTAATGGTCCTAGGTGATTAGTTTGTGTTGAATTTGGGTTTTCTTTGAGGTTTGATTATTTCTTTGTGGTTTGATGAATTTGCGTCATTGGGTTGTGTTGATGAAGTTGGGTGATTGTGATGAATTTGGGTTGATTTAGGTTTGATGATTGGATTGGGTTAATTGTTCTTAATTCTTCTGGGTGGTATTTAATTTAATTATTTCTTCTTCTTCTTCTTCTTTTTTTTTTTTTTTTTTTGTTCTTGTGATCTGGGTTTGAGTACTTGGTTGCTAGGTTTGATTTGGGAAGAACATGAAGAACAAGTTGTAATGTTCTTAGGAAAAAATAATGAAAAGTAACAAATTTTTTTAATTAAACTAGATTTAAGGTTTTTTTTTAAAATTTAATTTATATTTTTGTTTAAATTTTTTGAAGTGGTTTTTAAAAAAAATTAAAATACAGACATGTCATTTGAAAAACGCAAACTAAAACATATTATTATTTTATTAACCGAGTCAGCATTTACAAAGCAAATAGGACACTTCGTTTGCAATGTAAGATTTTTCTGTTAGGGGGTGAAGGAAGGGACTAAAACGAAAACGGTTTTCTGATTTCAGGGACTGAGGTAGGTGCAAAATCAATTTAGGGACCAAAATGAGAATAGGAAAATGTATGGACAAAAAGTGTATTTTCGCTTAAATAAGTCAATGGTGTAGACTGTAGAGTTTGTGAAGACAATTGCTTGTAATTTAATTATTTATATAACATGGATTAATTGACCCACAAGACCATCTATCCAGGCAACACAATTGTTAATAGTAGGAGAACAAGACCATATCAATGTATTTTTTTATAATGAATATATATTTGGTACCACCATATAGGAAAATATGAATAAATAAATCAATGGTGTAGACTGTAGAGTCTGTGAAGACAATTGCTTGTAGTTTAATTATTTATATACCATGGATTAATTGACCCGCAAGACCATCTGTCAAGGCAACAAAATTGTTAATTGTGGGAGAACAAGACCATATCAAGACATTTTTTAAAATGAATAAATATTTGGTACCACCATATACGACAATATGAATAAATAAATCAATGGTGTAGACTGTAGAGTCTATGAAGAGAATTGCTTGTATTTTAATTATTTATATACCATGTATTAATTGACTGGCAAGACCATTCGTCTGGGCAACAAAATTGTTAATAGTGGGAGAACAAGACCATATCAATACATTTTTTATAATCTTTCTCAAAAAAAAAAAAAAAAACATTTTTTTATAATGAATAAATATTTGGTACCACCATGTTGGACAATATGAATAAATAAATCAATGGTGTAGACTGTAGAGTCTGTGAAGACAATTGCTTGTAATTTAATTATTTATAAAGCACGGATTAATTAACCACAAGACCATCTATTAGGGCAACACAATTGTTAATAGTGGGAGAACAAGACCATATCAATACATTTTATAACGAATAAATATTTGGTACCACCATATAAGACAATATGAATAAACAAATCAATGGTGTAGACTGTAGAGTCTGTGAAGACAATTGCTTGTAATTTAATTATTTATATACCATGGATTAATTGACCTGCAAGACCATCTGTCAAGGCAACACAATTGTTAATAGTGTGAGAACAAGACCATATCAATACATTTTATAATGAATAGATATTTGGTAAAATGAATAGAGATTTGGTACCACCATATCTCCACTATTAATAAGCTTGCATAAGCATATTTCCATTAATCAAATTTTGGGGTAATTTTGATTTTACCCTCTTAGGTTTCAAATTTTGGATTTGTACTTATGGTTTGGTTTTAAGTCATTTTGTTAATATGTCATGATGCGGTGTTTGTTAATTATTAGCCAAGTTCAAAATGACACTTGTTCATTCAAAATTACGTCTTTTTAAACTCTATTGAAGTCATGTAAGATGTTATTTTGAATAAAATGAAGGAAAGTATGACAGTGGCTGATCTTAACAAATTTGTTAAAAATTTAACTATAAAAGTTTGGGACTAAATCTTTATTGTTGTTGCTATACCATAATTTAAATAGAAACCAAAATGATAATAGTCATATACTTATTTATACTTGTGATACATTTATTTTTAAATCAATAAATAGAACTCTTCTCCAAGAATTTTGATTTTATTTTGTTTGGAGAGAGAGATAGTATATGAAATTATAGCGTCTGCTTTATAGGAATTGCTTTTTATTATAAGGTCAAGACACCAATTGATTTTTGGTGTAAGCGGGGATTAAACTTTAGATATCTTATTCAACAACAACTAAAATTTTTTTTATAAGTTGAATTAACTAGAACCCAACTCTTCTTTAGAATTTTAAATAATTCATAAGGATGTTAACACTCTGCCCTTGACTTGCTTTTCTAGAAACTATGGTAAACAAAAGTTTTAAGGATATATATAGCAATTTCAAGGATACAATATTTATGTGTCCAATTAAGTCATACATTAATCATCCATTTTATGAAAGTTTTTATAAAAAATTTCAAAATAATTGTCAAAATAATTGGTCACTTTTTGTTTCCATAAAACATTTTCTTAAATGGTTTATTAATATATGCCTTTAAGGACATAAGTTAGTAGAACCTAATATTTATATGGTATAGCCCCTTATTGCTCCAAATTAAAATAATATACTTAAATAAAAACCAATGAATATGGTAATAATGATAACATTTTAGTGTTAGGTTAGTCCAAATCAGCTCCCAACAACTCCCATTAAATGTGGGTTCTAGTTAACTCAATTGGAAAAGTCTCTGATTGTTGAATAAGAGATCTAGAGTTCAATCCCTACCTACACCAAAAACTGATTGGTGTCTTAGTTTAATAATAAAGAGCTATCTTCTAGAGTAGACGTCATAGGTTGAAACTCTCTCATTAAAAAAAAAAAAAAAAAAACTACTCCCATAAACTTGATCATCCAAAATTTTTTTTTTTAAAAGTCCCACTAACCAATTCTAATCAATGGCAAAACAAGCCTTTTTCAGTTTTTCTCGTTGGCCAAAAAAATGCTTACTACGGAGTAATATGTTACTTTTATAAAACAACATAACATGTCAATAAGTGATTTTGGCTTCCCTGAGTGTTATTTTTTGCGTTATGCTTCACTGTAAGGGGTTTTTTCCCCATGAATTCTACAAAATAATAATAATCAGCAAAAAAATAGTTATCGAATCATCTAACGTTCTTTCAATATTTTATGACTATCATCACTATCCCTCCTTGTTCATGAATTTCTTGGCCTTCTTGTACATTTCTTTCAAGTACTCCCTGAACCTAACCAAATCCAATGTAACATTTTGTTCCTTCAAATATACATTCATAAGAGACCAATCCGTTTCTCTGTAAGTAACTGGGTCTCTTATTACCAAATCATCCTTGCTATACTTCTCCATCAAGCTACTTTCCTCAGCTTTGATCCTATACTCCATGTACTCTTAACCCCACATTCCTAGCCAATCTCGAATAACAAACCTCAGTTGCCCATTCAGTCCCAAGCGGCAGCACTTGCATGAACACCGAGCTAGGTTGGAGAAAAATCGTATGTGTAAGGGCTACACCATGTATACCAATCATTGCATGACTCAATTGTATCAAAATATAAGCTTTGTGCATAGGGGTCATAGGTGTTGGCTCAAAAATAATCACTTTAAAACCAATCTTCTCGGCTTCAAATTTTACTTCATTTTGGTTCAAGAGTACACGACCAACATCACCATTAGGACTTATCAACACAAGAATTGGCCTAAAAGTAGAAGGATTAAATTTAAAGGGATGGTTTTGGTTTCCGCCATAGGCTTTGTCAATTAAGGCATGGAAGTGGGTGAAAGTTTTTGAGTTTGGTATTAATTTTGGGTCTATAGTGACCAAATCTTGTGATACAATATCCACATTGGCAAAAAGAAAACAATAGGTAATAGTACTATTATCAAGGTTATGATAGAGTATTTATTGAAAGTACCTAATACTTTAGTGTACTTACTATTTACTAACCCACCAATCATGGGCCTTTAATATCACAAGTACAACATCTTGATCAGGGAAGATTGAATTGGAGGTGATGAAGAGGGGGATGAAGCCATCATTAAAGCCATGGAAGATGTCCAGTGAGTCCGCCCACACTAAATACTATGGCTATGGCCTTGTGTGTGATTTCATAGTTTGCGTGGATAGGGTCTGACTTTTCCACCATGGGCTTTTGTGGGGACGAGGATGTGAGGTCCACTAGAAAGAATGTTGAGCTAGTAGGGTCAAGTACTGTTGGGCTATGGATAGTACAAATGAAGATGTCTTAGTATTTGTGAGAACGGTCACAACTGATTTTATTTTATTTTTATTTATTATTTTTAATTCTGGCTTGCTACTTGATTTGGCTAGTGTTTCTTATCTGCAACAATGAAGAATTTGACAGCAAAACCAAAAAAATAAGCTTTTAACTACAATATTATTTCACCAAATTTATTACATAACACATTTATTGTTTTTTTTTTTTGGTTAAATAAGACATTTATTGTTTTTTTTTTTTGGGTTAAATAAGACATTTATTGTTAATGAATATAAAAAAGGGTAAACTACGTTAATGGTCTTTATTTTTTACACTATATGTCAATTTGGTCATAACATTTCAATTGTGTCAATTTAATTCCTAACCTTTTAATGTTGTGTCATTTAGGTCTTTGCCGTTATCCATTGGATGAAAAAATTTGATGTTTCAAACCGAACAATAAAAAATTAATTTACTTGTCACATCAACTGCCAATTATACAGCCACATCATATTAAAAGTTAAAAAAAAAAAAAAAAACTAAATTGTTCTCAGTTCGCATGGGATATTAGGATTTGGAAATTAAAAATCAAAATTCATCTCTCTCAAATCAAAATTAAATTCCGGTGAGCCAAAATTCCATGGACCAGTCTGGTAGAACTCTTTGTTGCCTTTCCTAATATAAGCCTCAGGGTATGAATAAGGTTGCATTTCAATCCCCTATGTGAAATCTCCGAGAGAAGGATCATTTGGACTTTTCCAAGCGCCGCTTTAATACCTTTCTTTAAGTCCCATCCAATCTTCATTCCTGGGGGACGGATAATCAAAGCTTTCTCACAAAGAGATTCCTGAATTTCCCTCTCTGAGTACAAGATTTCCAGAGTCTAAGAACTGCAATAAAGGATTATTGGCTTGTATTTGTGTTCCTAATCCTATGGACCAAACAACACTCTTATTGTTACTCATATGCACAAGACTGCTTGTGCTCTTTATCATTAACAAGCCAGAAGAGTCATTGATTGGGTTGAGTCTGTTTGCAACCCAAACAATAGTTTTAACTGGGATATTCTTGTACCATATTCCCAAGTAGAGATTCTTGGATTAGGGATTAGGGATGGAGATGACCATGAGATTGAGAAAGAGGGATTTTAATCTTTTCCCATTCTCAATATCACGTGAGAACAACAATTTAGTTTTTTATTTATTTAAATTTAATATGATGTGGATGTACAGTTGGCAATTGATGTGGCAAATAAATTAATTTTTTATTATTCCGTTTGACATATCAAACTTTTCCATCCAGGTGATAACGGCAAGGACCAAAATAACACTACAGTGAAAGGTTATGGATCAAATTAATACAATTGAAAGATTGAGGTCTAAATTGACATATGGTATAAAAGATAAGGACCAATTAATATAGTTTACCAAAAAAAAAAAATAATAATAATAAGAATAACAAACAATGATTGAAGTATCTTCTCTACATAAGCGTTACCATAGTAAATTCCTAGTCCAAGCCTGCAAGCAACAAGCAGGGGAACCAGTAAGCTATTGCCGCTATCTCAATCCCATAAAGGTACTAGTGAGCATTGAGCTAAAAGTATGAGGGTTTCCCTAGGTTCTTCCCATTATGATAAAATTAATTGCGTAAACTTTGGCCCAAGTGAAAAAAAGTAATATTGATGATTGTTTACTTTATATAAATTACTAGGACATAAAAACCAGTCCATTGGATTTTTTGCTTGAAAGAACAACAAAAGTATAAATTGTTATTTAGTATAAGGCAGCTATGGCTTCATAAATAATTTGTTCCTAGTGACTGGGGAATCATGCTTTAACAATTATTTTTTTCAGTAATATGTCTAAAATACACGGATGGTTTACTTCATAAGGATTTAAAATATTTTAGGTTTAATTCTTAAAAAAAAAAAAGTATTTAATGGCTCACTAGCGATATTCAATTGATGAATCAAAAATGTTTTTTTTTTCTTTTCTTTTGTGGGGGTGTTTTTGCAAAGTGATTCTAGCATGTTATACGAATTACTTAATGAAAATATTCTTTATATAAGAACAGAATGTAGCAATGGCATTGGAAATATATAGAAGAAAAGTATAAAAATACTAATTTAATAGTGGTTGGCATAGCTGTGCCAACTTGGTGGAATAATTTGGTTTCAAGATCCAGCTTATGTGGTGCAAAAAAGTCTTAAATTGCTGCATGATTTCCAGTCTTTGTCTTAAATTGCTCCGCTACCTCATTGAGATTGCTTTGGCTAGAGGATTTACCAGATATTATTTCCTCTGTTTTAGCAGAGGATGTATCTCGTTTCAATTGCAATGGGGCTTAAACTCTGGCGTTGGGGTAATTCCTTGACTGTGTCTCATGTTTAGGATGAGTTCTAGTTCTTGGCTGTGTGCTTTGTTGGTTTTAGTAGCTCTAGATATTGGCTAATGGCTATGTGCCTACTGCTGCTGAGGGCCGTGTGATGTCTGTTCGATTTAGGCTTCTTGCCTGCCTTGTTTTTCTTTGTACTATTTGTTAGCTTAATACAATCGTGACTGATTCATCAGGAAAAAAAAAAAAAACCAACGATAATCATTTAGTAAATTGTTACTGTAAGAATTAGTAATATTTGGGGCTACAAACAAGTGCCGCTAGCTTCTTTTTATCACCCACTTTCCTTTTTCTCAAAAAAAAAAAAAAAAAAAAATCTATATCATGGAAAATGAATAATTATGTAAATATCTCAGTCATGTAAGTTTGGCCTAAAGGTTATAGTTCCTTACATAACTCAATGTTTTAAATTTCGTTTCATACTAGTTGTTTTTCCGATGTGCAATGCATATGACTTCTTAAAATACAATCACTTAACAAAAAGACTCTTCCCTTTATTGTGACTGAATTTGATCACGAGTCTACGTGACATCAGAGATTATTAAGAAAGCAAATGGAATGCGCTTTCACACAACAAATGAAGAGATTGTAAAAGAATTTTGCGACACATACCGGAGATAGAAGTAAAGCTGAAATACCAACAAAATTACTATTATTGCGAGGCATGTTGAATCTCTCTTCTTCATATTGCTATATGATCGAAGCTTTTTTGGTAGATTATTTCGATTTTGATACCACGATTGAAGCTTTCCTATCTATTCATCCTTTTCTGGGCATAAACTATAAACAATCAACAGATATCCCCACCTTGCTAGCTCTAAAGCTCATCTAATTGAAGCTCATCAAATCTGAAACTTCAAGCGAAATAGAAAGTGTTAAGCAAAGGTATTATTGAAGAACAAAGAACTCTAAAAATTTTGCAAATCTTTTGCTCAATCTGATGTCTGATTTCTTAACTTAAAACTTTCTATGAAGAAGTTTTGGCGAAAGAGGGTGCGACCTCATGGAAGAGACGGGGGGGAAGCATTAGGAGGGTGCACGCTCACACGTTAGGCTGTGATTTAAAAGAGACAGCCAAATTACATTAGAAGATCATTAAGTAATGTGATGTAATGTCGATCGTGGGCTAGAATGCATTTTTCTTCACATAATTTTTTTTCTTCTTTTTCTTCGCATAATTGAACATTTGTTTTTGGAGAAGAAATTGAACAACACTTGGTTGAAGCAAAATGTTATTGACAAAATTTAAAGTTTATATTTTTTTGCATAATTGGAGAATGATTGTATTATTTAAAACTCGTCAAATATATGAACCAAATACCCCTGCGTTGCTAAGATCAAATTCTTTTTTTGGTTAATTAATAGGTTTGTGTTTTGGTGCAATCATTTTTCCCCTAAGTCAACCAACATAGCATCCAATTTATCCTGTAAGCTGACACGTAGTTAGGCAATATTATTAGTATGACAAATATTTTATTTGCACACTTTAATTTTGAGTACATTTTTTATGCAACCGAAAATAAAAAAGAAAAAAACCTACATATTTTATGCACATCCCATGAAAGACAGGGTTATCTAGGTTGAGTTAAAAGAAGCGTATCCTAGAGGTTGTAGTGGATGGATGTTTCTGTGCAATAGAGGAGGAACATGTTTGAACCTTGTAGAAACTATAATCTATCCTCTCGTAAGATCTAAAAGATCTGTGGTTGAGGGGAAAAAAATATTAATCTCCCCCTCACTTTGATTATTTTAATCTCAACCAATGCTCTCAATGAGTGGGCCTTTATCCATCTTTGCCATCCAAAAGTGAATCCAAGCCTAGGTATGGAAATTGCCCAATAGGTCCAACCCTATTACATTCAAAAGCCTATTGGGCCAAGTTGTAAGCACTAAGACTAACGGTATTTTTTTAATTGGTAAGGATAATTGAATCTCTTCTTACAATGGAAATATCCCAACAACATCAACAAATCTTAGGTCATAAATTTTTTGAGATTGGCTATAAATCCTCAACAAAATTAATCAGAGTTGATCGTACATCATCAATTGTTGAAACAGTAGTCCAATCCAATCCAGTGATACGACAATTCAAAAGACTTCATAATTCAAAAGATTCAAGAAATTCACAGCATTACCTTCTAAAATATGGTTTAGACTCTTTAGATTGGCGACATTGGATAGAGCAAGTAAGGCCAGCTTCATAGCTTGGGCTTCTCCCTTAATGCATCTCCCTCCATAATGAAGAAAATTAGTCCTAAGCATGAGTGAATCTTCCATCTTCAATCCATTCATGATACTGTTAAGACCACCCCAACATCCATGATAGCAGCATCAAAGTTTAATTTTCCTTTTTCTCTTCTAATTAGCCCTTCTTGGCAGCAAACTACACTCGTTTTGTGCATTTTGGATTAGCATATTTTTGGTAATTTATTTATTTTATGACTTCCCTTAATAAGACTATTAACTGAAATTCTTATATATTTAATATATATAAAGTCAAATTATGTAAAAAAATTAAGTGGTTGACTTAGTGGTTCCTAAGATCTCATAATATTAATAAGATCTTAGATTTGAAACCCGAGGGAATAGTCAAACCCTTGTTTTGCAAAAAAAAAAATAATAATAATAAAATCAAGAAAAACACACAATTATACTAATTTTATAAGTGTAAATTAATAAATTATTGGCAAATGTATTTTTTCTAAAAAAATATTATGCAAATTATTCGGGACAACAGACAAGTACCGCTAGGTTTTTTTTACCACCCATTTTCCTTTTTCTCATAAAAATAATCTATATTATGGAAAATGAATAATTATGTAAGTATCTCATTCACGTAGATTTGGCCCAATTGGAATCAAGATTGGCAGGCCAAGGTCGCAGTTCCTCACATAATTCAATGTTCTAAATTTCATTCCATATTGTTCATTCCTATTGTGTGTAATGCTCATAACTTACTTAAAATGATTATATAAAATCACTTAACAACAATGCTCTTCCCTTTATTGTGACTGAATTTGATCACAAAAAGTGTACTGTCTATGTGACATCGGAGATTATTGAGATAGCAAATGTAAGTGCTTTCATACAATAAATGAAGAGAATGTAAAAGGATTTTGCAACACATACCCTGAATAGTCTTAGACTCTTAGTTGAATGTGACACATTTATTCTTGATACAGGTGATAAATAGAAGTAAACTTGAAATACCAAAAAATTAATATTATCGCTAGGCATGTTGAATCTCTCTTCTTCATATCGCTATAAGATCCAAGCTTTTCTGTAGATTATTTCGATTTTGATACCAAGATTGAAGCTTTCCTATCTATTCATCCTTTCTGGCTATAAACTATAAACAATCAACATATATCCCCACCTTGCTTAAAGTTCATCTAATTGAAGATCTTCAATCTAAAACTTCAAGAAAATAAAAAGTTTCAAAAGGTATTATTAAATAGATAAATATATATATATATATATATATATATGTATATATATATATGGAGAGCAAAGAAGCATAAGAAATTTGTAAATCTTATGCTCAATCTGATGTCTGATTTCTTGACTTAAAACTTTATATGGAAGAAGTTTTGGAACAGACGTGGGAAGTAGAGAAAGACATCCTAATTTAAACCCTCCTAAAAAATTTAAGGAAAAAAGAGAATCCTAAATACCCAATCAAAGCTCAATGATGATTAATCATTTTTTCTGAGTGGAAAATGATTAATGTGATGTTATGTCGATCGTGGGTTAGAGTGCATTTTTCTTCACATAATTGAACAACACTTTTTTTTTTTGAGAAGAAATTGAACAACACTTGGTTGAAGCAAAATGTTATTCACATAATTTAAAAGTTTAACTTAGTGCATAATTGGAGAATGATTGTATTATTTAAAACTCGTCAAAGATATGAACCAAATACCCACACTAATTTGTGAGAAGGTGTTGCGCAAATCGAAAAAAAAAATACCCACACTAAGATCACATAAGTCAACCAACATAACATTCAACGCATCCAGATGATGACACGTAGTTGGGCAATATTATTAGTACGACAAATGTTTTATTTATACACTTTTTGTGTACATAACTACATATTTTATGCACCCAAACAAAAAAAAAAAAAACCAACATATTTTAAGCAAATCCCATGAAAGACAAGGTTATCTAGGTTGAGTTAAAATAAACTTGAAGTTGATGGAAGTTTCTGTGCAGCATAGAAGAGGAACACGAATGAACCTTGTAGAAACTATAATCTATCCTCTTGTTCTTGTTGAATAAAAGATTTGTGGTTGAGAGAAAAAAATATTAATTTCTCCCTTACTTTGTTTATATTAATTGCGTTACATCTCTAGCAATGCTCCCTATTAGAATCAGTGGGCTTTTATCCATCTTTACGTTATTAATTTTTTTTTAAAAGGTTCTTTATCACCTAATTACCTTTTTCTCAAAAACTAAAATTCAATATTATGTAAATAACCCATTCACATGGATTTGGCTTGATCGGAATCGAGATTTTGTGAACTTTTTGGTTACGTTAATTATGTATAAGATGTATTTAAAAAAAAAATTGAGACTATAGTTTAATTAATTACATAAAAGATTTTTATGGGTTTTTGATATGTTTTATTATGTATGATATTTTATGATCCTTTGTATATATTTTAAATGTTCTAGCTTTTATGAATTTATGTTGGTTAATAAAATGGTATTAATTGTGATTATATATACATACATATATATATATATATATATATATATATAATGATAATTTTGAAATAGTACATTGCTACATACACTACAACAAATCGGACTTTTTTCAAGGGTCAAAACCCCTAAAAAAAGTATTAAAAAACCTTGAAAGAAGTTATTTTAAGAGTCCAACTGACCCTTGATAACCTTTGAAATATATACCGTCGAAAATAGAATTTTGAGAGCCTTCATGACCCTCAAAACAAGTGCTCTAATCTTATTTTGAGGGTCAAGAGACCCTTAAATAACTTTTTACCAAGGTTTAAAAGATCTATATTTACAACCCTTGATAAATAAAGTTATTTAAGGGGTCTCTTGACCCTCAAAATAAGATTTTATTTTATTTAAAAAAAAAAAAAAAAAAACCACAATCATCCACAATATATATTCATGTTGAAACTACCATATTGAAGAAGCATATTAGTGCAAATAGATATCAAAAGAAAAATGTCACCCAATTGCAACTATTAGGAACCAAAGCTTAAATATCAAATTGAAGTTACAAAATTTTGAAAAATACATTTTTTTTTCAATTCACTTCAATAATTTCAGCATTTCTCAACAATAAGATGTGGTTACTAACACATCTTGTCCTACAATAATTAACACCAACACCCAATCAGGTAACTGAAGAACTAATTTGGAACATAAACTAAGCTGACATACTACTTGTAGCAGATTCAGTAGCTGGGTCTTTTTGGCTTCAATTGCACGTCTTCGCAATGTGGACTCCATTTCAGGTTCAAATCCTCCATCCACATCAGGAACTGTTGATGACATCCATCTTTCAGCAGAGCAATTTGAAGAGAATTGGGCTGCATTTCAGGTTCAGATTCTTGGAGGCCAGCATCCTGGTGGTGTTGGAGTTCCTGCTGTTGGCATGGCGTTCCCTGGTTACGTTGCTCAACCACAACTTGGTTTGGGAAATTCTGAGATGACATGGTTAGTAATCCTTTTGCTGTATATGTGCAGTTTCCTTTCTTCTGTAGTTTGTCTTGTTTTTCTTCTGACCTTGACTGCCTGCTATTAAAATTGCTTTGGGGATGAAAGTTTAAATGAGAAATTACTTCCTCTCTACTGCATCAGTCCAAATTTCCTAATTTGAAGAGAATTGGGCTCCATTTCAGGTTCAAATTCTTGGAGTCGCTTCTTAGATCTTGGGCTGCATGAATTCTATATCACTACTCCACTTTCTGTCAAGTCAAGATTGCATGAAATCAGATAGGTCATTCCCTATAGTTTATGCATATTGAACAAGATGGAACTATCTAGTATGTTTAGTCTTCTATGCTTCTACATGCTCAGCTACTTGGATGTCACTCCTCCCCCTCCACTCCCCTTTTCTTTTTCAGATTTCAACACTTTCAGCATCTTACAGAAACCAAAAATGGGAGTACTTATATAAAAAATGAAAAACAAAACAAGAATGCACATTTAATTTAAATGGTTCCTACTACCTCATTATGGTGCAATTACTAGCCTACCCCTCCTCTACTTGCACTCATGGATGCCACCCCAACAATCGCTTTACCTTACTTTGATGTCCCATTACTCTTACGTCTAGTTAGTATTCAGAGAAAAGACCCAATAATTATATATAAGACCCAATAAATAAAGAACAAAGTATGTATTCACTATTCAGCACCTTAAGTTACATACATTTGGGTCCTACATGCATATGTATATGTATATATAATTATATATATATATATATATATATATATATACAGAGAGAGAGAGAGAGAGAGAGAAAACTAGAAGTGTATATCTTTTCATTACACATCATGCTTATCCTCCAATTCAACGTTAACAATGTGTTTAGTTGTTCCTCTACCCATTATAAGTATTTGAAAAAGATTTGACTAACCTTATATAGCATGTCCAATATAAGAAGATCCAACTGTCCAGCCCCACTTTTTGAAATAACTACAAAACCAAAGATCAAGGTTACATAGATTAGAGGACACATTATCACAAATGGTAATTCTTTTTACACTAGTGCCTAATAAATGTCACAAAACTTAAATAATAATATATTTAGATAAATACAAAACCTCCAGTATATAGACACAAGTGGTACAAAACACAAAATATGATCATTATGTAATGTTTGAATTATAATACATTATTTCCTTTTGCAAGAAAAGTTAAAAGAGACAAATGCAATAACTTGTAATCTTTGAACCAAGTGCACAAAATCAGTCATTGACATGAATCATAAACCATTATATTTTACATTTACTATGTGCAGAAAAAAAAAACAAATCATTTGAGAAAATAAATGCAACTATTAATAGAATGGAAAGCTAGCTTCCATTCCATTAAGCAACAATCAATTTGTCAAAGTCTTTACTCGGTTACTCCCTCTTTCCCATCTTACAGAAGGTGACAATATAGGTGCTGGAAGAAGTAGAATCTATCACAAACTAGATCTTAACAAGAATGAGAAATAGAGGCTGGCTTTAGACACGAGCTGGTCTAGCATTGAATGTCACAATAGGTTCACTCAGGCATGGCTGCACGCGCGCACAAACATATGCTTGCGCATACTAGAATAACTAGACTACCGGATCCAGATTGCAAAAATACAGATTAAAGGGTACAAAATTCCAGTGGCAAGAAACAGCGGAAAAGGAGATGCTTATGCAAACATACATGACCTCTGGTAATTGGTAAGAATATCTATCATAGGACTGAAAACTTGTATACAGGATGGGAAGCCCACATTGAAACCATGAATGCCTCAGCTTCAAATCACAGAGTCGTTCAAAAAGTTTGTGATTCTATAATCTAATACAACATAATTCTAGTTTCCATGATCAAGCTCAATATATCATCTTAAGTTCATTTAACTTTAGCACAGATGGCAATTGTTGCTGAACAGTTGAAGTAAGTACTCGTCAACTAGTTCCTGAAAACGGTAACAAAACAAAACAATTTTTTGGCTAGCAAGTAGTAATCATTAGTCTTTCTCAAAATAAAAGAAGACATCCTCAAGTGGTTAATATATATGATGCTCAAACCACTATGAAGAAGAGAACTACAACCAGTAAGTGAAATAAAACACCAGAGCAATTTTTCGGTGTCACGCTCAAAGCAAAGAACTTTTGGTAGAAAGAATTGAAAGGGAACAGAAACAATCATAAGCAACCTATAACAAATTCAATCATAGGCTTAATAAGACCATAAAAACATAAGCACCTTCTAAAATTAAACATACTCCATATTGTAGCGGACTTCTTTATTACAGTAAACATACTCCAAAATATATCTGTTTTTTCTTTTGCCCTCTTTCCCTGCAATTCAAGTAGTAAAATGCTCTCTTAAAAAACGGAACAGAAAATTCAAGTAAGAAATTTGGGGGTTCTAGATGCTACTATTCTGCAACTAAATATCCCCCTAACATTTACCATATGACAAGGAAACTGAAGATGTCAGTAAATATTTACCTTTAAACTACTGATAATAATAATAAAAGTCACTACAATTTTAAGGGTGAAATATAGAGCTAAAGGCAACTTAAATACTGTAACAGTATTCCAACAATCTTCTTAATGAACATTTGCCACATTAATTACTCCTATAAATACAAAAAGAAGAATTCTAAGACTGATATAGCAAAGAAGTATGTTACACTTGGACAGAAAGCAAACTTTCTTTCGTGCTAAACAGAAAGACTTGGTTTATGTATGAGTAATGGCAATATAACTAATCAGATGAAAGCTACTGCAGAACCAGCATACCCCAATTCCTTGAATAGAGGCTTTAACTATGACTATTAATTTAGAGCCCAAAATTACAAGCCTGGATAAAATCCATTTCATAATCAACTTACTTTGTCCAAAGTGGCCGAAACTGAGTTATGGCAATGTCAAGCCATGGCTTCATATTCCCATTAAAGTGCACCACCGCAGCGTTGCGGATCTCATCTGCGCTAATGCTTGGATTGTAACCAAGTCCCAGAACATGCCATGACTTGTCCAATGGCTTTGTTGTTGAGTAAAATGTGATTAGACCTGGGGGCAATGTACCCAACTTCCATAATGTGTGGTTCTCATTCTGCAGCAATATCACCATAATAGGTTAATAATGCAACATTTTTAAATTTTTACAAAAAATCTTCACAATACATGTGGAATGATCCAAATGAGTCATTCCCCCCCCCCCCCCCCCCAATTAGTGCTAAAGATATGCCACTCTCTAATGAGTATCACCTAAGACGCCAAGGCAATTGAGGCCACTTGAAAAAGAGCCGTGGACAAATCACCTATCAATTGTTTTCAACTCCATGTCCCCACTGTAAATAGTGAACAAATAATTAGAATAATCCATCAATTCACTCACACTCAAGCTAGTCCCTAAAGCTATGAGCCATAACATTTTTACAATTTGCATGTAGTGAAACAGTTGTCCCAGAATGGGATACTTACACAGAATTGAGTCCCTTCTGTCTCTGTAAAGTCTTATTGTCAAATATAAACAATCCAACATGTCCAATTATCAGATGTCAGATTTCGCTATTTCAATAACAACCCTTGAAGTGTGTGGAGTGGGAATTAACTCTTTTCCAACCTTTCATTCATATGAGTTCAGACCATTGATCCTAAGAATTCCTATCACGAATACGTCTTCAACTTATAATTTTCAATTCCCCTAAAATAAAACTTATAATTTTCAATCAAACCATATAACTGAAAATATATTATAGACAGATATTCAATAAACCATATAACTTGAATATATATTATATAGAACCCTAGAAATTCTTCTAACTCACCGCTATACTTCTTGACTTTATAATCTAATTACATAAATTCACTTAATATGAGCCAGCATCCACTAGATGAATTGATGCAATTTCTATTAATTCATTCATAGCCTATGAGCATGTCTTCTATGTCCAACCATGCCTGCAATTTCCCATAACTAAACCCAACCTCAACCTCAGTCAACCGACTGCAACAATCACACACACCACACATTGAACACAAAAACGACACACACATACAGTGCAAATGATGAAACAGAGTATGAAGTAACGAAAAATAATTCTATGGATTTTCTAAAAGAAAATTGAATCTGATCACATAAACAAGGAAAATATGGTCAGATGTAAATTTCTGCTAAAGAAATTCAAATGCGATTGTCCGTAATTGAAGTTGAAAGACAGAAAAATTGATTATATAGTGCGATTGTCTGTAATTAAAGTTCTACTAGGTAATTTCCAAATTCAATTTTTTTTTCTCGGGAAACAAACACAGAGAGAGAGAGAGAGAGAGAGAGAGAGACCTGTAATCAGACAAAAGGGCGGAGGAGAAAGCTCTGACTATCAACGGCAGGTCGTCGCCGGAGATAGGATCGCCTACGATCGCGCCTCAACCTGTCGTCGGACATGATTGAAATTAGGGTTTCCAAGTCGCCGATTGGCAATTGACACCGAAGATTCACCGATGAGCCACAGAACTCTCCGAGCTCCATCATCAACTTTGTATCAACAACAAGAAAAAAAAAATTGATTAATTATTCACAAAAAACCAAACGAATTCACAAAAATCGAATCTGAAAATGGAAGAGCACACAAACCTGTGAAAGAAATAGAGCGATCGACGGCGAGGACACGTGTCAGGCCACTGGCGTAACGAAGAGTGCCGTCGGTTTAGCGAGGGAGGATTTTTCCGCCATAACTGCAGAGGAATTTGATGGTCTTTGTGTTTTTGCTGTTGTTGGACTCCATGAAAGCTTTTGAAAGTTCGTGAGAGAGAGAGAGAGAGAGAGAGAGAGAGAGAGAGAGAGAGATTTTTAGGGAGGATGGTTGAACAAAATGAAAATGGGTTTTCTAAGAGAGTGAGCAAAGATTTTATTCAAAAATTGATTTTTATGAATTCTGAGTTTTTGAGAGAGAGAGACTTTATTTCGTGGGTTTTGAAACATTTGGATATCTTTTATTAAGGGCTGTGTTAGAATTTTGTAGAAGAATGTAAAATTTGGAGGCAGCAATTGCCTGGGATTTTAGTTTTTTAGTTTATTTCAAGGGTTTTGATGACCATTGCAATAAAATTAGTCAAAGTATAATTAGCATGCCAATTTGTTAGTGTTTGTTTCAACTATTTTTAGTGAACTCTTGAAAAAAGTGGGTTGAAACAAGTCATGTTTCTTGTAGTGATAGTAGTATCGAATTATTCCGTTTTAGTAGCCAATTTGAAACTATCTTTGGAACAAAATTCAAAAGTTTGTTCTAACCATAAATCATGACTCTACTTTTTTTTTTTTTTTTTTAGAAGTGATTTAGTGATTTGTATTAAGCTTATGGTGAGTTGGTGACATACTTATATGATATTAGTGTGCACATTTTTTTTTTACTTTTTAATATTTTTATATATACTTAAAAAAATATAATGGTAAGAGTCACAATAATGATTTCATTACACTCAACTTTCTTGTTTCTAAAAAAAAAAAACTAGGCTTTTCTTATTACACACTTAAATACAACTATTGCAATCATTGTAAATCTATAGCAAGTGCCTTTGCTAGTCTTAATCTTCAGTCTTCACCTACGTAAGTTCACTCCAAAATTTCTCACTAGCCAATTCGTCCTTGTTGAGGTGACAACATGTCCGGTAAGCAATCCAATTACCAATCCACAAGCATATCCAATCACTACCACTTTCCAACCAAAACCTCCTCCCAATGATGATTCATGTCTCATTTCAGAAGTTGGTATCTCATTATTTCCACATTTCTTGGACAATTGAAAGCCACACAATCCAGAGTTTCCCTCGAAAGAGGAACTTTGAAATGTCAAAAACTGCCCACCTTGTGGAATTGGACCAAATAGTTGATTTTGAGAGAAGTTTAAATACTCAAGAAATGTGAGGCTTGTTAGCTGCTGAGGGATTTCACCAAAGAGGCTATTTCGAGAAAGATCCAAAGATTCAAGCTCAATTAGGTTTCCCAAAGATGATGGGATATGGCTCGTAAAGTTATTGCTTGATAAATTGAGTACAATTAGTGCCTTGAGGTTCCCCACGCTGTCTGGAATTTCTCCACAAAACAAATTGTTAGAGAGATCAATAGCTGTGAAGATGGTCAAGATTTTTACCAATTCTAATTCTACTCCTTTATTTACTATAGTCATTGAGTCTTTGTAATAATTGGAGCCATCTCCCATGTACCTTATTTGTGATTTGTCTTTGTCAGTGACCCCTTGGATTGCACTCCAGTTTTGAAAGTAATTGGATGGTAACTTGCCAGAGAAATTGTTGTGAGAGAGGTCAATGACATGCAGCTTGGACAAGCCAAAATTTATATTAGGATCCCATATAGGACCATAGAATCCATTTGCTTGCAAGACAAGAATCTTTAACTCTGATAAAGACTCCAACCAAAAAGGGAATGTGTCATTCAATTTATTATTTCCAAGATTCAAAACTTCTAGCATTCGACATTTAACTAGTGATCGTGGAATCTTCCCATGAATTTGGTTGTGATTCAAGTCTAGTGTCACCAAACTACATCCATTTTTGAATGTTTCAGGCAAGTTTCCTTGAAAGTGGTTATTTTTCATAGCCAATACTTCAAGAGAATTGCTTAAGTTTAGCAAACATTGTGGAATCTGACCAGTCAATTGGTTATTAGACACATCAAGGACTTTCAAAGCATGCACCTTGCATATCATTGGGGGGAAACTTCCAGTCAATTTATTTTTTGAGGCCAAAAAATATTGTGTAGACAACGGGGGAATAGGAAATGACCCTTGCAACATGTTGAAACTCAAGTCTAAAATGTACATATTTTTCCAAGGAAGAACTACTGGAGGTTGCTCAAATTTGCTTAAAAGGTTATAAGAAAGATTTAGGTGTCGCAATGTCTCCTCTCCAACATTCCAAAACCATTTAGGTATGTTGCCTTCAATGTTGTTATTGGAAAGGTCTAAACTTTGCAATTCATTTTGGGCTTTTAGAAAATCAGGAAATTCAGTCAAATTGCAAGAAGACATTGACAAATCAGAAAATTTGGGGAGGGTTGAATTGATATTTGTTTTTGAAACAAATACTTGGTTACCTGAAAGATCGAGCGCTTGAAGCTCTTTAAGCTCGAAGAAAGTGTTTAACTCCACCTTGCCCTTTAGGTTGACCGAAGAAAGATATAGGCTTTGTAGCTTAGTGAAATTGGCAATTGACCTTAGAATCGATTCATTCATTTTGCTTTCACTCAATCCAAGGGCATATAACGGTGATAAAGAGTTATTTTGGAATTTGAGAGGGACAATGAGCTGATTTTGATCTAGATATAGTATAGACAATGAAGGGATTGTAAACAAAACCGAGGGAATGGCCTCTGTGAGTGAGTTATATGACAAGTCAAGGTAAGACAAATTAAGAAGTGTGCCTATTTGGAATGGGATTGGCCCTTTCAACTGATTTTGGGAGAAATCAATCAAACGAAGTTTAGTAATATTTGTTAGCCAAATTGGGAAGCCCACGTCAAAATTGTTTTGTGAAAGGCTTAATTCTTCTAGCTGTGTAAGATTTCCTAGGAAAGATGGTACATCCTGATTGTAAAGGATATTGTCAAGTCTTAGAGAAGTGAGTTTTGCAAGGTTTACAAATGTGGAAGGAAGCTGACCATGGAAATTGTTATATGAGAGGGAAAGATGAGTAAGTTGTGATAGGTTTCCAATGAAAGGGGGAATTGCCCCTGAAAAATTACTTGAATCAAGATCCAAATAATTCAAGGACTTGAGGTTTCCTAATATAGATGGAAGTTGACCATGGAAATTGTTATATGAGAGGGAAAGATATGTAAGCTGTGATAGGTTTCCAATAGACGGGGGAATTGTTCCTGAAAAATTACTGAAACTAAGCTCCAAATAATTCAAGGACTTGAGGTTGCTGATTGAATTGGGCAATTCCCCAAATAAATTTGTTCCAGAAAGATCCAAAACATTCAAGGACCCAAGGTTTTCAATTGAATTGGGAAGTTCCCCAGAAAAAATTGTTGCCGAAAGATGCAATTCCCTTAGGAAACTACGAGACCGAAATTTGGGAAGAAAACCAACGAGTTCCCGATTATATGTCAGATCAATGGCTTGTATCTTGGGCAACAAAAAAATATCTGAGGGAAATTTACCCTGCAAATAGCAGAAAGACAGAGAAAGAGAAGTTAAGGAAGACAAATTTGCCAGTGATTGAGGTAGCGATGATGAAATGTTCACGTCGTCTAGATGGAGTTCTCTCAAATATGTCATGTTCTGGACAAGTGCTTCAAGATCAATTCTTCTGAGATCCAACAATTTATAATGATAATCACCACCAACAAAGTAATCAAAATAATTGAAAGAGAGATCAAGTGAAACCAAATTGGATAGCCCTGAAATTTCCGACGGGACTCGGCCTTGTAAGAAGGAAAAAGAGAGATTGAGATGGGTCAACCTCACAAGCTGGCCAAATTCAGGTGGGATTGTGGAGAAAGAGAAGTTGTTGGAGTCAAGGTTGAGTTTCCGAAGATGACGCAAACTGAAGAGACTGCTGTTAGAGTTGAGAGGCCCATAAAGCCAACTGTTGCTCAAGTCTAAGCCAATCACCTCACCATTTTGTGTATCGCATGTGATCCCATCCCAGGAACAGCAATCACTATCTGCCTTCCAAGACTTCATCTTTGGATAAGAACCATGATAGTAATCATAGTAATCAGAATAATTCCTTTCAACAAATTCTTGCCTTAGTTGCAGCAAATGAGCACTTTGGTCAGGGAGGCAATGATGTTGAGAGGAAGTATTAGAGGAAGTTTGAGAAAGAGAAATGAAGAACAAACAAGAGGCAAGGAATAAAGGCAGGTATAGATGATTCATTTTTCCCACACTGAACATCTTTACAGCAGAGGAAGTAAATGGAGAATTGGGTGGCAAGTGTTGTGAGCGATAAAGAAGCGATGATAGGAGTGGATATTTATAGACACACAATAATGCAGATAATGGGAATGGGAGGCAAGTTGAAAGGACTAAAGTAACTGGATATTTATCTTTATTTTTATTTATTATTTTTTGTGGTCCAAATCGAATTGGATTTCACCATATTGATTTGAAAGGACCGTCTAATATAATGAAATCATAAGAGCTATCAGTATTGACTGAAATTTTCTTGCCATAATACACCGTTGTGATAGTGAAGGTGCCCATCTGATTCCTACTATTCTAGAATCCATCAAAAAGTGCTCATCTTTCCATACACCGTTGTGTTAGTGTTTTATTTGTTATGGCTTTGGGCCTCTTTTACTAATTCGATATTTACAGACAATGATTATCTGTAACAAATTTTTGGGTGATAAATATTAATAAAATGTTATAAATATTGGCACATATTCCAGATGTAATGGCCAATCACTTGATAAATCAAAGTAATGGAGGACCTAATAACATTAGGAATGCCGAATAAATGTTTTCTCAGAAGGCACATTTTATTGAAAAGTAATTTTAGCGGTGATATATTTTGGTTGTTGAGTTAACAAATATCTTATCAACAAAGTGGAGGATATCTGGTGTAATAACCAAAATTCATAAATCACATTCTACCAACACCTATTCAAGCTGGCTTGTCTACCAAAAAAAAAAAAAAGAAAGAAGTTTGAGGAACATCATATATAAGAACAATTTACAAAAACCTCACTTCAGCAATTATAGACAACGAATAAATAAATAATAAGGCAAAAATATTGTTTTTGAAACCAAAGTTCTTATAAATAAATAAAAATTCAATAATTTAAGGATGAAAAAAATAACTTTTTACAATAGTTTGGGAATTAAAAATGAACTTTTAAAACTGAAAATTGACAAGTATAATAATTTTAATAGTTTAGGAGCAGTGAGAAATGAACTTTTTAAATTTTAAAGAAGAAAAACAAAATTCATGTAAAATTTAGGGATAAAAAAATATTTTAGCCAAAAAAATTTAATAGAATAGGAAGTTTTCTTCTTACTAATCTTTTCATAATCCCATCATTAATTTCATTTTATAAGAATAAATAGTGAGTGTAAGAAGATAATATTAGAAGTAACATGAGGATTAATCTCCTCTTCCCCTCTTCCTTGGACCAAAACTTAAACATGAGACAATAGAGTAAAGTGAAAATCACTGCACAAAAGTAATACAAAATTTTTGGTCGTCAATCATAGACAAAATGAGTCAAATCCTATATATTGACCGACAATATATTGACTAGGTTGAGGATGTTGTAAGCTTGCTTAATTTTCTTGGTAAGTTCCTCCCTTGTCAATATTCTTCCTCTCTTTTTGTCCTTTTTCATATATCATACTTTGCGTTTGGAGGGACCAATGGATGGGCTGGAATTTGTCATCTTGAAGTGTATAAGACGGAAATTTGGGTCCTGAGGCCTTTAATTTGATATAAACTCCCGCACCAATTTTCCAAATTCTTGTTAGGAAATAGTTATATGAGAATCAGAGGACCTTTTTGAATTCTTGCTAGCAAATAATTAGAAGAAGAATATTCAAACGAAGATGATTCCCCATATTCTATGAGAGGACCTAGTCGTGAGTCAATTAATGTCATTGTATTTGCAATTAGACATTTGAGACAATGCAAAATTTGATACCATGTTAAAGGTCATTATCATTTGGTAAATCAAAGTAACGAATGTGGACTCTTCTTCTTCTTTTTCCCCCTTTTTTCTTTTTAATAATTTAATAGTTACAACAATCGGAGAAGAGAGATTTGAAACTTTCTTTTTAATATTGGAATAAATGCTCAAAGGGCCTCTTGAAACTTTAAAAGATTCTACGCGAAAACACCATTTTAGTCCCCACATTTTGGGTTACAATCAATTTGGTCTTACATTTTGGCAACAATCTATTTTGTCCTTATTATTTTCAACTTACAGTCAATTTGGTGATTTCCATTAACTTATTAATAGAAAATGTTTACATGGCAAACGGTGTGCACAAGGGGCACACTTAAAGCTGACATGGCTAAAAAATAATAATAATAAATTTTAATTGACATTATAAAATTACACCTCATCATTTGGAAAAAAAAATCAAAATCCTTTTTTCTTTTAATCTTTCCTGCCCCCCTTTCTTTTTTTCTTTTTCTTTTTTGAGAGAGTTTCAACCTATGGCATCCGCTTCTGATGATTGCTCTTTATTATCAAATCAAGACACCAATCAGTTTTTGGTATAAGCGGAGATTGAACCTCAGATCTCTTATACAACCATCAGAGACTTTACCAGTTGAGTTAACTGCTCCCTTTCTTATTGTACCCAAAAGATCTTTAAATCTCATCAAAAAAAAAAAAAAAAAAAAAGCTCTTTAAATTCATTTGCTCCAATGCTTTTGACCCGACCAAATGTAACAAAGAATCTTCACTTCAAAAAGTGCTAAACCCGAAGTTAGATGAAATCTACAACAAAGGAAAAAAAAGCGAAATTGTTTGCAATAAAAAAATTTACTCCTTTGAAAGACACGGAAGAGAAATTTTAGTGTGTATAAAATATTGAAAGGAGAAGAAGAAGTTGTTTAAAAAAAAAAAAAAAATCTGTTTTTGTATGGTCTGGGATTGGGATGGGAGTCTCAAGTAATACCAGAGCCTCCAAACCAAAGCTCTTCTTCATCTTCTCCTTCTTTCTAAGAGAGATCTGCACAGATGAGAGGGAAACAAAAAATAGGAGAATATGAAGAAAAAAAAAATGAAGCAAGTTTAGATTTGTTTATTTATTTATATAATTTAGATCTGTTTGGTTGTCGTGTGTTGCTTTGTGTGATTATTTTTTAAGAATTTGTGTGATTATTGGATCTGCAGAAACATGCAGGCAAATGAATTTAGATTTGTTTGGTTAGTAAGAAAGGGAGAAAAAAAGATTTTGAATATATTTTTTAATGCTGATGTGGAATTTTTAACGTGAATTAATTATTATTTTTTAGTCACTTCAGCTTCAAGTGTGCCACTTATACACACCGTTTGCCATATAGACATTTTTTGTTAGTAAGTTTATGGTATGGACCAAATTGACTGTAAGTTGAAAATAATAAAAACTATAAATTGACTGCTGTCAAAATGTAAGGACTAAATTAACTGTGACCCTAAAATATAGGGACCAAAATAGTATTTTCACCAAAATTCTAAATCATTGAAACGTTGTGTATTGAAGATTCTAAAGCATCGAAGAACTTCCAGTACAGAATTTCAAAGAGTTTTTAACAATGTGCAATCAGACATTCATCGTAATTTCATTTCAAAAATCTCTCAATCCGCTTTCCAATCAATGTAGAGGATCCCAAGTGTTAGAAATAAGACCATATTGGTATAATTTTTTAATCAATGAACCTATTAAGAAAATCAAATAAGAAGATTATTCTATTGTAATATAATATAAACACTAATAATTGTACCACTTATCATTCATTGATACAAAAATTTATTTGTAAATCAATTTTATTTGTTTGATATCCAAATTTTAAAAGTTGTTGATACATATTCTACACGATACATAAAGTTGCATTACAAAAGCTTATAATAATGCAATATTTTAGATTTTTAGTTTTAGAAAATTCCGCCTAAATAAGACTCAATTATTTCGGATGGGGCCGCTACATGATATTTTGCCACCACGATAGTTTTCGAATGCGACATGTAGTTTTTGGAAATGATTTTTTTTCCACAGTAATCACATTCTACCAAGACCCATACAAGCTGGCTTGTCTACCGAAAAGTATATAAAACTTTGTGGAACATCATATATAAGAAGAATTTACGAAAACCTCACTTAAGCAATGATGGACAATAAATAAAAAAAAGGCTAAAATATTGTTTTCTAATCTAAAGTTTGTATAAAATTTTCTTTTTCTCCCCAAAATTCGAGACAATGGATTTGTAAGAGTACTTTCACAGCCGAATTCAACCAAACACACAAAACAAAAACAAAAACAAAAAACCCAATTCAGAATTTGATAATTCCAACAATCCCATTAAACTATTCACAATAAAACTGAATCAAATCTGGAAATGGGTACCTTGAATCTAGTGAATGCAAATCGTTGCCGCCACTAGTCTTTTGTTGATTCGCTGTGACTGTGTTTGTGGCTGAGGCAGTGGCAGTGGCTGAGCTACCGATTGTACTCGCCGATAGCCAATCGGCACGCCGTGATCCGATCTAGGGTCGTCGGAAAGACCCCATTCTAGTACTCCCCAGGCACCGCAGAAGTCATTGGAACGGGCTGAAGGACTGTTAACTTGACCGGCAACGAAGGAGGCGAAGTGCAATCCATTCTCAATCAAACCCAAAGCTTCCTCCTGAAGAACCCACTCCTCAACCTGAAAACCCATCTTCCTCCTCTAAAATCCCCATTCCACCCCGAAAAATCAGAAAACTATCCTCCAAAAACAACAAATCTCAACAGCCAGAGCCAGAGCCAAAGCCACAACCGTAGGTCCCTAATTCAGAAGACTCTTCCATTACCAAACCTAGCGACCCAACCCCATCTGAGGCCCCTAATACCCTTTTGCCCATTATATCTTCAAACCCATTAACACTTGATGGCGAAATTGATCTTGCCCTGAACCATTTGCGCAGCTCCGATCCACTCCTCACCTCCCTAATTGATTCATATCGTCGTCCTTCTTTCGAATTTGACCCCTCACTACCATTCTTATCCCTCACCAAAAGCATTCTCTACCAGCAACTCGCTCCCAATGCTGGGTCTTGCTTGCTGAGCTACGATGGGTGGGGAGAGAAGGCACAAAAAGAAGAAAACAGTAAAAAACGCAACCCTTAAATAAAAAAAGCTAAGCTACAGTAAAAAAATTATCATCTGTGTTTTTTAATTATTTGTTACAGTGTTTTCAGTTTTCAGTTTTTAATTTTCAGCAAAATAAACCCTATCCAAACGGACCCTTATACACACCCAATAATGCAGATAATGGGAATGGGAGCCAAGTTGAAAGGACCAAAGTAACTGGATATTTATCTTTATTTTTATTTATTAATTTTTGTGGTCTAAATCGAATTGAATTTCACCATATTTTTGAAAGGACCGTCTGATATAATTAGAATCTTAAGAGCTATCAGTATTGACTGGAATTTTCTTTTCATAATACACCGGTGCTTATCTGATTCCTACTACGCAAGAATCCATTAAAAGGTGCTCATCTTTCCATACACGGTTGTGTTACTATTTTATTTGTTATGGGTTTGGGCCTCTTTTACTAATTCCAAATTTACAAACAATGAATATCTGTAACGAATGTTTGCGTGATAAATATTAATAAAATGTTACTAACATTAGCACATATTCCTGATGTAATGGCCAATCACTTTTATACATATACACACACACACACACATATATATATATATATATATTTTTTTTTTTGAGATAATGGCCAATCACTTGATAAATCGAAGTAATGGACCCAAGCATATTTTTTTTTTTTTATAAAATAATAATAGTGGACCTTTTTTTTTTTTTTTGAGGAAGAATAATAGAGGACCTAATAAGATTAGGAATGCCGAATAAATGTTTTCTCAAAAGCCAATTTTTATTGAAAAATAATTTTAGCGGTGATATTTTTTGGTTGTTTAGGTAACAAATATCTTATCAACAAAGGGGAGAATATCTGGTGTAATAACCAAAATTCATAAATCACATTCTACCAACACCTATTCAAGCTGGCTTGTCTACCAAAAAAAAGAAGTTTAAGGAATATCACATATAAGAACAATTTAAGAAAACCTCACCTCAGCAATGATAGACAGCGAATAAATAAATAAAATGGCTAAAGTATTGTTTTTGAACCTAAAGTTTGTATAAAAAAAGAAATTTTTCTATAGTTTGGAGATGAAAAAAAAAATTTACTATGGTTTGGGATTTAAAAATGAACTTCTAAAACTGAAAATTGACAAGTACAATATTTTTAATAGTTTAGGAAAAGTGAGAAATGAACATTTTAAAGTTTAGAGATGAAAAAAAAAATCCATGTAAAATTTAGGGATAAAAATAATATTTTAGCCAAAAAAATTTTAATAGAATAGGAAGTTTTCTTCTTATTAATCTTTTCATAATCCCATCAGTAATTTCATTTTAAAAGAATAAATAGTGATTGTAAGAAGATAATATTAGAAGTAACATGAGGATTAATCTTCTCTTCCCCTCTCCCTTGGACCAAAACTTGCTTATGAAACAATAGAGTAAAGTGGAAGGCACTACACAAAATTAATACAATTTTTAGTCATCAATCATAGACAAAATGAGTCAAATGCTATATTTCTATCTACAATTTTCAGTGCCTTAATGATCTTGGCAGACAATATATTGACTAGGTTTAAGTAAAGACAAAAGTTTTGAGGATGTTTTAATCTTGCTTAATTTCTTGGTAAGTTCCTCCCTTGTCAATCTTCTTCCTCTCTCTTTGTCCTTATCCATAGATCATACTTTGCGTTTGAAGGGACCAATGGATGGGCTGGAATTGGTTATCTTGAAGTATAGAAGACGGAAATTTGAGTCTTAAGGCCTTTAATTTGATATTAACTCCCGCACCAATTTTCCAAATTCTTGATAGGAAATAGTTACATGAGAATCAAAGGATCTTTATGAATTCTTGTTAGCAAATAATTAGAAGAGAAGAATATTCAAACGAGGATGGTTTCTCATATTCTATGAGAGGACCTGGTCCTGAATCAATGAATGTTATTGTATTTGCAATTAGACATTTGAGACAATGCAAAATTTGATACCTTGTTAAAGGTCATAATCATTTGGTAAATTAAAGTAATGAATGTAGACTCTTCTTCTTCTTCTTCTTTTTTTCTTTTTCTTTTCAATGAATGTAGACTATAATTCTTGTTAGCAAATAACCACACAAGGAGAATATTCAGACAAAGATGGTTCCTCATATTCTATGAGAGGACCTAGTCGTGAATGAATTTGCAATTAGGCATTCGAGACAATGCAAAATTTGATACCACGTTGAAGGTCATTATCATTTGGTAAATCAAAGTAACGAATGTAGACTCTTTTTTTTTTTTTTCCTTTTTTTCTTTTTAATAATTCAATAGTTACAAAAATTGAGGAAGAGAGATTTGAACTCTAGTTCTCCTAATAAAGAAGAAAAAGTTATGCCATTAAGTTACAATACCTTTGACAGCAAAGGTGAGTATTAGGAATGCCAAATAAAATGTTTTTACAAAAGACTTAAACAATCTCATTTTTATTCGAAATGATATTAGTGGCTGACTTCTTTCTTTTTTTTCTTCTTTTTTTTCAGCAGGTGACAAACACCATATTAACAAACCCTTTAAGTAATGAATTTGCATATTTAGTAATTAAAGGGGTTTGTTGTAGTTAAGAGTCCAGATTTTTAGCACTAATGAAGCCTAAAACTTTTTAAGCCATACTCTTACACTCTATTATCATTTCACGTAAATTCTACTTTTCCAATTTGCTCACTTTGTCAAGATCATATTAGAGAGCAGCTAAATTTTCCTCCCATTTTGTTTGACCAGATTGAATGTCATTGATTAAGAAAAGTATTTGAAATTTGAAATCTACAATTTTCCACCAAGCTAAAGATCGTATTAACTAGCTTTTCTACAAGTCCTCTAGAAATCCTCATTTTTCTTGGTAAGTTTCCCCACTAATTTCCATACCTCCAATGACAACCTCCTTGCACTTTAGGAGATTCTTCCATTGTCGTAATCAGTTTGGAAGGACTATGAATGGACAGAGATTTGTCAGGTATTGGAGATGGAAAATTGAGTCATGGGTAGTTAAAATTGGTAACCAATTTCCAAATTGTTGATGGTTGATAATTACATGAGACACAAAGATTTCTACGGAAAAGGGTCCCTTGAATTTAATGAGAGGACCTAATCAAAAGATTTTAAAAAAAATTGTATTAATTTGCCATAAACCTAAAAAAATTGAAAAAGCCCATTCAGGAACAAGAAAATGGCATTTTGGTTCCAATGGTACAAAATCATAGAAACTCGGACACAATGTGGAACTTGCTAGGAGGAAAGATGCTTCAATGTTTGTGAGAGATAGAATGTCCTTTTTTATTACCATTATCGATAACTGAATTTTAGTAAAAAGTTGTAGGACCTATATCAATTTCTATCATAAAATAACTTATTCGGATATTATTCATTTATTTTTAGCCATTGTGTTCTAGTAAGCTCAAACTGTGCGTTTTAGTTGGCTTAATTAGTAAAATCTATAATAGTAGAATAAGAGATTTGATGTTTGATTCATGTTTACACCAAAAACCAACTGGTGTGTCTTGGTCAGACATCATAGGTTGAAACTCAAAAAGAATAAATCCATCCAAATTCAAGTTTTCATATGCAACCGTTAGGAAACAATTGCATGAGACTCAGAACATTAAAATGGAGATGGTCCCTCATATTCTATTAGAGGACCTTTCCAAAATCTTGTTAGCAAATATTTACATGAGAAGAATATTCAAAAAAAGATAGTTCCTCATATTCTATAAGAGGACCAAGTCATGAATCAATGAATGTAGTTGTATCTACAATTTGAAATTCGAGACAATGCAAAAAAAATGGTGAAAATTTGGCCAAATCACCACATTAAAGGTCATTACATTTTGTAAATTGAAGTAATGAATGTAGACTTTTTTTCTTTTCTTTTTTTATTATAAATAATTTGAAAGTTACAACAATCAGAGATGAGAGATTTGAACTGTAGTTCTCCTAGTAAAGAAGAAAAAGTTACACCATGGAGTCACAAAACTCGTGATAGTGACAGTAGGCATGAGGAATATCAAATAAAATATTCTCTAAAATAAAATGATAGTAGTTCTCCTAGTAATGATTTTTTGAAAATTTAGTAATTAAAGGGGCTTGCTGCAGTTAGAGTAGATTTTTTGCACCAGTGAAACCTAAATAGATAAAAAGCCATACTTTTACACACAATTATCATTTCACATTGGTTCTACTTTTGCAATTTTCTCACTTTGTCAAGATCATATTAGAGAATATAGAACACCTAAATTTATTTGACTATGTTGAATGTAATCGCTTAATAAAAGTTTTTAAAATTTTAAAACATAGCTAACTAATGGAAAATACTTTTGCTAAATGTGATAAATATATTATTATTCTAGATTTTTTTTGTTTTAGATTTTATTGTATTTTTAGGGTTTTAACTTATATAGTGTACTTGATATACGAAGATGCATTACAAAATCTTATAATACAAACATCTTTATGATTTTTTTTTTCTAGTAATTCGATAGTTACAGCAGGGGAGAGGTAGGAGGGATTAGAATCGTGAATGTCAGGGATATACCAGTAGATACATGCCAACCTATTAAGCTACAAGCCTGCAACCATTTTTAAGATTTTTTATTTTGAAAAATTCTGCTACTGATGGTTTGCCAAGACAACATGTTGATTAAGGAATTGGCATGTTTTATATCCTAGTAAACTACTCCATGCACCATAATTAGTACTTAAATCACCTTATCTACCAAATTCCCATCTAAGAGCATTAGTATTGGTGGAGACATTTTGCTACAATGCTAAATTTACCATCAAAATAGAGCAAAAGTCAAGTACATCAGTGGAGCTAAATGAATAATTTTTTTGTTGTTGAGCTGCAGTGCATTACTATCTTTGCCTGTGCAGTGCCTCCAATGATGTTCAGATTATTTAAATGATTTTTTCCCCTTCCTTTCTTATTTCCCGTTGCAAGCTCCTTTGTAGCCCAGATTGTGTCACCACAGTTTTTTATTTTATTTTATTGTGTCACCACTGTAGCTTAGATTATTTTATTTTAGTTGTTGTTTATTATAGTGAATATATTATTTTATTATAATGGATATATTATTTTATTGTATTGAATGCTAAAATACAACCAATGTTGGTGCTGATGCTCTAAGGCTTGTTAAAAATGTTGAGGAACATCATATGTAAGCTATTGTTTATGAAAATCGCAAACCAACAAAAACAAATAGCAAATTAAAAAAGAAGAATCAGCTTAGAAAATTTCATTTTACTAATCTTTCAGCAGTCTTATCATTTCATCTATAAAGAATAAATGGTGAATTGTAAGAAGATAATAGAGAAATGATATATCCACAACATTTCCACAATATTTTTACAACAAATCTTAAGTGGCAGGTTGTTACTAGTTGTTATTGTTGGGGCAAAAAAGTAATTTTAGTATTAAGTTCAAATTTGAACTAATAACAACTAATCACCTATGTTTTGTTGTGAAAATGTTGTAAACGTAGCATCTCTCAAGATAATAATATTGGAGTAACGTGAACAACACTACAAACACTAATAATAATAAAAATACAAATTTTAGTCATCAATAAACAATAATAGAAAGAATGATTCAAATTCTCTCTATGTACAAATTTCAGTGCCTTAATCTTGACAGATAATGTATAGACTTTAAAGACAATATTACCTAGCTTTTTCTGCAAGTCCTCTTGACAGAAGCTTTTGTGAATGTAATGAAACTCCTGCTCATTTTTCATGGTAAGTTTACACGTAAGTTTTAAGTCCTTCCAAATCAACTCCCAACAACTCCATTAACCATTTACAATCAATGGGGAAAATACTTTCTTTCATTAGCCAATCCACTTTCGCCATTGTACTGAAAATTTAAAATTCCAAGAGTGTTAGGACCGACCACTTTGGACAATAAATCAATCATGCAATATACCATGAATTAATTTGACTCACAAGACCATCTGTTAAGGCAATACAATTCATCAGAGAACAAAGCTATATCAATACATTTTATGAATTATTCTTTAAAAAAAAAAAAAAAAAAAAACTATTTTATGAATAATAAGTTGGCACCACGTACCATATCTCCAATATTAATGAGTTGGCAAGCATATTTCCACTTATCTACATATAAATTATTATATTTTCATTAAAATAAATAAATTGGAGATTACATTGCAATATTTGAATGGTTAATGTTTCGGGTAATTTTGATTTTACCCCATAATGTTTGGATTTAAGTCATTTTGTTATTATGTTGTGATGAGGTATCTGTCAAGTGTCAGCAAGTGACATTTGTTCATTCAAAATTAAGTTGTTTTGAACCTTATTAAATCCATGTAAGATATTGTTTTGACTACATTACAATTTACGGTGATGAAGGGGCGAACTTTTCCACCATGGGCTTTTGTTGGGTCAAGGTTATGGGGTCCACTAGAGAGAATGTTGAGCAAGTAGGGTCCAGTAAAGTTGGGCTATTGAAGGTACAAATGTCATAGTATTTTCGAGAACGGTCATAACTGATTTCTTTTGATTCCGGCTTGCTACTTGATTTGGCTACCAAGTGTTTCCTATTTGCAACCATGAAGAATTTGACAACAAAACCACAGAAATAAACTTCGAACTACGAGATTATTTCACGTTATCAACCAACTTTATTACATAAGACATTTTTTTTAATGAATAAAAAAAAAAGTAGCTTGTAATGATTGGAGTGTCTTCTCCACGTAGGCGTAAATCCCTAATCCAAGCCTGCAAGCAGTGGAACCAGTAAGCTACATCTGTTATCTCAGTCACGTAAGGGTACTGGTATGAGCTTTTCCTAAGCCTTCCCAGTATGGGAAAATTAATTACATAGATGTTGGCCAAGTGAAAGAAAGTAATATTGAAAAATGTTTTCTCAAAAGGCAATTTTTATTGAAAAATAATTTTAGCGGTGATATTTATTGGTTGTTGAGGTAACAAATATCTTATCAACAAAGTGGAGGATATCTGGTATAATAACCAAAATTCATAAATCACATTCTACCAACATCTATTCAAGCTGGCTTGTCTACCAAAAAAAAAGAAGTTTGATGAACATCATATATAAGAACAATTTATGAAAACCTCACTTCAGCAATCATAGACAACGAATAAATAAATAAAATGGCTAAAATATTGTTTTTGAACCTAAAGTTCGTATAAATAAAGAAATTTTACAATAGTTTAGAGATGAAAAAAAAAAAAAAAAATTTTACAATAGTTTGGGATTTAAAAATGAACTTTTAAAACTGAAAATTGACAAGTATTATATTTTTAATAATTTAGGAGGAGTGACAAATGAAAATTTTAAAGTTTAGAGAAGAAAAAAAAAATTCATGTAAAATTTAGAGATAAAAATAATATTTTAGCCAAACAAAAATAGAATAGGAAGTTTTCTTCTTACTAATATTTTCCTAATCCCATCATTAATTTCATTTTAAAAGAATAAATAGTGAGTGTAAGAAGATAAAATTAGAGGTAACATGAGGATTAATCTCCTCTTCCCCTCACCCTTGGACCAAAACTTATATATGAGACAATAGAGTAAAGTGAAAATTACTACAAAAAAGTAATACTAAAATTTTTGATCATCAACCATAGACAAAATGAATCAAATGCTATATCTCTGTCTAAAATTTTCAGTGCCTTAAAAATCTTGGCAGACAATATATTAACTAGGTTTAAGTACAGACAAAAGTTTTGAGGATATTGTAACCTTGGTTAATTTTCTTGGTAAGCTCCTCCCTTGTCAATCTTCTTCCTCTCTCTCTTTGTCCTTATCCATAAATCATACTTTGCGTTTGGAGGGACCAATGGATTGGCTGGAATTTGTCATCTTGAAGTGTAGAAGACCGAAATTTGAGTACTAAGGCCTTTAATTTGATATAAACTCCCGCACCAATTTTCCAAATTCTTTTTAGGAAATAGTTACACGAGAATTAGAGGACCTCTCTAAATTCTTGTTAGCAAATAATTAGAAGAGAACTATATTCAAACGAAAATGGTTCCTCCTAGTTGTGAATCAATGAATGTCATTGTATTCGCAATTAGACATTTGAGACAATGCAAAATTTGATACCGTGTTAGGTCATTATCATTTGGTAAATCAAAGTAACAAATGTAGACTGTCTTTTTTTTTTCTTTTCAACGAATGTAGACTCTAACTCTTGTTAGCAAATAATCACACGAGAAAAATATTCAAACGAAGATGGTTCCTCACATTCTATGAGAGGACCTAGTCGTGAATCAATGAATGTTGTTGTATTCGCAATTAGACATTTGAGACAATGCAAAATTTGATACCACATTGAAGGTTATTATCATTTGGTAAATCAAAGTAACGAATGCAGACTCTTTTTTTTTTTTTTTTTTTTTTTAATAATTCAATAGTTACAAAAATTGGGGAAGAGGGATTTGAACTCTAGTTCTCCTAACAAAGAAGAAAAAGTTATGCCACTGAATTACAATACCTTTGACAACGAAGGTGAGTATTAGGAATGCCAAATAAAATGTTTTTATAAAAGACTTAAACAATCTCTTTTTTAGTCGAAGTGATATTAGTTACGACTTTTTTTTTTTTTTTTTTTTTTCCTTCAGGTGACAAACATCATATCAACAAACCCTTTTAGTAATGAATTTGCATATTTAGTAATTAAAGGGGTTTGCTGTAGTTAGAGTTGAGATTTTTAGCACTAATGAAGCCTAAAATTTTTTAAGGTATACTCTTACACTCAAGTATCATTTCACGTAAGTTTTACTTTTGTAATTTGCTCACTTTGACAAGATCATATTAGAGAGCACCTAAATTTTCTACCCATTTCGTTTGACCAGATTGAATGTCATTGATTAAGAAAAGTATTTAAAATTTGAAATCCTCAATTTTCTACTAAGCTAAGAGTATCCACATCAGCGGATGCAAAGTCTTGCATAATAGAAAAAACATCATATTTTACACATTTTGACCCAAAGAACACCCACATCAGTGGGTGTAAAGTTGTGCATTTATGCACAAGTGCTACAGTAACTATGCGTATATGCACGATTACCGTAGCTCTTATATTTAATATTTTACATTGTTTTCTCTCTCCTTCACCTCACTCTCTCAATTTCAACTATCACCTTTCTCTCGTTTTATCTCTCCCTCAGTCCACCGATTAGTCCAGCCTCACCGATCCGATCACCGATCACAGATTTCTGAGAGACGAAAATGGTGGCAAACGAGACTGTGAAGCCTGGAACCTTTGAGGAACAGAGAAACACCAACGCTGCTCCAAACCCAAACCCAAACATGAGAGCTGTTGAGGAAGAAGAAGAGTTTGATAACCCATGAGACCCATCTGCAAAGTCCAAGTCCAAGTCCAAGCAAGCCGCTTGGGATAGCTCCATTAGACCCATCTACACCTTCTTTACCTGGGTTTCTTTTGCTTTTTTTTCTATCTAGGTTTTGTTTGGATGCTCAAAAAGTTAGAATTGTGTGTGTGTGTGTGTGTGTGTTTTGTTGACTGTTTATGTGTTTGATAGGAATGAATTAGAAGATTTATGGGTTGATGATGGTGGCTAGGTAGGTTGATGGTGGGTGTGGATTGAATATTTTATTTGAATAAATGTATATAATAGTCATACTGATGTGGGTGTTTTGTAAAAATGGGAGTGTAAAATAGAAAAAGTAGGTTTTAGATGTGCAAATTTATAAAAATTTTGCATCCACTGATGTGGATGCTCTAAAGACCGTATTAAGTAGCTTTTCTACAAGTCCTCTAGAAATCCTCATTTTTCTTGGTAAGTTTCCCCACTAATTTTCATTCTAGCCTTATATCCATAGTCCGTATACCTCCAATGACAAGCTCCTTGCACTTTAGGAGATTCTTCTGTTGTCGTAATTGGTTTGGAGGGACTATGAATGGAGAGAGATTTGTTAGGTGTTGGAGATGGAAAATTGAGTCATGACTCATGAGTAGTTAAAATTGGTAACCAATTTCCAAATTGTTGATAGCAAATAATTAGCTGAGATGCGGAGATTTCAACGGAAAAGGGGCCCTCATATTTAATGAGACGACCTAATCAAAAGAAAAACAATGTTGCATTAATTTGCAGAATAGTTTTGGTTCCAATGGTACAAAATCATAGAAACTTGGACACAATGTGGAACTTGCTAGGAGTTAAGGTGCTTCAATGTTTGTGAGAGATAGAATGCCCTTTTTTATTACCACTATTTAAAAGTTGCAGGACCTATATCAATTTCTGTCATAAAATAACTTATTCGATTATTATTCATTTATTTTTAGCTATTGGGTTCTTGTTAGCTCAAACTATGAGTTTCAATTATCTTAATTAGTAAAATCTATTGTAGTTGAATAAGAGATTTGAAGTTTGATTCCCACCTACACCAAAAATCAATTGGAGTATCTTAGTCAGACGTCATAGGTTGGAACTCAAAAAAAAATCCTTATCCAAATTCAAGTTTTTAAACGCATTCATTGGGAAATAATTACATGAGAATTAGAACATTAATATGGAGATGGTCCCTCGTATTCTATTAGAGGACCTTTCCGAATTCTTGTTAGCAATTAATTACATTAGAAGAATATTCAAATGAAGATAGTTCCTCATATTTTATAAGAGGACCAAGTTGTGAACCAATGAATGTAGTTGCATTTGCAATTTGAAATTTGGGACAATGCAAAAAGATTGGTGAAAATTTGGCGAAATTACCACATTAAAGGTCATTACATTTGGTAGATTGAAGTAATGAATGTAGACTCTCTTTTTTTTTTTTTACCTTTTTATTATTATAAATAATTTGAAAGTTACAACAATTAGAGGTGAGAGATTTGAACTGTAGCTCTCCTAGTAAAGAAGAATAAGTTATACCATCGAGTTACAAAACTTTTTACAATGACAATTGGCATTTGGAATATCAAATAAAATGTTAGTAGTAGGGATGGCCATGGGTAGGGTATGGATCGGGTATACCCATACCCTACCCGAAAAGTTTGCCCATGGATACCCGAATATCAATACCCATTAATATCCATACCCAAATCTTACCCGAATATATTATCCATGGATATCCATACCCTACCTGAAACCCATATAATTATTTTTTATTATAATTTTTTAAAATAAATTCAAATACAGCAACTTCTTCGTCAATCCATTTTTGTCTTTTTATCCTTAAATTCTCATTCTCTCTCTTCACTACCGCACCGTTTCTGTTCATATCTGTTTTTTTTTTTTTCCCTACAGTTTCTCGAGAAACAAAGGGAGTGATAGAGAGAAGCTAAGTCAACCCTTTCTCTTCCTCCTACAACCCTTCTCTCATCTTTTCCATGATTTCGAGGTTGGCGAGAATGGAGCGATGTCGACGGATTTCGAGGTCGGCGAGATCGACGAGGGTTTTGATCGATGAGGGTTTTGATCGGCGAGATCTCCAACCCTTGCCTCCATGATTGGCAGCTCAAGTACTGGAAAAGCCAAGATGTTTTGGGAAGAGGTAGTACAACAAGATGGTGGCATGGACGAGCTGCCAATCACGGAGTCAAATGAATCCCTAGGTGTGGACGAGCTCTTAGTTGTGTTGGGTTACCAAGTTCGAGCTTTAGACATGGCCGAGGTTGCCCAGAAGCTCGAATTGCTCGAGGATTTGATGGGAAATGCTCAAGGTGATGGCCTCTCTCATCTCGCCACTGAGACCGTCCATTACAACCCTTCTAACCTTAATGCCAGAGAGAGTGTAGTGACGGTGAGAGAGGTTTTTTTTTTTTTTTTAATGCGGGTCGGGTTTGGATAATATCCATACCCTACCCGAACAATTCGAGTAATATCCATACCCTACCCGGTTAAGCTCTACCCATGAAGAACCGGGTATTATCCGAAACATTTGGATAGGGTAGGGTTGGATATCCATTACCCAATGGGTATGGCCATCCCTAGTTAGTAGTTCTCCTAGTAATGGTTTTTTTGAAAATTTAGTAATTAAAGGGGCTTGCTACAGTTAGAGTCAATATTTTTTGCACTAATGAAACTGAAATATATTAAAAGCCATACTTTTACACACAATTATCATTTCACATAGTTTCTACTTTTGCAATTTGCTCGCTTTGTCAAGATCATATGATAGAATACAGAACACCTAAATTTGTTTGACTAGGTTGAATGTAATCGCTTAATTAATAAAAGTTTTTAAAATTTTGAAACATAGCTAGCTAATGGAAAATACTTTTGCTCCATGTGATAAATATATAATTATTCTAGAATTTTTTTATAAGAATTTTATGATAATTTTAGGGTTTTAACTTATATATTATACATGATATATGAAGATGCATTATAAAATCTTATAATACAACCATCTTTATGGTTTATTTTTTTTCCTGGTATTTTGATAGTTACAACGGGAAAGAGGTAGGAGGGATTAGAACCATGAATATTATAGACATACCAGTAGATACATGCCAACCTATTAACCTAGAAGCCTGTAACCAGCTTTAAGATTTCTTCTTTTAAAAAATTCTGCTGCTGATGGTTTGGCAAGACAACATGTTGATTAAGGAATTGGTATGTTTTATATCCCAGTAAACTACTCCATGCACCATAATTATTACTTAAATCACCTTATCTACCAAATTACCATCTAAGGCAGGTTATAAATGTTGAGGAACATCATATGTAAGCTATTATTTATGAAAATCTCAATCCAGCAAAAACAAACAGCTTATCAAAAAAGAAGATTAGCCTAGAAAATTTCATCTTACTAATCTTTCAGCAGGCTTATCATTTCATCTAAAAAGAATAAATGGTAAACTGTAAAAAGATGATATTGGAGGAACGTGAACAACACTACCAAAAAAAAAAAAAAAATTGAGTCAACAAACAATAAAAGAAAGAATGATTCAAATCCTATCTCTATCTACAAATTTCAATGCCTTAATCTTGACAGATAATGTATAGACTTTAAAGATAGCATTACCTAACTTTTCTGCAAGTCCTTTTGACAAAAGTTTTTGTGAATGTAATGAAACCCCTGCTCAATTTTCTTGCTAAGTTTCCACGTCAGTGTTAAGTCCTTCCAAATCAACTCCCATTAACTCCATTAACCATTTACAATCAATGGGAAAAAAAAACTTTTTTTTCATTGGCCAATCCACTTTCACCATCGTATTGAAAATTCCACGGGGGCTAGGACCCACCACTTTGGACAATAAATCAATCATGTAACATACCATGTATTAATTGACTTGCAAGACCAATCATTAATTTCATTTTAAAAGAATAAATAGTGAGTGTAAGAAGATAATATTAGACGTAACATGAGGATTAATCTCCTCTTCCCCTCTTCCTTGGACCAAAACTTAAACATGAGACAATAGAGTAAAGTGAAAATCACTACACAAAAGTTATACTAAAATTTTTGCTCATCAATAATAGACAAAATGAGTCAAATCCTATATCCCTATCTAAAATTTTCAGTACCTTAATAATCTTGGCAGACAATATATTGACTAGGTTTAAGTAAAGACAAAAGTTTTGACGATGTTGTAACCTTGCTTAATTTTCTTGGTAAGTTCCTCCCTTGTCAATCTTCTTCCTCTTTCTTTGTCCTTATCCAAATATCATACTTTGCGTTTGGAGGGACCAATGGATGGGCTGGAATTTGTCATCTTGAAGTGTAGAAGACGGAAATTTGGGTCCTGAGGCCTTTAATTTGATATAAACTCCTGCACCAATTTTCCAAATTCTTGTTAGGAAATAGTTACATGAGAATTAGAGGACCTTTCTAAATTCTTGTTAGCAAATAATTAGAAGAGAAGAATATTCAAACGAAGATGGTTCCTCATATTCTATGAGAGGACCTAGTCGTGAATCAATGAATGTCATTGTATTCGCAATTAGACATTTAAGACAATGCAAAATTTGATACCACGTTAAAGGTGATTATCATTAGGTAAATCAAAGTAACGAATGTAGACTCTCTTCTTCTTCTTTTTTCCCTTTTTTCTTTTTAATAATTCAATAATTACAACATTCAGAGAAGAGAGATTTGAAGCTTTCTTTTTAATATTGGAATCAGTGCTTAAAAGGCCTCTTGAAACTTCAAAAGATTATAGGCGAAAACACCATTTTTGTCCCTATATTTTGGTGTCACAATCAATTTAGTACCTATATTTTGGTACCAGTCAATTTGGTCCTTATTATTTTTAATTTACAGTCAATTTGGTCCCTACTGTTAACTATTAACGGAAAATGCTTACATGGCAAACGGTGTGCACAAGTGGCACACTTAAAACTGACATGGCTAAAAAATAATAATGATAAATTTTAATTGACATTAAAAAATTAAACCTCTTCATTTGAAATAATAATAAAAAATATCAAAATTCTTTTTTCTTTTAATCTTTCCTGCCCCCTTTCTTATTTTACCAAAAAGATCTTTAAATCTCATTAAAAAAAAAAAAAAAAAAAGTTCTTTAAATTCATTTGCTTCAATGCTTCTGAACCAACCAAGAAATTGAGTTCGTGGACTTTCACGAACTCGTTCGTGGTTTCAATCTGCAATCTCAGATTTGGTCATAGAATGACATGTAGACCAAATGTAACAAAGAATCTTCACTTCAAAAAGTGCTAAACCAAAAGTTAGATGAGATCTACTAAAAAGGAAAAAAAAAAAAAGCGAAATTGTTTGCAGTAAAAAAATTTACTCCTTTGAATGACACGGAAGAGAAATTTTAGTGTGTATAAAATATTGAAAAGAGAAGAAGAAGAAGTTGTTCAAAATGAAATTAAAAAAAAAAAATCTGTTTTTGTATGGTCTGGGATTGGGATGGGAGTATCAAGCAATACCAGAGCCTCCAAACCAAAGCTCTTCTTCATCTTCTCCTTCTTTCTAAGAGAGAGATCTGCACAGATAAGAGGGAAACGAAAAATAGGAGAATATGAACAAAAATGAAGCGAGTTTAGATTTGTTTATTTATTTATATAATTTAGACCTGTTTGGTCTTCATGTGTTGATTTGCGTGATTATTTTTGTAAGAATTTGTGTGATTATTGGATTTGCAGAAACATGCAAGAAAATGAATTTAGATTTGTTTGGTTAGTAAGAAAGGGGAGGAAAAGAGATTAGAAAATAAGATTTTGAAATTTTTTTTTATAAAAAATTTTAATGCTGATGTGGAATTTTTAACATGAATTAATTAATCAGTGAAACGCTATGGATTGAAGATTCTAAAGGCTCGAAGAACTTCCCCTACAAAATTTCAAAGAGTTTTTAACAAATGTGCAATCAAACATTTATTATAATTTTTTAATCAATGAATCTTTTAAGAAAATCAAATAAGAAGATTATTCTATTGTAATATAATATAAACACTAATAATTGTACCACTGATCATTCATTGATACAAAAATTTATTTGTAAATCAATTTTATTTGTTTGATATCCAAATTTTAAAAGTTGTTGATACATATTCTACACGATACATAAAGATGCATTACAAAAGCTTATAATAAAGCAATATTTTAGATTTTTAGTTTTAGAAACTTCCGCCTAATTAAATAAGATTCAATTATTTGGGATGGGGCCGCTACATGATATTTTGCCACCACGATAGTTTTCGAATGCGACATGTTGTTTTTGGAAATGATTTTTTTCCCACAGTAATCACATTCTACCAAGACCCATACAAGCTGGCTTGTCCACCGAAAAGTATATAAAACTTTGTGGAACATCATATATAAGAAGAATTTATGAAAACCTCACTTAAGCAATGATAGACAACGAATTAAAAAAAAAATGCTAAAATATTGTTTTCTAATCTAAAGTTTGTATAAAATTTTCTTTTCCTCCCCAAAATATAAAATGTTTGTTTTTCATCCTTAAATTTCTTAAAGAAAATTTTCAATAGTTTAAGGATGAAAAGAAAAATTTACAATAGTTTGGGAATTAAAAATGAAATTGACAAGTATAATTTTTAATAGTTTAGGAGGAGTGACAAATGAACTTTTTAAAGTTGAGAGGCAAAAAACAAAATTCATACAATATTTGGGGAAAAATATATTTTAGCCAATTTTTTTTTTAATAGAATAGGAATTTTCTTCTTATTAATCTTTGGCTAATCCCATCATTAATTTCATCCTAAAAGAATAAATAGTGAGTGTAAGAAGATAATATTAGAAGTAACATGAGGATTAATCTCCTTTTCTCTCCGTCTTGGACCAAAACTTATGAGATAATAGAGTAAAGTGAACAACACTACACAAAAATAATACATTTTTAGTCATCAATCATAGACAAAATGAGTCAAATGCTATATCTCTATTTACAATTTTCAGTACCTTAATAATCTTGGCAGACAATATATTGACTAGGTTTAAGCAAAGACAAAAGTTTTGAGGATGTTGTAACCTTGATTAATTTTCTTGGTAAGTTCCTCCTTTGTTAATCTTCTTCCTCTCTCTTTGTCCTTGTTCATAGATCATACTTCGCGTTTGGAGGGACCAATGGATGGGTTGGAATTTGACTTTTTTTTTTCTTTTGTTTTTTGCTTGTGTTTGTTTTGGGATGTTGTTTGGGCTTAATTTTTGCTACTGGGCTAATATTTTTTTATAACTTTTAAAAATATTAATAATATTGTTGAAGGGGGCAAAGTGTAATTTTATTGAAACAAATAGTTAAAAATAATATTATATATATATACTAAAACTTAAAATAAAAAAAATAAAAAAAAATAAAAAAATAAACTGGGAGAATGGGGGGTGGGGATTGCTGCCCCACATCCAACAATAGCTCCGTCCCTAAGTCCTAAGGCCTTTGACACCATGTTAATACTTATTATCATCTGGTAAATCAAAGTAATGAATCTAGGCTCTTTTTTTTTTTTTAATAATTCAATCGTTACAATAATAGAAAAATCAAGATTTGAACTCTAGTTCTCCTAACAAAGAAGAAAAAAGTTATACCACAAGACCTTTGACAACAAAAGCAAGAACGTCAAATAAAATGTTTTTACAAATAAAATGTTTTTACCATTCGAAATGATATTAGTAGCGGATTTTTTATTTTAGGTGACAAACACCATATCAACAAACCCTTTTAGTAATGAATTTGCATATTTAGTAATTAAAGGTTTTTGCTGCAGTCAGAGTCGAGATGTTTTGCACTAATGAAGCCTAAAATTTTTTAAACCATACTTTCACACAATTTTCCACCCAGCTAAAGACTATATTAACTGGCTTTTCTATAGGTCCTCTTGACAAAAGTTGGTGAATGAACTGTAACCACTGCTCAATTTTCTTGGTAAGTTTCCATGTCAATTTCCATCCTCTCGGCCTTATGTCAATTTGCACTTTAGGAGATTCTTCCGTTGTCGTAGTTGGTGGGGTTTGGACTTTGGAGGATCTATGAAAGGACTGAAATTTGTTTTTAGGCCATAATTTCACACTCAATTATCATTTCATTTAAGTTTCATTTTGGAAATTTGCTCACTTTGTCAAGATCATAATAGAGAGCAGTTAAATTTTCCACCCATTTTGTTTGACCAGGTTGAATGTAATCGATTAGTAAAAGTATTTAAAATTTGACATCCTCAATTTTCCACCCAGCTAAAGACCGTAATTGACTAGCTTTTCTTGGTAAGTTTCATTTTCCCTCTCGGCCTTATATCCATACCATACATGAAAAGCTCCTTTCCCTAATTAGTGACCGTGAATGAGCTGAAATTTGTTGAATATAGGAGATGGAAAATTGAGTCAAGGGTACTTAAAATGGTAACCAATTTCCAAATTACTGATAACAGATAATTACATGAAAAGCAGAGCTTTTAAAGGAAATGGGCCTCCATATTTAATGAGAGGACCTAATCAAAACAATGTTGTACTAATTTGCGAATAGTTTTTGTTTCAATGGCACAAAATCACAGAAACAAAGAGAATTTAGAACACTTGTCAACTATCAACGCATTCTACCATCAATTCTAAGTGTTCAAACTAAATACCGAATAGTCCAATCTGCGACGTTTAGGGAATGTAGCAATTCAGAGAAAGCATAGACTATGCATGTCTATCAACACATTGTACCATCAATTCCAAGTGTTCAAATTAAATCATAAACATTCTTACCCCACCAAAGAAGCAAAAAGAGAATAGACATATCAAAAGCAAAATTGCAACGTGAACAACACTTATCAACTGTAACACGCATTGGTAGTTAGATTAAGACTCTTAAGAGTCAACACATTCTACTATCAGTTATCAGTGTTTAAACTAAATCATATAAATTCTTGCCCCACCTCTAGCAAAAGAGAATAATTATATCGAAAGAAAAATTGTACGTGAATAACACTTATGAAATTTAACACGCTTTGGTAGTTGAATTAAGATTCTTCAGAGTTTTGAAAAGTGATTCCCAAATGTAATTTCTAAAATTTTCTTTATCCACAATAAAATAAGTAGGGGTGTCCATGGGTCACCTGGGTCAAGTTTAGGGTCAAACTGCCACTTAACATGATCAACTCGGGTTTAGGATTGTGCCACGACTACACTATTTTGGCAATCAAATTAGTCTGAACTTGAAACCATTGGATCTAGTTGAGATATCGTTGATCATGGCAAAGCTATTACTTCCATTGGAGATTTGATTACTCTTGCTAGATTTGGCTAAGATCTTGTTGGATCTAGTTGAGATCTCATAAAATGCGGTCAAGATCTCATCGGATCTAGCTGGATTCTCGCCACATCTGGCAATGATCCAACCTATCGAAAGGTCAAGATGACAAATGGTAGAAAATGGTGAAGTCTAACAATGATAATCGATCAAATTAGTTGGAGTCTGAATTTATTACAATGACCCACCACTCGACTCGTGGTTGTTGGATTTTCTTGGCAAAGACACACCATTAACTGCTACCTTGGTTGAATCAAACTCTAGTTCAGACCCCTTCAGATCATATGATTTTGTCTAGTTTGAGTCACGATTGGACACAACTAGAAATAAGTGAATTAAAATTTTCCAAATCATCATTATAAATCAAATAAAATGGAGAAAATGAATACATATGGCGAATTCTAACAAATCTATTAAGGAATCATAGCCGACTCTAAAATTTTGGGACTAAGTCTTTTTTATTATTTCTGTTATATCATAGAACTCAAAATGATACTAGCCAAACATTTATTTATATCTGTAATGTATTCATTTTATAGTTGATAAATAAAAATCTTCTTTGAAAATATTAAATGACTAAATTGCTTTTCTAGAAGGGTCCAGTTAATAAGTACCCTTAAGACATTTGTTAATAAATTATTTTAGGAAAGTTTTGATACTAATACTTTTAGAACATTCGTTAATTTTTCCATTTCTAGAAAGTCTAGTACGCAAAAGCTTTATGGATATATATAACCCCTTGACTTGCTTTTCTAGAAAGTCTGGCCGGTATACAAAAGTTTTATGGATATATATAGTATAGCTCTATTTTCTTTGAATTAAAATAGTCTACTTAAATAAAAACCAATGAATATGGTGATAATAATAATAATAATAATAATAATAAATTATTATTATTACAAGTCCGTCCAAATCAATATAGAATGTAGGAAACAAATACATATGGCCTAGGCTAACAAAACTATTAAGCAGTCAAAGCAAATTCTAAAATTTTGGTACTATTACTTTATTATTGTCGTTGTATAATATAACTTAAAATGATAGTAATTGTCAAATATTTATTTATTCCCGTAATATATTCATTATAAAGTTGATAAATAAAACTCTTCTTGGAGAATTTTAAATGACTAATATGCCCCCCATTGACTTGCTGTTTTAGAAAGTCTAGTAAACACAACTCCCAACAGCTCCATTAACCAATTACAATCAGTGGGAAAAGGCCTTTTTCTTGTCGGCCTACCCACTTTCACTATCGCACTGAAAATTCCAAGCGGACTAGGACCCATTACTTTAGAAAATAAATCAGTCGTGTAACATGCCATGGATTAATTGACCTACAAGACCATCTATAGGGCAACACAATTATTAGTTAGAGAACAAGACTATATTAATACATGTTATGAATTCTTTTATAAAAAAAATTATGAATAATAAATAAAAAAATTGGTACCACTATCTCTTTATTACTGATAAGTTGGCAAGCATATTTCTACTGATGATCTATGTATAAATTAATATATTTTCATAAATAATAAATTGGATTATATTGCAAAATTTGCATAGTTCATGTTTGGGTTTAATTTTGATATCACACCTTAATGTTTGAATTTATGTTATATCGTTATTATGGTGCAATAAGGTATTTGTTTAGTGTTAGTCAAGCTCGATGCTTTCTCATTTAAAATTACTTTGTTTTAAATTCTATTAAACCCATGTAAGATATTATTTTGAGTCTTTGACTGCATTGCAATTTAGGTGAGTAGAGGGGGATGAAGCCAACATTGAAGTCATGGAAGATGTTTCCAACGTTGTGTTACTGTTTTATTTGTTATGGGTCTGGGCCTCTTTTACTTATTCCTTATTTACGAACAATGATTATATGCAACGAATTTTTGGGTGATAAATATTAATAAAATGTTACTAATATTAGCACATATTCCAGATGTAATGGCCAATCACTTGATAAATCGATGTAATGGAGGACCTAATAATGTTAGGCATGCCGAATAAATGTTTTCTCAAAAGGCAATTTTTATTGAAAAATAATTTTAGCGGTGATATTTTTTGGTTGTTGAGGTAACAAATATCTTATCAACAAAGTGGAGGATATCTGGTGTAATAACCAAAATTCATAAATCATATTCTACCAACACCTATTCAAGCTGGCTTGTCTACCAAAAAAAGAAGTTTGAGGAACATCGTATATAAGAACAATTTACGAAAACCTCACTTCAGCAATGATAGACAACAAATAAATAAATAAAATGGCTAAAATATTTTTTTTGAACGTAAGTTCCTATAAATAAAGAAATTTTTCAATAATTTAGAGATGAAAAAAAAAAAATTACAATAGTTTGGGATTTAAAAATGAACTTTCAAAATAGAAAATTGACAAGTATAATATTTTTAATAGTTTAGGAGGAGTGAGAAATAAACTTTTTAAAGTTTGGAGAAGAAAAACAAAATCCATGTAAAATTTAGGGATAAAAATAATATTTTAACCAAAAAAATTTAATAGAATATGAAGTTTTCTTCTTATTAATCTTTTCATAATCCCATCATTAAACCAAGACGCAAATTAGTTATTGGTGTAGGCGAAGATTAAACTCCAGATCTCTTATACAACCATCAGAGACTTTACCAATTGGGCTAACTGGAACTAACCATCATTAATTTCATTTTAAAAGAATAAATCTTGACCGTAAGAAGATAATATTAGAAGTAACATGAGGAATAATCTTCTCTTCCCCTCTCCCTTGGACCAAAACTTGCTTATGAGACAATAGAGTAAAGTAGAAGACACTACACAAAAATAATAATCATAGACAAAATGAGTCAAATGCTATATTTCTATCTACAATTTTCAATCCGTTAATAATCTTAGTAGACAATATATTGACGAAGTTTAAGTAAAGGCAAAAGTTTTGAGGATGTTGTGATCTTGCTTAATTTCTTGGTAAGTTCCTCTCTTGTCAATCTTCTTCCTCTTTCGTTGTCCTTATCCATAGATCATACTTTGCGTTTGGAGGGACCAATGGATGGCTGGAATTTGTCATCTTGAAGTATGGAAGACGGAAATTTGAGTCTTAAGGCCTTTAATTTGATATAAACTCCCGCACCAATTTTCCAAATTCTTGTTAGGAAATAGTTACATGAGAATCAGACGACCTTTCTGAATTCTTGTTAGCAAATAATTAGAAGAGAAGAATATTCAAATGAGAATGGTTCCTCATATTCTATGAGAGGACCTAGTCGTGAATCAATGAATGTCATTGTATTCGCAATTAGACATTTGAGACAATGCAAAATTTGATACCGCGTTAAAGGTCATAATCATTTGGTAAATCAAAGTAAAGAACGTAGGCTCTTTTTTTCTTTTTTCTTTTTTTTCAGCGAATGTAGACTATAATTCTTGTTAGCAAATAATCACATGAGAAGAATATTCAAACGAAAATGGTTCATCATATTCTATGAGAGGACCTAGTCGTGAATCAATGAATGTCGTTGTATTCGCAATTAGACATTTGAGACAATGCAAAATTTGATACCACGTTGAAGGTTGTTGTGTTAAGATAGCTTGACCCCGGTTAATTAATTCAATTACCCAAGTTGATTAAGTAGGTTCAATTGCATGCAAATCATGAAGGCACCAACAAATTACCAAATAAACTAATATGCAGTGGAAAATAAATTAACACAGTTATTTGTTGACAAATGGGGAAAATCTCACAAGGAAAAAATGTCAAAAACCCCACCAATGATTTTAAGGTCACCACTCCCAAGAATCCACTAATCAACAATCAAGTGGTTACAAATATAAGGAATCTTAGCAACTACCCTAGCTTATCCTAAAATACTAACCTACAATTGACTAACCCTTTTGCACAGAATCCAGTATGTAACTAACTCTAGCAACTTGAATGGATGTTGTTGGCTACAAAGTTCTTCACTTTATCAACAATGAAGATCAAGAAGCACTTGGTTACAAAATTCTATAGCGTACAAACGCAATAGCTTCCCACAGAGAAAATAAGTCTCTTGGTCTTTGTATCTGTGTGTGATGACTCTTAAAATAAGCCTTATATATGTCTAAGGTTGTGAGAAAAGAAACCCTAAACAGTTACAAAAGCCTAGACCGAATTTCAGATCTGAAAATTCTGATATCGTAATTCTCAATAGATCAAGTTGCTGTCAAATTATCTATCAAGCTTCACATTAAGTCTCGATAGCAAGCATCTGTCGAGCTATCTATCGAGGCTTAATGAACAACTTTTCTTCATTTGTTTCTTGGATCAATCTTCATGTCTTTAATACTTGACTTGAACAACATATTTCTTGAAGCACTAAAACCATATTAAGATCTACCCCATTACAAGTAAAGTATGACCCCAACAAAGGTCATTATCATTTGGTAAATCAAAGTAACAAATACAAACTCTTTTTCTTTTCTTTTTTCCTTTTTTCTTTTTAATAATTCAATAGTTACAAAAATTGGGGAAGAGAGATTTGAACTCTAGTTCTCCTAACAAAGAAGAAAAAGTTATGCCACTAAGTTACAATACCTTTGGCAATGAAGGTGAGTATTAGGAATGCCAAAAAAATGTTTTTACAAAAGACTTAAACAATCTCATTTTTATTCGAAGTGATATTAGTAGTGACTTTTTTTTTTTCAAGTGACAAACTCCATATCAAAAAACCCTTTTAGTAATGAATTTGCATATTTAGTAATTAAAAGGGTTTGCTGTAGTTAGAGTCGAGATTTTTAGCACTAATGAAGCCTAAAACTTTTTAAGCCATACTCTTGCACTCATTTATCATTTCACGTAATTTCTATGTTTGCAATTTGCTCACTTTGTCAAGATCATATTAGAGAACAACTAAATTTTCCACCCATTTTGTTTGACCAGATTGAATGCCATTGATTAAGAAAAGTATTTAAAATTTGAAATCCTCAATTTTCCACCAAGCTAAAGACCGTATTAACTAGCTTTTCAACAAGTCCTCTAGAAATCCTCATTTTTCTTGGTAAGTTTCCCCACTAATTTTCATCCTAGCCTTATATCCATAGTCCATACCTCCAATGACAAGCTCCTCGCACTTTAGGAGAATCTTCCTTTGTCGTAATTGGTTTGAAGGGACTATGAAAGGATAGTGATTTGTCAAGTGTAGGAGATGGAAAATCGAGTCATGGGTAGTTATAATTGGTAACCAATTTCCAAATTCTTGATAGCAAATCATTACAAGAGATGCAGAGCTTTCAACGGAAAAGGGGCCCCCATATCAAATGAGAGGACCTAATCAAAAGATTTAAAAAAATATTGTATTAATTTGTAGAATAGTTTTGGTTCCAATGGTACAAAATCATAGAAACTCGTAGACAATGTGGAACTTGCTAGGAGGTAAGGTGCTTCAATGTTTGTGAGAGGTTGAATGTCCTTTTTTATCGCTACTACTTGGTTCCAAATTCTTGTTAGCAAATAATTACATGAGAAGAATATTCAAACAAAGATGGTTCCTCATATTTTATAAGAGGACCAAGTCGTGAATCAATGAATGTAGTTGCATTTACAATTAGAAATTTGAGACAATGCAAATAAAATTGGTGAAAAATTGGCGAAATTACCACGTTAAAGGTCATTACATTTGTTAAATCAAAGTAATGAATGTAGACTCCTTTTTTTTTTTTTTAATAAATAATTCGAAAGTGGCAACAATCAAAAATGAGAGGTTTGAACTGTAGTTCTCCTAGTAAAGAAGAGAAGTTTATACCATCAAGTTACAAAACTCTTGACAATGATAGTAGGCATTAGGAATATCAAATAAAATGTTTTCTCAAATAAAATGATAGTACTTCTCCTAGTAATGATTTTTTGAAATTTTAGTAATTAAAGGGGCTTGCTGCAGTTTGAGTTGAGATTTTTTGTACTAATGAAACCTAAATATAAAAAACCATACTTTTACACACAATTATCATTTCACCTACTTTTGCAATTTGCTCACTTTGTTAAGATCATTTTAGAGAATAGAGAACACCTAAATTTGTTTAACTAGGTTGAATGTAATTGCTTAATAAAAGTATTTAAAATTTTAAAACATAGCTAGCTAATGGAAACACTTTTGCTACATGTGATAAATATATAATTATTCTAGAATTTTTTGTTTTAGATTTTATGGCATTTTTAGGGTTTTGATTTATTATACATGAAATATGAAGATGCATTACAAAATCTTATAATACAACCATCTTTATGACTTAGGAAATTGTATGTTTTACTATATCCTAGTAAACTACTCCTTACACCACAATTATCTACAAAAATCCCATCTAGGGTAGGTTTCTCTACATACACACACACACACACACACACACACACAAAATGTTGATGAACATCATATATAGCTATTATTTAGGAAAATTTCAATCCAGCAATAATAGAAAGGATGAGTCAAATTCTATCTCCATCTACAATTTTCAGAGCCTTAATCTTGAAAGATAATATACTTTACTTTAAAAACCATCTATATTAACTAGCTTTTGTACAAGTCCTCTTAACAAAATTTTTTGTGAATATAATGAAACCCTTGCTCAATTTTCTTGGTTAAGTTTCCCTATCAATATCCATAACTCCAATGACCAGCTCCTTGCATTTTAGGAGATTCTTCTGTTGTCGTAATTGAGTCTTGGGTACTATGAATGGACAAAAATTTGTCAAAGTCAGGAGATGGAAATTTGAGTCATGGATACTTAAAATTGGTAACCAATTTCCAAATTCTTGATAGCAGATAATTACACAATAAGCAGAGCTTTCAATGGAAAAGGGGACCCCATATTTAATGAGAGGACATAATCAAAACAACGTTGTATTAATTTGCAAAATAGTTTTGGTTCCATTGGTTCAAAATCATAGAAACTCAGACACAATTTGGAACTTGTTAGGAGGTTAAGGTGCTTCAATGTTTGTGAGTAATAGAAGGTCTTTTTTAATTACCACTATTTATAACTGAATTGTAGAAAAAGTTGTAGGACCTATAGTGATTTCTGTCATAAGATAACTTATTTATGTTATTATTCATTTATTTTTAGCTATTGAAAAAGTAATGGTGAATATCACAAGATTAAACCAAGTTGTAGGATCAAGTCGTGAATCAATTAATGTCGTTGTATTTGCAATTAGACATTCGAGACCATGCAAAAAAAAAAAAATTACCACATTAGAGGTTATTATAGTGGGTAAATCATAGTAATGAATGCAGGCTCTTTCCCCCCCCCCCCCCCCCCCCCCCCCCGCCTTAATTATTCGATAGTTACAAGTAATAGCAATCAAAGAGGAGAGATTTAAACTCTAATTCTCCTAGTAAAAACGAAAAATTTATTCCACTAAATTACAAGACTCTTGACAATGACAGTATTGCATTAGGAATATCAAATAAAATGTTTTCTCAAAAGGCTTAGGGTATGTTTGGTAACTGTTTTTTCTCCTTATTTTATGTTTTCAAAAACAATTTTCTATTTTTGAGACTGAAAAACTTTTTTGGCAATTCAAAATGGGCAAAAAACAAAAATTGTTTTCAAAACTCAATTTGTGAAGGAAACTGAAAACATGCAAAAAGCTGTTTTCAGTTTCTAATTTTCAAAAGTTAATGAAAACACACATTTAATTTAATGAATCTGTCTTATTTAATGAGTTAACATTAAAGTTCAAATCCTAATAACAACATATTTTAGTATTTTCTATTTTTTTTCTTAAAAAAAATATCTTTTTAATTTTAACTAACCAAACATGTTTTTGATTTCAAAAATACAAGAAAATTGTTTTTTCTTTATATCTCCAAAAACAAGTTTTTGAAAATAGAAAACAAAAACTGTTACCAAACATACTCTTAAAGTCTTAAACAATCTCATTTTTATTCAAATGATATTAGTGGTGACATTTTTTTTTTTGTAGGTGACAAATTCCATATCAACAAACCCATTTAGTAATGATTTTTTGAAAATTTAGTAATTGAAGGAGCTTGCTGCAGTTCGGGTGGAGAAATTTTGCACTAATCAAACCTAAAAATTTTGAAACGCATACTTTGACACTCAATTATTATTTCACATAAGTTCCGCTTATGCAATTTGCTCACTTTGTCAAGATCATACTAGAGAATAGAGAACACCTAATAAATTCGTTTGATAAGGTTGAATGTAATTGCTTAGTAAAAGTTTTTAAAAATTTTAAACATAACTAGCCAATGGAAAATACTTTTGCTACATGTGATAAATATATTAATTATTATATAAATTTTAGTCATTTATTTTATGGTATCTATAGGGTTTTAACTTATTATATCTGAGAATATGAAGATGCATTACAAAATCTTATAATACAACCATCTTTAAGTTTTTTTTTTTTTTGGGTAATTTGATAGTTACAGCAAGGAAGGGGTAAGGGAGATTATAACCCTTAAGGTCATGGACAGACAAGATGATCCCAACCAATTAAACTACAACCATCTTTAAAATTTTTTGTTTCGAAAAATTCCGGTAATACTTTTCCAAGAGAACATGTGATTAAGGAATTGGTATGCTTTATATCTTAGTAAACTACTCCATGCCCCATAATTATTACTTAAATCACCTTATCTACCAAACTCCCATCTAGGGTAGGTTAAAAAAATTGAGGAGCATCATATGTCAGCAATAAGCTATTATTAATGAAAATCTCAATCCAACAAAAACTAATAGCGAATTAAAAAAGAAGAATCAGCTTAGAAAATTTCATCTTACTAATCTTTTCCCTGTCTTATTATTTCATCTAAAAAGAATAAATAGTGAATTGTAAGAAGATAATATTGGAAGTAACGTGAACAACACTACACAAATAATATAAATTTTAGTCATCAATAAACAATAATAAAAAGAACAAGCCAAATTCTGTCTCTATCTACAATTTTCAGTGCCTTAATCTTGACAGATAATGTATAGACTTTAAAGACAGCATTAACTAGCTTTTCTGCAAGTCCTCTTGACAAAAGTTTTTGTGAATGTAACGAGAGTTACATTAACAGATGTTCTTAGGATAATTGTTAATAAATCATATGAGGCAAGTTCTTACCCCACTTTAATGGGAAATACAAAAAACTGTCCAAAAAAAAAAAAAAAATGAATTGCTTTATCATTTTTCCACAAAAATGTTTCTAAAAGTAGTTTCTAAATCAATACCCTTAAAAAATCCGTTAACATTTCCCATTTAATATACCTCTTTTTTAACACTCTTTATTTTGCTTGAAGTTTTAGATTGAAGAGCTTCAATTAGAGGAGTTTTACGGCTAGCAAGGTATGTGATGATTGACCCCCAGAAAAAGATGAATAAATAGGAAAGCCTTCAATCTTGGTTTCAAATCGAAATAATCTACCAAATCATATAGCAGCATGAATAAGAGAGACCTAACATGCCTTGCAATGTATATAATATCAAAAAGTTGAAGCTAGTACACTCCTTTTAAGCCACAACAGTGTAGTATTTTGATCTATTTGTCTAATTCAGTCCACTTCGGTCCAATTTTGTCTATTTCAGTACATACTGTCCATTTTGGTCTAATTCGATCCACTCGGTCCATTCTATCCAATTTGGCCCAATTCTATGCATCTGCTCCACTTTGGTCCAATTTAGTTCATTCAATTCATTTGGACTAATTGCGCTTTGAATTGATTCTTTTTATATGTTGTCTTTTCAATTTTGAGCTCAAAATTCTTTTCTTTTCTTTTTTTCCTTAGTTTTTGGGTTGAAAAGTATGAATTTTTATTCTAACTAGGCTAAACTCTTTAGTTTTGGGCTAAAAAATACAAACCAAATAGGTATTGGAAATTAGAGATAAGAGTCTTAAATAAGCAATAGGCTAAAATGCAAAACCAAGTGTGAGTTTGAGAAGCGCGTTTCCCAGCTCACACGTTTTTTTGTGTGGGTCCCGTGCACTTTTCATGGGACCTACACGTACTTTTTTCAGTAAATTTTTCTTTAAAATTAGGTCTCACGGCACTATTCACATATTTAAAAATTATTTTGCTACAGTGTTTTTCAGTTTTCAGCAATAAGCAGTATCCAAACGGACCCCAACCCTTTAAGTTTTCACTGGAAATCATTACAATCCTCTAACTTCGTTTTTGTTCATTTCAATCTTCTAAGTTTCAAGTTTATTTAATTAAGAACTCTCTACCAACTTCAGTTAATTTTTTATTTTATTTTTAAAGAAATTCTAGAAAAAATATTTCAATCATTAATTGGATTTTTTAATTTAAAATTTTTGAAAAAATATCAAAATTGGACACTTAATCGCAATATTTAGTAGAAGTTGATGGAGAGGTCTTAATTTTAATAAACCTGAAACTTAGATAATTGAAAATAATTCTGATAAAACATAAAGATTGAGTTTTTCATTTGAGCCAAAGCAATAAAAATGATAAATATTCAAAAGATTACCTTAAAATTCAAGTTTCAATAATATAACATTGTACATATATTTGAAAAGAAAGAAAATGCTAAAATTATAAACATATATAATATATTTAAACTTAATTTAATATGTTACATTTATTACATGGAATAAGGGTGTACATTTAAAAAAAAAAAATTCTTGGATATGTTTAAATTAGACAACTGATTATGGTCTATTTTAAAAAAAAATCTTTCAATAACATATTCTCCATTTATATAAATAATATTATAATTATATAATTTATAACAACCAATATATATATATATATATATATATATATATTTGGTTGTTGAATACAAAACACATTAGATGTTCCATTACATAAAACTTATAAAGATAAAAAAAATACTTTTAAATGACACATGCACTTAACATACACCTCATCACAATCATCATAATATATTAACAAAATGACTTAAATCTAAATGATAATTATTAATTACGTATTCAAATTTTAATGAGTAAAATTAATTACCAAAAATTTTAATGAGTAAAATTAATTACCGGAACGTGCAAATTGAAATTTAATCTTCAACTTATTATTTATGAAAATATATTAATTTATATGTAGATCAGCGGGAATATGCTCGTGCCTACTTATCAATATATATATATATATATAAAAGTAGAGACCTCATGTGGGAAAGCATGAGGTTCTACCAAGCGGCATGCATAACATTCTTTTCATTTAGGCTTCCACCTTATTTAAATTTAGCATTTATGTCAAACTATTAATTAGTAATGACAAATGTATTTATTTCAATGCATGAATAAAATTCAAAGAATTTGTATACATTTATAACTTTACATACTTTGAATTGATACAGATGGATCTAAAAAGTCATGGAAAATGTAGGAATCAAAAAATCTTTTCAATTTTCTACATAAGACTAACTTCAATGTAGAATTGCAAGAGTCAGATTCAATGAATTGGGTAACTAATATTTGTCTCCACATTTGTCCAATATAAATCCTCATTTCCATTGGACTTAAAAATTAAACTTCCATAATTTTCTCACAATATCTTTGTTTTTTTTTTTTTTTCTAAGAGGTATGTTAATTTTTAAAATATTACGTTCGTCTTAAATATTTGGTTTAGATTTTATGTATATGTTTTTACTTATGTAGCATTGTAATTTATTTAGAATTATTTTTTTCATGTTATGTGCCAATTTATATTTTTGGTTTTTAGTATGATGCGTATCCTTGGTAAGGATCTATTTTTGGCTATTTTTAGTTCAATTAAAATTTGGAGGTTAAATTGTAATATTATTGCATCACTATGACATTATTTTTTCTGTTGTTGTATCATGAAATTCTAGAAGTTTTTATGGCTAATTGATACATAAAATATAAATAATACAAGAAAGACACCTAGAAACCAACAGGTTTGTAATCGACAATTTGAATTATGATCTGGTGACATTTCTTGGTTGCATGAATTAGAGGAATTCCCCCCCCCCCCCCCAATGTATTTAGCTTGAATTTAATTTTAGTAGAAAACCTCATCGATTAAGTGTGACTAACAATAATAGTATTCATGAAATCAATTTGTCATAAATAATTTCTTACAAAATTTATCAAAGTTGAAAGTGGAATTTTCAGTATTCATGATATCGGCTAGTTCTTGTTAATAGGCCACATGGAATTTTCAGTACAAAGTTGAAAGTGGATTGGCCAAAGAGAAGAAGGGTTTTTTTTTTTTTTTTTTTCCTGGGGTTATTTGCCATTGATTATTATTGGTTAATGTGACTTTTTTTTTTTTAAATCATCTTAAGACAGAAATTGCTTTAGGTCCTACAACTTTTTACTAAAATTCAGTTATAAATAGTGGTAATTAAAAAGGAACTTCTATCACTCACAAACGTTGAAGCTCCTTAACCTCCTAACAGCAAGTTCCACTTTGTGTCTGAGTTTCTATGATTTTGTACCATTGCAACTAAAATTATTTTGCAGATTAATACAACATTGTTTTGATTAGGTCCTCTCTCATTAAATATGAGGTCCCCTTTTCCATTGAAAACTCTGCTTCTCGTGTATTTATCTGCAACCAAGAATTTGAACATTGGCTACCAATTTTAATTACCCATGACTCAATTTGCCGTCTCCTACACTTCACAAATTTTTGTCCATTCATAGTACCCATGACTCAATTACGACAACGAAAGAATCTCCTAAATTGCAAGGAGCTTGTCATTGACTCAATTATATTGATTGGGAAACTTAACCAAGAAAATTGAGCAGGGGTTTCATTACATTCACAAAATATTTTGTCAAGAGGACTTGTACAAAACCTAGTTAATATATATGGCCTTTAAAGTCAATATATTATCTTTCAAGACTAAGGCTCTGGAAATTGTAGATAGAGATAGGATTTGACTCATTCTTTCTATTATTGTTAGATTGAAATTTTCGTAAATAATAGCTATATATGATGTTCCTCAACATTTTGTGTGTGTATGAAGATTAACACCCTAGATGGGATTTTGGTAGATAATTATGGTGTGAGTAGTTTACTGGGATATAGTAAAAAATACTATTTCCTAAATCGTAAAGATGGTTGTATTATAAGACTTTGTAATACATATTAGTAACAAGTTCTACATTCTCTTTGTTTCTATGATTTTGTACCATTGGAACTAAAACTATTCTGCAAATTAGTACAACATTTTTTATTAGGTCCTCTCATTAAATATGAGGGCCCATTGTCCCTTGAAATCTCTGCTCCTCATGTAATTATCTGCTATCAATAATTTGGAAAATTGGCTACCAATTTAACTTTTTTGCCTGGCCTTTCCTTGTTAAACCATATACTCCAAGCAATTGTGACCACTAACCCTATCAACTATTGGATAAACTTGACAAGCCATTATAGGTCTTTAGGCACTTGTTAAAATTTAAAAGATCCCCCTTTTAAGATGAAAATGGGATCGAAGTATCGAACTGTTGGTGGATATCGATCTTCAACTAACTAAAAGGGCCACTACAGATCATATGATATATGGTAAATTAAATTATTGCTTACACATTGTGAATATAGCAAAGATTTGCAGCTTTCTAAAACTTAATTTTATTACTAATACAAGTCAAGAGCCTTCTAACTCTACTAAGATTTTCCGGTGTATCTAATAGAGTCGTCTTCAAATCTCCTCTTCCTGACTTGCTAGTACTACGCAACCCAGAGTGTTCAAACAAATGTGTTTCCTCAAATATACATTCATAAGGGGCCAATCTTTTCCTTTTAAAGCAACTGGGTCTCTAATTATTACCATGTCATCCTTGTTATAATTCTCTATCAAGCTACTCTCCTCAGCTTTTATCCTATACTCCATGTACTTTGACCCCGCATTCCTAGCCAATCTTGCATAGCAAATCTCCACCTTTCATGCAGTCCCAAGCGGCACCACTTGCACAAAACACCGAGCCAGGCTTATACCAATCATTGCGTGGCTTGAATGTATCAAGTCATAAACATTGAAGAGGATAAAATAGGAGACGGATCATTCCTTGAAACATGACGGTATGGTATTGACGTGTGGATGGTCGATGGGTTGATGTTACAAGGACACGTAGTGGACGGTTGTAACATCTGGCCTCCATTTGTATTGATTAGGCTTTAAGGATTCCGAATCGGAATCAACTTGCATCTCGCGATAAGTCTGATATGGCTTTGCTTGATCTCCACGCAAACGTGAATAAGGAGAGTTTTTGTGTCACACGTTTAACCATAATCAAAAGACTCCTATAAGGAAAAAAACTCTATAAGGTATGAAGAATCGAAGAGGTGCTATCCTAAAAGGAAAGGGTTTCCTGGCCAAGGCATGGATGATAACCCTGCACTAATATAAATACCCCAAAACCCTCATCAATCAAGGTACGCATTATTGACTCAATTCTGGTACTTTAGGGTTGTAAAAAGTTTTAACTTGACCTTCAGAGGGTTTTTGATCGGCACCACACCGGTGCTCTCTGATAGGTCTTTGTTTTTCGTTTTGTAGGTGTTGTTTCGATTTGAGAGTGCGTGTAGCTTATTAGTGATTTTTCGACATCATCAATTGGTGCCGTTTGTGGGAAAGAAAATCAACACTGGAGGGTAATCAGCCTTTGCTCTATCCCTAAGACAAAAAATTGCATGGTACTCACTCGATCGATGGCAACAACCAACAATCAAGGTGACGAACCTTACGCCACAGCTCTAGAGAGGCAAGTCCAAATGCTTGCAGCGGCGGTTAAGCACCTAACCAAGCAGAATCATGATCTAAAAGAGCAACTACAGTAAAGGAATGCGCACCCAAACGCACCAAAGGAAGACCAGGAAGGTGCTAGCGTGGATGGGAGGAACGCGGAAGGGCCTGAGAGTAGCAACGCTCTGAGTAGACCGGAGCGGCAGGACATTAACCGGCCATCCATCTTAGACACCTTACCAACTCAAATAGCAGCTGAGATGCAGGAGATGAAGGAATAGATGGATGTGATGATGAACGCCCTCAGAGGTCGAATCTCCAGCAACCTGGATGACCTAGTCCATAGAACAGATTTTCCTTTCACAGTGCTCGTAAGTTTATGCCTCCTTGCCCCAAAGTTTTGAATGCCTTAGGTAGAGAATTACGACAGATCCAAGGAGCCATTGGATCACTTGGAATCTTTCAAGACCCTAATGCATCTTCAGGGTGTACCGAATGAAATCATATGTAGGGCTTTTCCTACCACATTGAAAGGACCTGCGAGGGACTAGTACAGCAGGCTGACGCCTAATTCCATCGGCACTTTTAAGGAATTTGGCATACAGTTCGTATCACACTTTATCGGGAGTCACCGGCATAAGAAATCTACCGCGTGTCTAATGAACATTAAACAATGAGAAGATGAGACTCTAAGATCATACATAGCCCGCTTTAACAAGGAAGCCCTCTCAATAGACGAGGCGGATGACAAGATACTTATAGCAACGTTCACAAACGGGCTGCGGAAGGGTAAGTTCCTATTTTCTCTGTATAAGAATGACCCAAAGACTATGTCCAGAGTGTTTTACAGGGCAACGAAGTACATGAACGCAGAGGATACTTTGCTGGCCCAAGAGGAAAAACCTAGAAAAAGGGAAAGGCAAGAAGATCGACGACTCAAACCACCCGCAGGAAGATTCACGAACTTCACCCCTCTCACAGCCCCAATCGACCAAGTGTTAATGCAGATCAAAGATGAAGGAACCCTGACGTTTCCTAGCAAGCTGAAGGGAGATCCGAACAAGAGGCCAAAAGATAGATATTGCCGTTTTCATGGCGATCATGGCCATGATACGATAGATTGTTACGACTTAAAATAGAACGGATCAACTCTAGGAACAAAATCCCCGACGGGAGAACGAGCGTCCCAAACCACCTGTAGGAGACATATGGATGATTGTAGGGAGCACTACTTCTGTAAGGTTGTTCAAAAAGGCCAGAAAAAACCTTTTTGCGGATGGTTCAAAGTGTCCAGGTGACAGGTTCCTCACCAAAAATGGCACAACATGATAACCAGAACATGGGGCTTTTGAAAGAAGATGTGCGACGCCTTCACCACCTGCATGATGACGCATTCGTTGTCAGCATACGGGCAGGGGACTACAACATGCATCGAGTTTTGGTGGATAACGGAAGCTCAGTAGATATCATCTACTACCCCGCGTTCCGACAAATGGAGATTGGTAAAGAACAACTAACCCCAACAAATGCACCACTTGTTGGCTTCAGAGGAATAAGGGTCTACCCTTTGGGCGTGGTCACGTTGCCTGTGACGGTCGGAGATTACCCTCAGCAAATAACCAAGGTCGTAGCTTTTCTTATGGTCGATTGTATTTTCTGCTTACAACGCCATCCTCAGACGGCCCACTCTCAATGCATGGAAGGTTGTGACTTCGACCTACCACTTTACGGTCAAATTCCCTACCAAATACGGGGTTGGAGAGCTACGCGAAAATTAGGTGGCTGCAAGAGAATGCTACGTCACCATGATGGAAATGGACAACCACCTTTAAGCAATGAACATTGAGGAATAGTGAACGGTAGCGGAACCGGCGGAAGAGTTAGAAGAGGTACACCTCGACGACTCTAGGCCCGAACGGACCATTAGAATTGGCACCTTTGCTAGCCAAACGGTTCGGCAGGCGCTTATAGTATTCCTCAAGGAAAACTAAGATATTTTTGCATAGAGCCACAAGGACATGCCAGGAATCGACCCATCGATCATAGTCCACAGGTTGAACGTATCACCCTCATTCTCCCCTGTTCGACAGAAGAAGCGAGTATTCACCCCGGAATGAGACTGAGCCATAGATGAGGAAATTCAAAAGTTACAAGAAGCAAACTTTATACGGAAAGTGTACTACCCGGATTGGTTGGCAAACATAGTAATGGTCAAGAAGGCTAACGGGAAGTGGAGAATGTGTGTCGACTTCACGGATCTAAATAGGGCGTGCCTTAAAGATAGTTACCCACTCCCGCGTATTGACACTTTGGTGGATTCCACTGCAAGACACGAACTCTTAAGCTTTATGGATGCCTTCTCTGGCTACAACCAAATTAAATTGGAGAAGGTTGATCAAGAAAAAACCTCGTTCGTAACAAGTCAGGGGCTTTTCTGCGACAAAGTAATGCATTTCGTGCTTAAAAACACCGAAGCCACATATCAGAGATTGATGAACAAGATGTTCACGCACCAAATTGGCCGAAACGTGCAAGTCTACGTAGATGATATGTTGGTGAAAAGCGTTCAAGAGTCCGACCACATAAGCGACCTCCAGGATACTTTCAGTACCCTACGATCTTACAAGATGAAGTTGAATCCAAGCAAATGCGCGTTCAGGGTAACTGCAGGAAAATTCTTGGGATTTATGGTATCCTAAAGGGCCATTGAAGTCAACCTAGAGAAGGTAAAGACGATCATGGAACTATCTCCTCCAAGGACGGTAAAGGAAGTACAAAGCTTGACCGGCAAGATAGCAGCCTTGAACAGATTCGTACCAAGAGCGATGGACAAATGCCTTCCTTTCTTCCGCACACTAAAAAGATCATTTGAATGGACAGACGAGTGCCAAAAGGCATTTGAAGAGTTAAAGGTGTATCTCTCCGCTCCGCCGTTGCTTAGCCCATCTATGCCGGGGGAAGAATTATTCCTATTCCTTGCCGTCTCCTCAACAGCATTCAGTGCAACTCTTATTAGAGAAGAAGGTAAGGTACAAAGGCCCGTGTATTTTATAAGCCGGGCACTGAGAGGAGCAGAAGAAAGGTACCTTCAGATGGAAAAACTCGCATTTGCTCTAGTAACTGCAGCTCGGAAACTCAAACCATATTTTCAAGCACATACCATAAATGTCCTAACAGATAAACCCTTACGAAGAGCAATGAGTAGTCCCAAAGCTGCCGGACGGTTGGCGCTATGGGTGATCGAGCTGAGTGAATTCGATATTCGATACCAACCACGGGCAGCCGTGAAAGGATAGATATTGGCAGACTTCATCGCTGAATTCACCATCATAAAAGAACAGGGGGCAGAAGAGACGCCCATATGGAGAGTCCATACAGACAGATCTTCCAATAAACATGATGGCGGTGTAGGAGTTGTACTCTACACCCCGAAAGGAGATAAGATCGAATGCATGATCTGTCTGGACTTCTCTACTACTAACAACAAGGCTGAATACGAGACCTTGGTAGCAGGACTAAACCTTGCAATAGTTGCGAGAGCTAAGAGTGTGGTTGTATACTCCGATTCTCAAATCGTGACCAGCTAGGTTAATGAGAGCTATGACTGTAAGAATGAAATGATGAAAAGGTATCTTGAGAAAGTGAAAAGTCGAACGAATAACCTCCAAATCAAGATGGTTCAAATCCCAAGGGAGGAGAACCAAGAAGCTGACCGACTCGCAAAGGCAGCTTCAGCAGAACCAATGATCATCCCAAAACAGTTACTATCCTTCGTCCAGCTTTCATCATTATTGGATGACATTAGCATGTAGGAGGTAAGCAATGGGTATTGTTGGATGGCTCCAATAGTGGCGTATCTCAAGGAACGCAAGCTACCCGATAACAGAGAGGACGCAAGGAAGTTGAAGGTTAAAGCTGCCCTGTTTGTTTTGATTAAAGATGTTCTATACAAAAGAGGATTCTCCCGACCATACCTAAGATGCCTCAGCAACGAAGAAGCGGACTACGTAATGAGGGAGGTCCATGAAGAAGTTTGTGGAAACCATTCTAGATCAAGTTCTTTGGTGCACAAGCTACTCTGAGCAGGATACTACTGGCCAACCATGTAGAAGGATACCCACACATATGTCAGAGCTTACGACAAGTGCCAACGATTTGGCAATTTCATAAGGCAACCAACGGAAGAACTTACCCCTATGACGGCCCCATGGCCATTTGCACAATGGGGATTAGACATCATGGATCCGTTCCCGACAGTGGTGAGGCAGCTAAAGTTCTTAGTGGTTGGTATTGACTACTTCACCAAATGGGTGGAAGTAGAGGCTTTGGCCACTATCACGGAGAAGAATATCCGTAGTTTTGTATGGAGAAATATTATTTACAGGTTTCGGACAACGGGAAACAATTCGATAACAACACATTCAGAGACTTTTGTTCCCAGCTTGGGATCAAGAATCACTACTCGTCACCCGCTCACCCGCAAGCCAACGGACAGATTGAAGTCACGAACCGGTCCTTGCTTAAGATTATCAAGACCCGGCTCGAGGGGGCAAAGGGTATATGGCTGAATGAATTACCAAGTGTTTTATAGGCATACCGAACAATGGCGAGAACACCGACGAGGGAAACACCGTTTCGATTAGTGAATGGTAGTGAGGCTATCATACCGGCAGAGGTAGGACTAACAAGCTACCATGTGGAGAACTACGACAAGAGCAAGAATGACGAAGCTTTGTGTTTATAGCTCGACCTTGTAAACGAAGTCAGGGCTGCAACTGAACAGAGATTAGCATGATACCAAGACTTGATGGCAAAGCATTACAACTCCAAGGTCAGGCACAGGGACTTCCAGGTAGGAGATCTAGTCTTGAGAAAAGTACTCAGTGTTACAAAAGATACCTCCCAAAGGAAGCTAGGACCTAACTGGGAAGGACCATACAGGATCATTTCATGGCATAGGAATGGAACGTACTACTTAGAGACACTAGACGGAAAAAAGCTAAGTCACCCATGAAACACAGAGCACTTGAAAAAATACTACCAGTAGGCGAAGGACAGAGACGACAACATCATTTACCTCATTTTCCAATTTATCTTTTAGTTTTTATTTCCTACAAGTACTTTTAGAGCCAAATGGCGTTATTTATTTATTTTTTTTTTATGAACAATATTCTAGCAATCCATTATAATAAGAGGAGTTTATTTAAAGCATATGGAAGGTATTTTCCACACAGTGGACAGATCATCCAAGAAGGATGAAAATCTAACAAGTCCACACAGTGGACGGATCATCCAAAAAGGATGAAAATCTACTTTCCACATAGTGGACGGATCATCCAAGAAGGATGAAAATCTAACAAGTCCACGCAGTGGACAAATCATCCAGAAAGGATGAAAGTTTAATAGGACCACACGATGGATGGATCATCCAAGAAGAATGAAAATCTAACAAGTCCACACAGTGGACGGATCACCAAAAAGGATGAAAGTTTAACAAGTCCACACAGTGGACGGATCATCCAAGAAGGATGAAAATCTAACAAGTCCACACAGTGAATGGATCATCCAAGAAGGATGAAAATTTAACAAGTTCATAATTTGGATGGGTCATCCCAAGAGGGATGAAAACCTACCAAGGACACGCAGTGGACGGGTCATCCTATCCAGAACGCAGTGTATAGGTCCACAAAATGGACGGATCATCCTCTCAAGGATGAATATGTGAGTCCAAAAAATGGACGGATCATCCTCTCAAGGATGAAATGTACTAGTCAAATTGTGAGATGGACGGACCGATGACTCAATCGTACATACAAGTCCACATTTGGACGGACTCCTACGACATGATTAGATTACCTATTGTACGAGCCATAAATTAAAAAATGCACGTTGGATAAAAACAAGCAAATAAGCTAGTTAAACCCTACAAGAGGGATTATTTCCACAAACAACATACGACGGTTAAAAGTTGTCCTTAACATCTTAAAAATAAAATTTAAAAAAAAAAAAAAAAAACTACTGATGCTGGTGGGGAGTGCTTTCAAGCTTCTGTTCGTCATCGGGTTGATCTTGAGCAGGAGTTTGGCCTTCGTCCACAAGAGGAGCATTAACAGCAAACAAGTCTTCTGTACTCTCTGAATGGACGGAGTGGGCTAATGTTTGCCTTTGGACGTCTATAGAGAGGTGGGACACATCTAGATCTGGATATGAGGTCTTAACCTGACGGAGGGCATCATCAAACCCTTCAACAAAGGAGCTCCCAAGTTCTGCTAAAAGAAGGTCGGAGTCACGATACTCCTGTATCGCCTCCTCTTTGACTTCACGAAGCTGATTCTTGACATTCGTTACCTCCTTTTCTTTATCCTTCAAGATTTGTGTCAGCTGCTCCGTCTGCTTCTCTAGCTCTCCTCTGACCTACTTAGAACAAGTAAGCTTTCTCTCCATGTTAATCTTCTAGGACTTCAGATCATGAAGCTCGTCCTCCATCAACTTATTCTTCTTCCTAAGACGGTCCAAGGTTGTCTCATGATTCAGACAATGACCCATCAGCCCATTCATCATCAACATGGCCTGAAAGCAAAGTCAATATGAATACGATAAAAATGATGAATAAGGAAGGAAGAGTTCAAGGCTGAGGACGGGTTTAAAATACCTGAGCAATGGCAAAAAGACCTGTCTCTCCCATCGCCTCTGTAGCATGGTTACCAAGATCCTCATAGTCGTCAACAGTCATGATAGACGAGGGCTTTTCTAAGGCATACACAGAATCTTCTTGCAGGAGGACGGGTGGTTTCTCACCAACAGGAGCTGAACCTTTCATCAAACCTTTACCCTTTCCATGCCCCATGGGAGTGACCGTTCTTTTAGTCTCAGCTTCCAACACTATAACAGGCTCAGGGATTGTTTTCTGTTTCTTTTGCTGACGGTCCAATTTCTCCGGTTGCTTCCGTTTGGACGGAACGGATGAACCCGTCCCCTTTCTATTAACTGGCCTCCTATTTTTTCTCAGCCGCTTGCTGTTTGATGAAGGCTCTTCTTTTGGCAGCATCCATTTCTATAAAGAAAAGACGGATGTGCAGCATTAGAAAAGTATGAGCAAAAGAAATTGAAAGCATTTAATGACGGGCTTACGTTTGCGAACTTTAGTGTCATAACGACGAGCAGCTGAGGTTGGTTCGGGACCTTCACAATACCAGTGGAGTGTGTCGAGGGTGACTAATTTAGCCCACATCCTCTCTTCGAGCTTGGTCTTATTAAAAATCCTCTCCAAAAAGCTCCACTACTCCAGTGAAACTTGCGGATGGTCTCGAGCTGCAAAAGAAGACGTTTAGAGTAACTTACAAAAAATAAAAGCAAGGTTTGAGCACACACGGGAATACTAAACTAAGTGCATACCCGATGGAGGCATTATGTCCCATGTTGTGTCGACAGGCATATATTTGTTATCACCTGGACGACACATCCACTCGCCCCCTTCCACGAAAAAATACCTACTCTTCCAGTCCCTATTAGAGTCAGGTGTATCACGCACGAGCCTCAACAACGGGCTCCTAGCCACGAAACTATACATACCCTTTAACTTTGTAATCTCAGTCGGACGGTAACAATGAAAGAATTCTTCCACTGTCAACCTTTGTGCACCGTCAAACATGGTCCCGTACAAGACCTCCACACCTATGAAAACCCTTCAGTCGTTTAGGCAGATTTGTGCGACGAATAAACCAAGATACTGAAGGAGTCGACGGTGGAGAGAGCTCAGAGGAAATCTGAGCCCAGCCTTTAGCATTTGTTCATAAACCCCAACACCTTCAACACCCTTATAGTAACATTTCTCGGATTTATAAAGGAGACGAAGACGGATGTTGTCAGGAAATTGGTACTTGGCCCTAATAATTTTGAAATGAGATTCTTTGACAGTGGACCTAAAATCATTGACCGTCCACAGGGGTAGCATTATGAACTCCCTAAGGCAGTCAGGACCAATTACAGATTGGACGGGGGGATCAACGCCGTTTAGGCCATCACTAAAAGCCTCCTCTGAACTATCTAACTCCAAACCTTCGTCATCTGAGGAAGGAGAAGTAGCAGACGGATTCCTTTCTTCACTTGAAGTGTCAGGGTCTTTTTGACCTGATGGGAATCCTTCATCGTAGCTCGCCCAGTCGCGGACAAATGAGTGACTACTCGACGCACTAGACATTACCTACATATAACGGTAAAACCTAAAACACTGACGGATCTACAGAAAGTGCGAGGATTCAAAAAAGTAAAAGTTCAATGAAAAGGGTACATACCATATTGAAATCAACCAGTATGAGACAACGGAGAGATTAGCAGGACGATACAAGTGCGCAAAGTAAATGACAATGGCGCTCCGATTGCAAATTTTCTATAAGAAGGTGAGAATGAAGAAATCTTTTATAGAGCAAAGGGCACAAAATACAAAGGGACGCCTTGCTTAGGGTGAACAGCTAACAGAAGAAAGCTACGTGTCCCTTGTCATAAATAATTCTAGCCAGCTTGTCTTGGTAGGTTACCATGAGAAAGGAAGACTACCACTCCATAGGTCCGTCTAGTTTGTAGTGACAGACTTAAGGAGTGAAAGGGCAACTGAAAAGGATAAAATAGGAGACGGATCATTCCTTGAAACATAACGGTACAGTATTGACGTGTGGATGGTCGACGGGTCGATGTTACAAGGACACGTAGTGGACGGTTGTAACATTTGGCCTCCATTTGTATTGATTAGGCTTTAAGGATTCCTAATCGGAATCAACTTACATCTTGCGATAAGTCTGATATGGCTTTGCTCAATCTCCACACAAACGTGAATAAGGAGAGTTCTTGCGTCACACGTTTAACCATAATCAAAAGACTCCTATAAGGAAAAGAACTCTACAAGGTATGAAGAATCGAAGAGGTGCTATCCTAAAAGGAAAGGGTTTCCTGGTCAAGGCATGAATGATAACCCTGCACTAATATAAATACCCTAAAACCCTCATCAACCAAGGTACGCATTATCGACTCAACTCTGGCACTTTAGGGTTGTGAAAAATTCTAACTTGACCTTCGGAGGGTTTTTGACTAGCACCACACCGGTGCTCTCTAATAGGTCTTTGTTTTTCGTTTTATAGGTGTTGTTTCGATTTGAAAGTGCGTGTAGCTTATTAGTGATTTTTCGGCATCATCAAACATAGTGCCTAGTGGTCATAAGGGTTGGCTCAAAATTAATAATCACATTAAAACCAACCTTTTCATATTCAAATTTTACTTAATTTTGTCTGAAATATCAAGTACACGTCAGGTACCACCATTACGATGAATCAACACAAGAATTGGCCTAGATTTTGAAGGGTTAGATTTAGAGAGATGGTTTTGGTTTGGAATTGGGCCCACATGCTTTGTCAATTAAGGCATGAAAATGTGTGAACTTTTTTAGTTTGGTATTAATTTAAGGTCCATAGTGATCAAACCATGTGATATAATACTCACACGGGAAAAAATGAAACGTGTCAAGGATGGAGCTAAAACTTTGAATTAAAGAGATCGGCTTTACTGTTGATTGTGTGCAGCAGTTTCAACTTGACTTTGCTACTACTTGGCTGCTAAATTTCCTACCAAAAGAGTTTGTAAAAAATGTTATATAAAGTTTGTGAGTATAGTATTATGCTTAAAAGAATCAATGACATTGTTTAAGGGAAACAAAATGTAATTGTATATAACAAAATTGCTAAAATTAATACACATGTATGTATATATATATTTTTTAAATATTAGGGGAGGCCATTACCCACTCTGATCTAATGGTAGTTCCGTCCGTGCAACGAGTAATAGTATCATTATTAAAGTTTATGATAGGATGTTTCAGTGAAAGTACGTAATATTTTTGTGTACTTACTAACTCACCAATCACGAACCTTTGATATTACAGTACAACATCTTGATCAGCGAGGATTGAATTAATGGTGATGATAAAGCCATCCTTGAGGTCATGGAAGATGTTTCCAGTAAATCCGCTAGCGTTGAATACTAGGGCTGGGCCTGTGTTAGATTTCAAATTTTGGGCCTGGTGGACCTGAGATGTGGGTTACCTTACCCTTTGGGTTCTGAGATATGGTTTAATTCCTAACTATTTAAAGTATTTTTATTCGTGTTTTTGCACAAACATTTTTTTTTTAAAGAGTGCAAAGTGAATAACCTGTTCTACGAAGTACTGAATTACAATATTCTTTATACAAGTAGCTGTAGCTGAAGCTGTAGGCCTGTAGCAGAAGAAGGCAATCAAAATCAAAATGGTCAAAAACCTCCTCATTCTCAAAGCTTTAAAAAAAATTCTATTCCCCACTAATTAATTACCTTTCACTTTTTCCTTTCCGCTTAACAGGTAGCTACTTTGCCCCGTTTCTCTGTTTTTTATTCCAATCAGGAATACACAATTCATTCCATAACTGTTTTTTTTTCAGCAAAATTTTACCCTTGTTTTATATTATTTAAGGTAAAATACTATTTTAGTCTCTAAACTTTATCAAAAGTTTTTTTTCCATTCCTAAACTTTGGTAAGTTCTTTTTTCATTCTTAAACTTTGTAAACAGTTTTTTTTTTTTTTTTTTTTTTTTTTTTTTTCCAGTAGTTTAAAGAAAAAAAATTGGGATGAAAAAAAACAAACTTTAAGACTGAATTGTAGAATAGTTTTGTATTAATTTGCAGAAACTCGGACACAATGTGGAACTTGCTAGGAGGTAAGATGCTTCAATGTTTGCAAGAGATAGAATGCCCTTTTTTATTACCACTATTTAAGATTGAATTGTAGTAAAAAGTTGCAGGACCTATATCCATGTCTATCATAAAATAACTTATTCGGTTAAATTCATTTATTTTTAGCTACTGGGTTTTAGTTAGCTCAAACTGCAGGTTCCAATTAGCTTAATTAGTAAAGTTTATTGTAGCTGAATAAGAGATATGAAGTTTGATTCTTGCCTATTCCAAAAATCAATCGGTGTGTCTTAGTTGGACGTCATTGGTTGGAACTCAAAAAAAAAAATCCTTCTCCAAATTCAAGTTTTTAAATGCAACCATTAGGAAATAATTACATGAGAATCAAAACATTAAAATGGAGATGGTCCCTTGTATTATTTTAGAGGACCTTTCCGAATTCTTGTTAGCAAATAATTACATGAGAAGAATATTCAAACGAAGATAGTTCCTCATATTTTATAAGAGGACCAAGTCATGAATCAATGAATGTAGTTGCATTTGCAATTTGAAATTCGAGACGTAGCAAAAAAATTGGTGAAAATTTGGCGAAATTACCACATTAAAGGTCATTACATTTGGTAAATTTAAGTAATGAATGTAGACTCTCTTCTTCTTCTTTTTTCCTTTTCTTTGTTATAAATAATTTGAACAATAATCAAAGGTGAGAGATTTGAACTGTAGTTCTCCTAATAAAGAAGAAAAAGATATACTATCTAGTTACAAAACTCTTGACAATGACAATAGGCATTAGAAATATCAAATAAAATGATAGTAGTTCTCCTAGCAATGATTTTTTTGAAAATTTAGTAATTAAAGGGGCTTACTGCATTTAGAGTCGAGATTTTTTGCACTAATGAAACCTAAATAGATTAAATGCTATACTTTTACACACAATTATCATTTCACATAGGTTCTACTTTTGCAATTTGCTAACTTTGTCAAGATCATATGATAGAATACAAAACACCTAAATTTGTTTGACTAGGTTGAATGTAATCGCTTAATTAATAAAAGTTTTTTAAAATCTCAAAACATGGCTAGCTAACGGAAAATACTTTTGCTACATGTGATAAATATATAATTATTCTAGAATTTTTTGTTTTAGATTTTATGATATTTTTAGGGTTTTAACTTACATATTATACATGAATCATGCTTTATGAGTCTTACCAAAACTGCATTTAGAAAGTCAGTTTTATCAGCCCTCGTCATGCAGATAATGCCATATGCCGCTAGTATCAAGATAGTGGCAAGAGTGGGCCCAAAAAGCATTCCAATTTTTTCAATGATATCAACTCCTGCTACTCTGATAGGATCAATTTTAAGCTTTTTCTTTTTTAGATTCTTTAATGTAAAGAAACTTCTTGCATGTGCACTTTGCCTACTCAGCATTGTACTTGGAACTACACTAATCATTTCTTCCCCTAGTCTCAAGTTTTGGAAAATATTACTCCTTTCAATGTACATCTACACCTTCATAGGTTCCCTAGGAACCTTCCCCACACTTTTTGCTATAAAATCTTTCTCTCCTGGTTATTAGGGAAAAGGTTTAGGGTTAGTATCAATTCTTAGCAATTCTTTCATGTTGATTTGCAACCTTTTAGTTGACCTAAATGATGGTTTGGAAAACAATGTGAGTCTGTCGTTCGGGTGCTATGCTCTTTTTATGCTGCTTTATTGAAGTCTCATCATAATTAGTTTCAAAGGAAAGATGATGAATTAGAAATACTGAATTTCTTAGGGTGAGGAGGAGAGAGAAGGATGACAGTGGAACTAGTCTTCTCTAATAGATGGACAAACAAGAAAGGGAGAGATGAGTTTTCACTTTTTTTAGAAAATACACATCTTTTTTTTAAGCATGTCATAGATTATTATTTTATAGTAATATATTATATGAGTCTTTTTGGGTTATTTATTTATTTTATTATTATCATATTAAATGTTCATTTAATTTAACACATTACTTGGTAAATTAATTTTTGTTAATGATATATATACCTAATGTAAATACTTTGTTAAATGTAAGAAAATAACATATGTTTAATTTAGGAAAAAAATAACATATGTTAAACCACGTTACAAACATAGTTTATGTGTATATAAACATATATAGGTCATTCTTTGAACTATGTTTGTAACGTGGTTTATCTGTGACTTTGACATTCTAGCTCCACCATTGCATACATATACATATATAATTTATACTTAAAATGTGACTATAACATACTTTATGATGTCTTCTAAAAAAAACATAATTTACAATATATGTAAGGAGAAAGTTTAAGGACAAAAAAAAAACATAAACTTGTAATGGCAAATCTCTCCATAACCCATTAACAAAAGGGGAAAAAAATGAAAAGCAAAATTCACATTTAATATTTTAAAATAAACTTTACTTAAAAAATTTAAAACAATAAAGTATAATTATGAAATAAGATAATTTTGGAAATCTGCCCTTAAGCAAATAGTAGGTTAGTACACAATATTTTTAAAATTAATTTAACAAAGTTTGGTCAATTGGATGTCAAGAGAGAATGTGTTTTTTTTCTTTCTAAGTTTAAGGTAGAGTGTCATTTCTTGGAACTTAAAGGAAGAGGGGTGTAATTGCCCTTTTTTTTTTTTAAGGCAATTAATGAGGACAATAAATTTTGCCTATTTTTAGTAATACAGAGAAACCAAATTAGCGTTCTCTCTTAGTCACAACCTATTTCTTGCAAAACTTCCAAACTAAAGAATATATAGAATATTCTTTTTTTTTAATTAATATTGTCAAATTGAAGGAATGTGTCTTTTTTTTTTTTTTTTTTTTTTTGAGGAACGAATTTGTCATATTTTATTACACACCTCACTCCCTCAAGAGAGCAACCTTATCAACACATGGAAAGCAAAACCAAATTTTTGTGTCCATTCTAGATTTAACTTAAGAAAATAAAACATACACATCTGGGATGTGTTTGTATAAGTTATTAAGAACACAATTTTTTGAGATTAAAATAAACATTTATAAAAAAAAGTTATGAGGAGTTAGAGTTTCAAAATAAAGTTTTGGGTTTTAAAAACATTATTTTAATCTCCCAAAATGCCTAACCAAATGAACTCTTCATTTGCAAAAAAAAAAAAAAAAATGCATGATGCATAACATTGAAATAGGAAAGAATTAATTTTCTTAACTATAATCTAATTTATATGCTTATGATCTGAGAATCAATTATTTAATATGATTAGACACCATTTTTCATTGTGGTAGTAAAAGATCTCGATAAATCATCGTCTATGATAGTCCATCCTTAGCTAATACTGTAATAGTATTGCCTTAGAAATTCCCAAGAAAATAAATAAATCCAGAGTTTGAGTTGTGAAAATTCAAATAGCGTATAAGACATTAATGAACGTTTAGACCCCCAAATACAAAATTACCAACACAAGCTTATACACAAACAATATATGTGTGGAATGATGAACATAAGCTAAACCAAATAGGTAAAACACTCTAGAACAAAATTAATCACAAATGCAGCAGTAATTAAAATGTAAAGAGTAAGGGAAGAAAGATGCAAACACAAAGATAACACGACGATGTGTTATCGAAGAGAAAACCAAAATACTCAGCGAAAAACCTCTCCGCCGCCCTCCAAGCAGTCAAATAATCCACTAGAGAATGAAGTTGGGATACATGAATAGTAATAGATTCTCCAAGCCTAATTTACCCGATGCACCTAAGCCCCCCAAGCTTCTTTCTCCAACAGGGTTACGCCGAACCTTGTTTTCTCTAGCTTATCGGATCCTGCAATAAACCCATTGCATCAACCAAATAAATTGGTCCTCTCTAAACTGCTTCCCAAGTACCAAAATACCTCCTCACTGATATGGGTATGGTGAGATAATGATTTAGCAAATGAACCTCTCAAGGGTATGTCAATGGAGAGAATAAGAGTAAAAGAATTTGGAGAATCAAAAGATTAAGATTGTGGATGAGTCAATCTTGTTTTTCTCTAGGGTTTCTCCCACAAAATTCTCTTTGGAAGCTTTCTACATTTCGTGAGTATAAGAGTATTTATAGTAGGGTACGTGGGGAATGTGAAAAGACATTTTTCATCCAAACAGGGCATTCTAGCGACTCGGCCTTGCAACTGGAACTAGTCGCGAGTTTGAGTCGTGAGATAACTGCCAAGCCAGACTGTACTTTTTGTCTTATAATGCTCCAACTGTCGTGACCTTTCAACTCCCTGCATGCTTTATGTGTGTACCACTTTGGCGACTTACCAGTCATGAGATCCAGTCTCAAGACTCCTTTATGTGCACACATCTTGATTTTTCTTCACACTCTCTCACACACAACCCTTACATAATTTCCACCTAAATACAGGGTATCTAATTGCTAAAATACAAATGTGCCACTTTGGCGACTTACCAGTCGCGAGCTAGTCTCGAGATCCCGTCTCGAGACTCCTTTGTGTGCACACATTTTGAGTTTTCTTCACACTCTCTCACACACAACTCTTACATAATTCCCACCTAAATACAGGGTATCTAATTGTTAAAATACAAGCAAGTTTTTGGCCTAGAATAATGCCAACACATGATTGAATAAATTCAGCCTTACAAGCTGGATCATATTATTGGGATTATTCCTAAGGAGTCAAATGAAAGCTCCAGCAGAAAGGTCAAGAGAATTACACAACAATTTAGACAAAGCTGAAACGAACAGAAAACAAAGCAAAAGACCAATAGGCCATAGAGATTTGTTTATGTAAGTATATAGGAGTAGTTTAAAATAATGTAAATAATAACAATAAATACTCCACAATCAGAGGATGATTCTACATTTTGGGTCAAATTTATTGATAGAATGACATTTTCACTTGCAGAGGAAGGGAAATCATGGTCAATTCTATTAACCCCATAATTTTTCTAGATTATTTTAAATATGGGCATGCCTTAAGCCTTATAAGGCGCAAATTCTTGTGAGTTCTAGTTAGCTCAATCAATAAAGTCTCTGATAATTGAATAAGAGATCTGATCATTTGAGATTCAATCCCTGCTTATACAAAAAACCAATTATTTTGGTTTAATCATAAAGGACTATCATTAGGAGCAAACGTTATAAGTTAAAAGTCTCTCAAAAAAAAAAAAAAAAACTCAAATTCATATGTGAGTTTAAATAAAATATCAAAGGTTCAAATCTTGACATATTTATAAAAATAAAGGAAATAAATATTCAAATTATTATGTCCTTTTCAATAAGAAAAATCGTGGTAATAAAGGTAGTGATTCTAACTCACATTCACACCTTGTTCTTTGCAATATTTATTTCTGCGACCAATGGTATTTATTTCTTATAATTTAATATTTTGCTTTTCTAATACATTAGCGTAGAATTTGGTGTTTTATGTAGTTATATATAAAATTTTATCTTGGCCAAAAGGTTTTACAACTTCCTTTTTATGTCTTTGTCATGAAAAAAAAAATGAAAATCATTTCGTCAACTAAATGTTGAAGTACATGTTTATATTTAGTTTCTCTTTTTCAAGAATATAATTTTATCTTTCTTTGAGAGATTTATAACACTAAAAAATTATAAATATATAAATATATTTACCTGAGAGCTACAAAAATATAACCCTCATCTTTTTTAATAATTCAATAGTTAGGAAAGAGGAATTTGAACCTGAGACATTTTTATTGAAAATAGCAAAAAATGTTAATTAAGTTACAAAATTCTTGGCAAATCTCATTATTTTAATCCTTACATGATGTAACATAAAATCATGTCAGGGCATTTTTTATATCTAAGTCCAATGACTGCCAAAACACGGTATGGCTCATTTTAACCAAAAATTAAAAATAAAATCAGAACAATGGAGTGGTATATAATTCTTCATGTCTTTGTTAAGATTTCAAGTTGTGATACCAGTCACAACTTGTGCGTGTATTACTATTGAAAATCTAGCTAAAAATAAAAAGTTGTGATGGGAACATCACTTTTACTAGTACAATTTTCATTTTAAGGCAATCATAATAGAACATATCAATTGTGTTACTAGATTTATTGATTAATTTAAGAGTAATGTTAATGAAAACAACTCTCACAGCTTTTTCTCATTTAGGAGCAATATGATAATTTATCAGGGCAAAAATGGGCAAATGCCCATTTCGAATAAAAAAAATGGGCAAATGCCCCCTTTCCCAAACTAATTAGAAAAATGACCCTCTTTTGAAACTCGATTTTCTCAAAATCGAGTTTCAAAAAAAAATATTTCTAGAGCTCTATAACGACGTTTTAAGGAGCCTATAGTGACGTTTTAAGGACCTATAGCAGCGTTTTCTAATTCGTTTTTTTTTTTACCTATAACTCAACTTCATGGAGCTCGAGTTAAAAAACACCGCTATAGGTCCTCAAAAACGTCACTATAGGCTCCTTAAAACGTCGATATAGGGCTCAACTCGATTTTGAGAAAATCGAGTTTCAAAAGAAGGGCATTTCCCTGATTAGTTTGGAAAAGGGGGTAACATGCTGATTTTTTTTCGCGAAAAGGGCAAAAGCCCATTTTGGCCAATTTATCAAAGCCTTGGACCTTGTAGTATAGTTTGGTCTTCTCTTTTAGGAGAACCAAGATTTGAATATCTATCCTTATTATTATAACTATCAAATTATCAAGAAATAAATTATATCTAGAGTTCTTTTTAGAAGAAATTATATCTAGAGTTAGATACACGAAATTTCACAATTTTTTTTTTCATAATGGTTGATCTGACATTTTTTTATCGGTGTATAATAAAAGTTTTTGGTGAACTCTTGTGAAAATAATGTTACTCCAATCACAACTTACCAAGTTATGAAAAAGATTATGAAAAGTTGTGTCACTAGCCTTGCTAGTTAGTAAAAGCATATTTCATAGGTCCTAGTTAATTCAACTGGTAAAATCTCTAATGGTTGAATAAACCGATTGATATCTTCAAAAGCGGACGCTATAGATTAAAATTTTCAAAAAAAGAAAAAGGTAAAAGCATATTTGTTTTTTCATATAATTTTTTTAAAATATTGATTGAAAATAATCAGATGATCTCATTGTTTGATGATCAAAAGCCTATGTCGGAACCCAAAGAAAATTGTAGAAGCAAAAGTCAATGCAAGATGTCTCTTCGGCTCTTCCACCAATATGTCTTATGTCTAGAACCAAAACTCTCATCCAAGACTATGCCGCTCCACAAACCCACTATTGTATGGATCAAGTTACGATTTTTTTTTTTTTTTTTTTTGAGAAAAAGTTACGATATTAGTTATGAGTTATAACTTATTTTAAGTTTAATTTACTCTGGACAAGGTTTTTTTTTTTTTTTCTTCATTTTTCTTTTGATGAATAAAAAATGGGTTTTTGGTGTTAATTCATTGACCTCATATCACACGATGATTAGGTAATACCATGAATACTACCAAGGTGTTGACGTGGTTATTGTTGTGGGCACAACACATTTGTAAAAACACCACTGCTTGAACCACTTAACTCATGCCAAGTAATATGTGAAGCGATACGAGAACTCTTACCACCAAGCCACTCTCATGCGCTGCTAGTCAATTTAGTTCTTATAAATTTGAAACATTTCAATGTTACCATTTTCTTCACTTCCTAATATTATTGTTATTGTTTTTTGAAAAGCTCAACTTTATTTTTAAGAATTTATTTTAAAAATACAATGATTTCATCTATAATTATGATTATTTTAATAATTTGATAATTGGGAGAGGTGGGGGAAATTTCAACTATAATTATGATTATAAGTGATCACAAGTTGTTTAGTGTTAACCCACTAACCGACCTGATCACTTCAAGTTTGAAGGAATTAAAACCGTTGCGATTGTGAATATGCATGTTGTTAACTGCAATTGATCTATTGTACCTATTAGTTGTCTTGTCGATGTTAACGATTTAGGTGACGTCACCGTCAACAAATTGGTAAATTGATGGATATTTAAAAATCTCTATCGAAACTCCATATAAATTGAGTGTGAGATGGGAAGGGCAAGGAGGGACGCCAACACGTGAAGTGGAGATGATGAGAGGATTAGCACCATGACGTTTGGTGACTAGGGAAGCAAGGAATTGCGCAAAACTCTTTTAAACAGCTATGGTTCATTTGATTTTCATATGGGAAACCTCGTAACTCAATCCAATCTCATCAAGTTTTATTAGTGTTAAATCGTTGCCAAAATGCTAGTCGATCTCATTAGGCATGCCCAGCTCTAACCTTTAATTATATCAAATTCATATCAAAGAAGAGGAATTTTTTTTTTTTTATAAAAGCAATGAAACAAAAACTGAAATCATTTAGTTTTTTATTTTATTTTTTAAAAATTCTCAATTAAGAAAAAGGGTCAATATAAGGGTAAAAGAGTAATATTATCAATAAATAAACGGTATAAAGTAGTCCTATACAAACTTTAAACAGAAAATCAAGTTGTTCACAATCCCTAGCAAATAAAAAACTGTAACAAGAAGTGGAATGAAGAAATAAAAGAAAATAGTACAACAGCTATTTCGGTTTCACATTTCTCTCTCTCTTTTCTGTGAACTTCAACACCGGCGTTCTCTCTCAGTCTCTCCCGCCATTATCAACTTCATCGTCTCTTACACACTCTCTCTCTCTCTCTCTCTCAAATCCCTAACCCCAAATTTCCTCCATTCCTTTCTCTCCAATTTCCTCTTCTCTACAACGATCATCTCCGCATTCTAATCCCAAGAAAAAATGCGATTCCACCGCCTCCTCAATTCCCCGCCGTCCGATCAGATCGCCTCGTCGAAACCCTAAATCTCCGATCCGGATTCGCACAATGTCTTGGGGATTAGGCTGGAAGCGACCCTCGGAGATCTTCCACCTCGCTCTGAGCTACGGCAATGAAGAACCCGTGGAGCGTCCCGGCCGTGTGTCTTCATCTTCCTCCGCTTCGTCGTCGTCGTCGACGATGGGCTCGGCGTCGCCGAATGCGGCGAACATTGGAGGACTGTCGCTGTGCTCTCTCTTGGTGCCTGTGGTTTGTCTGTGAGTCTTCAAATTTTACATTTCATTTCGTTTTCATTTGATAGATTTTTTTATTTATTTAATGGGACAAGACTTATAATTTGGTTCTTCAATTAAATTTAAACGCATTGCTAGATTGAATTTAATTCTGCTCGAAATAATGTTTATGCATGTATTGATCAATGCACATGTGTTTGAATTTTAGTGGGTAGCCTAATGTATTGCATCTAAATAACTGTATCTAGGTTTCACCCTTTTGATGTGTTTGGATATTGGGAAATTCTTTTTAAGTTAAATCGAGTTCTTGCGGTGAAAAATGGATTAACTTGGTATGTCTATAATTTTCTAAGAATTGAAAATGAACCTCTCAAGCCTGCAGAACGTTTGGTCATTCCTGAACTTGCTTTGTTAGAGGCATGATCCATTCCCCATACAGACTGGCAACTAAACTTGGCTTGATTTTGTATACAGGATCAGCCACGTCTTCCTCCTGTCCAGCAAGACCACATTTCCCCAGAAAAAGAGAAAAGATAATGTGAGAAAACCAATCAATCAGCAATTGAGAACTGAACCAGTATAGCATAGCATCAACGACACAGAGACTTGAAAAATCCAAAAAGTATGGCGAATAATATGACTTAGTTAAAATAATATAAGGAGATAAGAGAATGCATAGAAGCAAAGAAATAGTAAGTTTTAGACTATGCAAAAGGGGAATAAATTAACCATCAGTTTCTTGAAGGGTACAATATAAGATTACTTCTAACGCATAAGAGATATTTTTACTGCCAGACAATCTACTTTAATTACTCCATTAAGGACAGAAGCAATCCTCTTGAGCATTCTTCATTGGCTCTTATCTATTATCAAAGCAACAGGAAGAGGCCAGTTCATATCATCACACAGGTATTTCTTTATCCCACCATAAAAATTAGTTATAGTTGATAATAGAGCAACGGTTCAATGACATACCTGTAGACAAAGTGTGTCACAAACAGCAGCTGACCCACAATTACCATCATCTCTTGCTTTGACCAATCTTGGAAGAAGATCTCTAAAATACATATTCCACACCTTATTGTTTATATTGATTAAATCAGCACAGGGATGCAACACCTAGATGCATATTAGAATAAGAGACCAAATCAGTGAAAGAATATCGAAGCAAACAAATATGTTATCTAAAGAGATGATCTTATAACATAAAGTTCTACAAATGCACTCACCACCTCCAAGACTAAACTAGAATATCCGAAATAGCTAGATCTCTACACCAAAATGAACTTCCACATATTAATTGACTATCTCAAGCCAAAAAAACAGAACTTGAAAATTTTGACTGGTGTCAACATACTAACAACATTAGCCTATGGACCAGTGATGTACAACAAAAACAAATTAATAAGTTAATTTTTACATGGTATATCTGAGTTCAATAAGCTTTTGGCAGTTAACTTGGCATGCCCTTGCCCAGAGTGTTTTGACAATTTACTTTACTTCTAGTTATTCATTAGTATCAGTGATGCCTTCAAGGGACACCATGGAATTGTAAATTCAAAATTTGACAGCCAAAAATGTTTATTTCATATATGAATGTCTAATTTATCTTTTTTAATTTAAAAAAAAAAAAGAAAAAAAAAGAGAGAGGAAAGAATAACTATTGATCTATCCTCTAGGTAGGAGCCCTTTCTTGTGGAGTTGTCAGAACAGAGCAGGCTGATCTCTAGGTCATTGTGAATGAACAGAAAGGAACCCAATGGACCCAGACATCATAGAACGCCTACAAACCATGTTTAAAGAAGAAGGTTGCTGGACGGAACTTGAGGAGTGAATGAATAGTTTGGTAGGGAGGTTCCTTACTACTAAGCCTTTCAATAGAAGTGCAGCACAGAATATTATATGCCCTTCTTGGGGGGCTAGGAAATAATTTGAAGATTGTGGAGGTTGGACATTGGAGACAACCTTTTCCAGTTCAAGTTCAAATTAGGAGTTTGAGATGCAAAGGATTATCGATAGTGGATAACATGGCTGCCTATTCTACAACATAATATTAATATATCCACTAATGCGGCCATGTTATGTATTTCTCACACCTTCAAAGCCACATCCCCACCAAATGTACTGCATAAAGAAGCTGTTGTTGACAGCCTAATTGATAACGATACGAAATGATGGAATTCATCTCTAATATGAGAGATTTTTAGTGAAGAAGCAGCAGATATAATTCTCAAAAATCCGTTGGCAAAGAAGAGCTCCAGATAAGTAAATTTGGGCTTTTTTGCTAAGGGGCCCACTTCTCTGTTAGAGTGCATATCACCTTGCCTTCAATAGAAACCTCATATGATGCCCAAAAGCTCTAGGGGAATGGATACATGGCAGATATGGACGATCCTCTAAGCTCAAAAACCTCAAATAAAATCAATAATTTTAATAGGAGAGCTTGGTCCCCTCCAGATATAGGTTAGTTTAAAGTCAATTGTGATGGAGCTACTTTTCAAGGATAATGACAGTCTGGCATGGGATTGATAATCCAAGATCACTTGAGGTTTGTTTATTGTGGCTTTGAGTACAACAGTGATGTTTGCTGTTGAAATGGTTGTTTGAGAGGCATGCTTTGAAGGAAACTCAGTTGGGTTAACTTTGGCTCTAGAACAGTCGGAAGAATTTGTCTTTCAGTTGGGTATGAAGGGAAGGCAATAGTGTGGCACACTCATTAGCCAAATATGTGAAAGACGTAATTTAGGAGTCAGTATGGTAGAGGCTTCAGAGGACCAACTAAGGTCTGATGTATCTGTTTTGCTAATGAATAAAAAACAATTTCTACGTTATTATAAAAAATTTATTAAAAAAAAAGGAAAAATATTTGCGAAGAAGGGGTGAAGGTGCACAACCCAATTACACAAGGTGTGTAAAGATCAACCCCCAACACCCCCCCCCCCCCCGCAAAAAAAAAAAAAAAAACTAAGAAAACCTGAAATCCACATAAGGATGAATGGAAACACAATCATATAAGGCCTTGCAGAAATACATTTTGATCATTCCATGGACCTTCCTTTTTGTGAAAACCTGTTGTTCCTCAAACTACGTACAACAGTCAAACGAATAATATTCATTGAAGTATTATTCATTTTGCTAACACCTACTCCTGCTACTTCTCCTAATGTTACTACCACACCACAGCTATGACTCACCCAAGAGTAGGCATACGCACTGGGAATATTTAATACTATGGGAGTGGTCCATTATTCTATTTTTTGCTATCAAAATGGGCAAATTTGTGGAAAAAGTTTCTCACCAAATTAAGGCATTGGGGTGTATTGTTTTTCAAGTAATCTGAGATCTTATAAAAACATAGATAAGATTAGAATAATGGTGATTCATACCTGTGGATACTGCAAAGGTGGAAGCATCGGCTCAGGTAGGTCTGTTGGGAAAAAAGGAAGCTCATCTGGGTTCTTATATCTGCCCACCTAGTTTTCAAAGAGAAGTGGATTAGGAAACTTCTGACATCATACTTTTTTTTAAATACTAATTTTCCTTTCAGAAATGAGATAACCTGAGCATGGAGCTTTTCAGTTTCCCTGACCATGAACTCAACCAAAGATCCATTGAAACTATCCACGGAGAATGCATCATGCTCACATGTGTCTGCATTGTAACAATACTGAGCCCTCTCCAAAAGGCTAAATATTATGCTATCCTTTTGTCGGATTAAAGAGTGTCTTGTAAAGGGTAGAGTCAAGGTCTCACTTTAATCCACTCTTTTCTTTACAAGTCTGCAATGTGAGAAGTTGGTTAACCAACACATAAAAGTCACCCTCTTTTTGTGGGGGGGTTGATGTTGCAATTTGTTTACAAAATTCTTCCACACAATCGATAGATTTGAAACTATTTTCCACACCCAGTAATTATTAGATCAAGATATATCACAGCAAGCATTAGCAAATGGAGGTTGATGTTGCAATTTGTTTACAAAATTCTTCCACACAATTGATAGATTTAAAACTACTTTCCACACCCAGTAACTATTAGATCAAGATATATCACAGCAAACATTAGCAGATGGACATGGTAGTTCCTTCTATTGCCTACTAGCTTAAGGCATCATGCTTTAAGAATTAAGATTAGACATTCAATCAACCCAGCTAGTAAGGCTTATTAAAAAAAGCAACTTTAACAAAAAAGTGAAAAACTAAAACATATAAAGTAATGTTCTATTAGTGTAGAAAGAATTTTCACAAAATCTAATCCTTGGAAAAGTATACATAAATACAAACGTGTGTGTACTCACACTCAAGCACAAGGGCAGAAGGCTTGGGGGACCATCCAACACCCCAAAGAAAGGTTCAAATGAGTTTTGGGATTTCACAAAATGAGATTATTTTAAAAAAGTTTAATAGTGGCACTCTCCAAGGTCGGGCTTTGATACAATGGCAAGTGCTTACCACCAAAAGCGACAAGTAAAGGGTTTGAGTTAGGTTGCAGGCTCTAAAAAAAAAAAAGGATAAGGTTTCTTATCAATCATCTCTTCCAAATTCTACAAAAGGGAAAACTTTGGGCACTGGTTTGATTCTTGAGAAAATGTGGGAACATTGTGAGAAGGGAAAAGGCAGGCTTCACTGACAAAGTTAGACATGCATTTTTTGATTCACATACTTTCCCATACATAGTGGTGCCAAAGTCACTATCCCCTTTGTTTACATACTATCCCTCCACTAATTTAACCCCAAAAAAAAAACTAAATACACTTGTCCCAAAAAGTTTTGGGTCATATTCATTTTGGTCCCTTAAAGTTTGAGATTTTATAATTTGGTCCATCAAATTTGATTTTGTTTTCAAAATGGTCCTTTTATCCACGTCCGTGACTAATCTAGTTGTAATGAGAGAGAGAGAGAGAGAGAGAGAGAGAGAGAGAGAACAACATTGTTTTGTAGCACTTAATAACCAAATTAGTCCTGGACTTGGAGATTGACAAAATGACTATTTTGAAAATGGAATCAAACTTGTTGGGCCAAAATGAAAAATCTCAAACTTAAGCGTCTAAAATGAAAACAACTTTAGACTTTAAGGTTCAAAAGTGTAATTTAGCTACTTTTTGTTGTTGTTGTGAATTGCATATTCAGGGTATGTTTGGATACCGCTTATTTTGCTGAAATTGAAAAATTATTGCTGAAAGTACTGTAGATAAATGTAAAAGTTAATTGAAATAGTACAGTGGGCCTATAAATAGTATCAAAAAGTGCAATGGAACCCATGAATAGTAGCAAAGTAAGCTAAATAGTGAAATAATTTTCATTTTTAATCTCTACCCAAATGCACACTCAGTCCTCAATTACCTTTATTTCAAAATTGTTGTTACACTTTAACATGTCTCACTTTAGTGATTAGTCCCTATAGTTTCAATCCTTACCGTGATTTAATGGATTGGACTATACTAACATGACAAAAGGAACTCGTACCACATCATAGACTCCACTCATCAAAGTAACGTTAAGCTGAAATTATGGGGGCGTTTGGTAATGTTATTCTAGTAACGTTATTTGTATTTTTTAAAAATACATGTGAGTAAGAAAGTGTATAGAAATACGTGTAATGTTGTTTAAAAACTGAAAATTGTTGCTCAAAATCATGTACCAAATGACCCCTATAATTTTTTGCTTTTAAAAAATGAGCTATTTGAAAAAGTCTTATATGGAAAAAGTTAGCTTTAAAAAAAAGCTATAGTTTGAAATATTTATGGTTTTAAATCGGGACACTAAACAGGCACCACTTTACTATGCCAACATTTTTCATCCAGCACATAATGTCCGATGGTAAGGACTTTTTAGATACATTTTAAAGTATACCAAACACAAGGTTTTAATGAGTGATGACCATGTACATGCAATTTAACTTTTTCTTTGTCCAGTACCTGCACAGTATAAATCAGCAAAATCCACCTTTTATGTGTGCATGAACAACTCGTATGTAATATAAAATTTATAAGAGCATTCACAGCAGTGGAGTTAAAAATTTAGCAATTTAACTTCACTAAAAGTTACTTTATCTATTTTACCTACACACATGCTGCAGCAGTGGATCTATTTTAGCTTTCAATACAATAAAATAATATATCTATCACAATAAAATAATATATCTACCACAATAAAATAATACATCTCACTACAATAAAAACACCACAATAAAAAAGGTAATGTGAACACAAAATAAAAAATTAATTTTTTTTTAGCTCTCATGAACAGTGCACATCTATAGATAGATGTGCACTGTAGCAATAACCTAAAAAAATATAGATTTAACTCCACTGCTGCATGCTTCTTTTTGGTGTTTTGGTGGAGCTAAAATAGCTATATAGCTATTTAGCTCCACTGCTGCAAGTGCTCTAATATAGCTAAACGATTGCACCTTTACTACACAACCAAAAAAAAAAAAAAAAAAAAGTCAGTTTAAAAGGTGCCCTTAGCAAAATTTTGTTAATAGTCTATTTTAGTAAACTTTTAATTCCAAAAATAATATAAGCTGTTGAAAAAATTAGTTTTTTTTTCTTTTTTCTTTTTTCATAATTCTTTTTAAAATATATCCTAAACAAATGCCAGCACAGTTAACTTTTCCCCAAAAGGGAAAAAAAAATCACTTTTCAAGCAATCAATTCGTTCCACTGGAAAATGCTTTATTCCCCAATTTCAATTACTCAACACGTATAGTTTGCAATCATACAATAAATTTAACGAGAAAAAAGCAATTATAAGTGATAATGAGAAGAGCTTGATGAAATAAAGAACATGCCAAAGATTTAGGACAGAAAGACACAATTTTTATCGCACCTGATTTGGAAAGGAGGAAGAAGGAGAAGTAGTAGAAGAAAAAGAAGTCTGAATTGGGCGACACCCATTTGCAAAAAAATTTGATTCAGTGGATTTAAAGGTGGCTTTTGAGGCAAAATGCAAAGTGGGTCTTGAATATTTGAAGGTAATATGGGCTGGAGTGCCTGTTATAGCAGCTTCTAATAGCTTGGACTCCATTGCTGCTGTTAAGAACAGAGAGAGAGAGAGGGAGACAATGGGTTTGAAGTTTAAACTTTGAAGCAGGTTTTAAAAAGAAAGACAAATGGGACCGACCAAACTAGGAAGATTAGGATTTTATAGATCCTGTTTTACAAGGAAAGGCAAGAGAGCAGATCAATGTTCTGCATAATTACCATAAATAAATAGATTTTTTGCCCAAAAATAAACCATAGTTACCAAACCAAGGAAAATTTTCATTTCTTTGAGGGATTTTTTTTTTTTTACTTTTTCTTGTGGAAGACTCTACCTCTACAGTTCACATCCAATTAACGTCATGCTTCATTGTCAACTTATGATTGGTGCAATTAAAATTCATTTTTTCACCAAGCATACATGGTGGTTTCACATGCAAGTGACACCCAAATATTTGGTGAAACTGGGTGTGCATTTAGGTGTTCACAAGCAAACTATAAATTTTATTTTATTTTTAGTAATCTTGAGATGACGTGGCCCTTAACTTCATTTATTAAATTACATATTAAGTTATTAATCCTCGTACCTTTTAAATTGTCATCTGATTAATAGAGAATAATGATGTAGCATAAGAAAATAATGAAACTAATGTCATTTTGAAGTCATTATTTAGTAATCAAAATGACATTATAATCTCTCATCTCATATGAATGACGGTCTCTACTAATTTTCATTTGTCAAATGACGATGTTGACCTTATTAAAATATTTTCAAATTTATTAAGACTAAAGTGGAAAATTTAAAGTACAAAAATGATTTTTTTTTTTTGTTTTTGTTTTGAGAAAGAGTATACAAATGATTTTGAAACAAATGTCAAATGTTAAATATCAAATATACAATTTAACCTTAATTAATGATGTGACAAAATTCAATATAATCATTTCAATATGAATGAATAAGATTTTTGAATTGTCATCGCACACCATTAGTGCGATGATCACTTTACAAGTATAAGTACTTGTGGGATGTGGGGTGTGGGGGGGGGGGAGGAGAGGAGATAATGGTCAGGGTTCAAGTTTCCAAGAAGGAGTTTCATACACATATACTCTTAGATTACATAGAATAGAATTTTTATCTTGTATATATAAAAAAAAGATTTTATAATTTTACGGTAAAGTTACACTAAAGAACTCAAAAAGGTCTTTAGAAATTTGCAACATCACTATCACATAGATCTATCACTAACACTATTTTAATTAATTGAAGCTTAACACATAGTTGTGCGTGAAATTAGGTGGGTTAGACTTATTGTAAAATCAAAATTTAATCTTCTAAATAATAAGAATAATTAATGAGGCCTATTAAATATAATTTAAAGTATCCTTACTTCTTCTCATTAATTACAAAGTTTTTTTTTTTGGGTCTTTTCTTTTAATGGGAATTAATTAAAGCTTTGGCATTTAATGGCATGAAAGTTATGGGACTAACTGACTATTAATATGAAATTAGACATTAATGATTTTTTTAAGAGACAAATAGACTTTTTTTTTTTGAGAAAAAAGAGACAAATAGACTTTAATATTATATTACCATCTATTTGGTTTTGAAGTAAAAAAAATGTGATAAGTTTGAAATTCCCAATGAATTTTAATATTTATTGTTTTTATTTGAATGAAAAGTCTTAACATTTTAATTGTAATTGATTGAGATTATTATTATTATTATTATTAAAAAAGAAAAGGGTGTTAACACACACCCTATTTTACACATTCAAATTGTACATAAATTGTGACTTGAAGTCACGGTTTTTAAGTTGGAAATTGTTACTATTTATGTACAGTTTGAGTAAGTGTGTGATAGTGTGTATATAACAGAATCTATAATCTAGTTTTTACCCTGTAGAAAATGTGATAAAAGAATTTGGAATATCCTTTCCACGAATTTCCAATATGGAAAGGTATTCAATCCTTATCTAATCATCGAGATTCATGAGATGGATAGCTATTGTTACAAAATATTATTTATAATGGGGGAAAGAATGCACCCCATGATTCAATTTTCAAACCCCAAACCTAGATCATAGAGTAAATCTCTCCCATGACAAGCATAAAGAAGGATTGCCAAGAGAAATTAATGTATGAACAAGATTATCCCACTCGTACAAAATATTCCCTTAATAAATTAAATCCAAAGAGAATCCTATTGATTTGATCATCAAAGAGTCTCTTGTCAGCTCATTCTTGATGGCATTTTAGGTCTTAGGGTGTGTGTGTGTGTGTGTGTGGGGGGGGGGGGGGGGGGAGGGGGGGGGGGGGGTAACCCCTCACTTTTGAAGTCCTCCCGCACTCTCGTTCAATTTTTACATGAATGAAATTAGATGTAAATTTTAGCTAATGGTCCCCCTAAATATTTAAAAAAAATTTATGACGTTAATGTGAATGACTACTATATAATTTTTTTTCCTCTTGTTACACTTATAAGTTATATCATACCTAACTCATTAAATCAAAGTATATTTAAGGTATATATTTCTAAGAATAGATAGTTTGTGTGAACTAATGCATTTTCTTCTTCTTCTTATCACTCTTATATTATAGGTAACTAACACATGTGGGTTCCAATTAGCTTAACTGGTAAAGTCTCTAATAGTTGAATAAGGGATTTACGGTTCAATCCCCACCTACACCAAAATCCAATTATTGTTTTAGTCTGGTGATAAAAAACTATCATCAAAAGCGGATGACATAAGTTGAAATATATCTAAAAATATAAATAAATTAGGTAACACATTAAACCAAAATATATTAATGTCATATATACCTAAAAATAGATAAGTAAGTCTCATTAAAAAAAAAAAAATTTTGGCATTTGGAGAATTATACACACGAACACTATATTTTTATTCTCTTATTTTTAGAAGAAAAATCAATTTCAAATTTTGTGGTTAGGAGTTAGAAATCATTATTGCTTTTTTCATCTATAAAAAATAAGGTTTTCCGTTAGTGTCTATTATTATTTTTATATTTTTGTTTGAAGGGAGCGATATTTTTCTTATATTGACTTGTATAGAATTAGGCATGTAAATTGTAAAGTGATGTTTTTGACTTTTTTCTTTAAATTATTTAAAATTGAGTAAAATTTTATATGTTTTGTAAAATTTGAAACTATTAGTTTTATCTAATTCTGTAACTCTAATTTATTTGACATGATACTGATTTAAAATTTTTAAAGAATATTCACTCTGATCAACACCATTTAGAAAATAGTTCATAATTTACAAACTTACTTGCTATATAAAAAAAATTAACCAACCTAAAGACTAATTTGATGTAAATATTTTTGGTCGTATTGCATTCACCATCGGAAAGACTGAACACTAGTGTGATTAGGAACCAAAAAAAAATGAGTTTGTTGGTTTATACTATCTTAACCAAAGGTTGCCATAACTCATGACCAAAGATGAATTTAATGCATGAATTGGCAAGTGGGCCTTTTAAATTGTGATCTGTAAACCAAATGATAGGTTAATAATAAGAGAGGTGCTACATCCACAATATTTTCACAACAAATTATAAGTGGTTTTTTTTTTTTTTTTTTTTTTTTTGATAAAATAAGTGGTTAGTTGTTATTGGTTCAAATTTGAACCTAATACTATGATTAATTTTTTGCCCCAACAATAACAACTATTAACAACTTGTCATTTATGATTTGTTGTTAGCCACGTAAGTAACATCACTAATGGCAGTTAGTAAAAAGATCAATACAACTCATTTTATAAATTTGAGGGACCAATTGTACTCAATTGAAATTTGAGGGACCAATTGCACACACATGATAAACTTGAGGGACTAATATTATAGTTTCGCCAAAATATTATAAAAATGTTGTGGACATATAATTTATCTAATAATAATAGAACGGATGATAATTTGCCACAATATCTGTCTTTTTTAAATGATTGTTCAATTAAACCAATGTTGATTATAAATTTAAAAAAAAAAAAAAAAACTGATGTTTGATTCCTTGATATTATTGAAGTCTGTCAGTCATTAGGGTAAGCCATTGAAAGAAAAGGTTAATGATGCGGCTAAATGAGTAAAATGGACTACTTCCAAGATTTATTTTCCATTAAAAAATAAAAAATTTGCATATTGACATCCTTTTTAGATTGATTATAATTATAGATGTGCATTGATCGAATTGGATTATGAATTTCTTAACATGACAAAGCCTCATGATATTAGTGAAGCTCGTTAGTCATTAGGGTGAGCTGTAAAAAAAAAAAAAAAAGAAGGTTACTAATGGGTTAAGATAGTCAAATGGAAATCCAGGAAACTACTTCCTAGATTTATTGTCCTTTAAAAAAAAAAAAAAAAAATCCATGCTGACATCTTTCCTAGTTTGATTGTATATTGCAATTTTATCTTTCAATTTTTTATCTTTCTTTATTGGATAATTTGATAATTATAATGGAAGATGTGAGATTTGAACCGTGAATATCTTGGAAATACTAAGAAGTGTTAACTAATTGAGATACAAGTCTCTTGATTTTTTTAAGGGAATTTGTTTTAAAATGCACGACAAATTCTCAATGATTTTCTCCATAAGATAACAAATTGAATCCATGCATTGCTGATTATCGTTGCAACTAATACATGTAAAAAAATGTTAATAAAGTGTAGGAAATGTGTGTAGGCTACTATATTTGAAAGATCTAACTCATTTTTCATAGTTTCACCTGTTATTTAATTTTATTTTTTCGCTAGACAATGATTATAAGAAAAAAGTTAATTATTGGATATTCAATAATTAATTAAAAAAAATAATATTCAATAATTAAGCATATGCTTCTATCTAAACGCATTGAACATGTGATTTCCTACATCATATATCATAAATAATGAATTGAACACAGCATAAGGGAGAGCGGAAAATATAGTTGACATAATTTTCCCATTTCCTTGGTGGCTCAACTATATCTATTTGGGGAGAACTTATTTGACAAAAATATAGTTGTAGTACCTTCAAAGAAAGTTTTTTTTTTTTTTTTTTTGTACAGTTGAACATAAATGATATTAGCTGAATAAGCTAGAACAAAGCTGAATTTTGTATTGGTCCCCAAAATAAAAATGGTAGCTAACTTTCCATGTCCATGAATCTCTTAGCCTTCTTGTATACCTTCACCAAGTGTCTCTTAAACCTCACAATATCAAGCTTCAAATTTTGGGTCCTCATGTATACCCTCATATTACTATAATTCCCATTAACATAAGCATCTGGATTCTTTAGCACCAAGTCATTAGCCCCATATATTTCAGCTAAGCTGCTTTCTTTTGTTTTTACCTTGTAGTCCATGTATTCCAAACCCAGATTATTTGCTGGCCCTTTAAAACTTATATTCGAAGGCAAATCTACCCCAATTGGCACCACTTGCACCAACACTGCCCTTGGCCTTAGGAACAACATGTGTTAGTCCGGCACCATGTACCACCAACATTGCATGGCTAGAGTGAACTAGCTTAAATGCCCTAGCCATAGATGTGTGTGTTGTTGTTGGGTCAAGAACATTTACATCAAATCTCACTTCCTCAATTGCCTTTATAACTTCTTTTTTGTTTAAAATTGCTCTCCCCACATCGAGTTTTCGAATTACAAACACAAGTTGTGGCCTATTATTAGATGTAATTAGCACATCATCACCACCTTTTTTCTTGTATGATTTTTCTAGGAAAATTCGAAAATCATTGAGGGATTTTGGGTGGTGAGGTAGTAATGTCGGATCCACAATCATGGGCCCATGTTTTATTAGCCCTAGATTGCTGATGGGAAGCAATGTGTGACTCTCTCTTTCTTGATATCAATGATTGGATAGTGACTGAATTGAGCAAAAATTTCAGCATACTTTTGGGGCCACCATAGGTCATTGCAATCAGAGATCACAAGTATGACATCTTGATTGTAGAAGAGAGAATTGATGGTGATGAAGAGGGGAACAAACCCATCACTGAAATCATGGAAGAAGTTTCCAGTGTACCCTCCTGCACTGAATACTATGGCTGGACTATTGTGCGTGACTTCACATTGAGTGCTGTGTGGAGCTGAGGTGAGAGTCAACTCTTTGACTTTGGACATTGCCCCTTTGTCCCATTTTCTAGGGTAAGGTCTCGTTTTCAACCATATGGGTTGTTGAGCAGAGTTGATGGGGTCCAATGCATAGAGAGTTGAGGTGATTGGTTCTAACAGTGTGGGACCATCGATTGAACACAAATCATAGTAAACATGAGAACGGTTGCAGGTGATTTGTCCAGCTTGTTCTAATTGGCTTTGTGAAAATACGACTCTAAAGTGATTTAACTCTGTCAAAAAAAAAAAAAAAGGAGAAGAAGTAATGAATATCACTATTTCTACAAAAAAAAAAGAATATCACTTCATTACTTGGTCAACATTCTATGGTCAAAATTTGACTAATAGTGTTGGGGGAATATAATTCGACTTCCTACAAACCACTCTAAAAATAGGTTTATAGGGTGTGATACCAAATGCCATGCCATAAAAAAATTTGAGTGTTTTTTTCACATCACCAATTGATTTTGAGGTAAAGTGGCACAACTCACAATTTGACAAATGGTATTAGAGCCAAGGTCACAGGTTTGAGTCGCGGGAGTGTCATTGTGAGGGAGGGATTGTTGGGGGGCCACAATTCATCTCTTTACAACCACTCTAAAAACATGTCCGTGAGGTGTGATATCAAATACCATAAAAGATTTGAGAGTGTTTTCCTCATTACTAATTGGTTTTAAGACGAAGTGTCACAACTCACCGTCCGAAAAATACACTCATAATCAATCATATCAAAATTAGAGTACAAAAGTTGTTATTATAGACTTTTTCATGTATTTATTATAACAGAGGACTTTAGTATGGATAAATTGACTTGATTATATGAGAAACAAGATTTTATTCTTTTTTTTTTATTGTTATACACAAAAATTAGAAACACAAATATGTAAAAGTATTTGGTGTCATGCATTTTGGTAGGTTTGATAGAGAATAAGAGCATTTGTGTTATGCAAGCTTATGTGAAGCAGAACTTCAGAAGAATTTTGAGGTTTAATTCATCCAAAAAGAAAGAAATAAATAGAAAGTTTAAGAGGGCATATGTGATATACCTTGAAAGATTGCCAAATTCGTTATAGCTGTGAGATTGAGATGGACATAGACAAACACCAAAAACGACAAACATGTTGCCCTTGCTAAACTTAAGCTCTTCATTACTTGCATATAGGAAGCTTCAGATATATCTTTAATTAATATGTTGATGAAAAAAATGTCTGGACTCTCTGGAAATTTTGAATGTTCATCTGAGAAAAAAAGGTGAAAAATAAGTCCAGAAAAAAACTAACTCACCTTAGTAAAATAATAAATTAATATATATAATAGGGGAACTCTTTAGCTTCTACATTTTCTATACTTCAAAAAATAATCATATTGAAAAAAAAAAAAAAGACAAATTAAAAATTTTAAAACTACCCCATTGAGGGGAAGTGGACCTAAAATTCTTCTTCGAGGATCTTAACTCAGAGAGAGAGTCCTGAGAAACCTCATCCGCCAAATGGGCTTGGCCTAGGAGTTGAGAAGGGATGAACGGGCCTTCCATTGAGAGAAGATCAATTGGGCCCATTACCGAGGTAATTCGTGAAACCTATCTTCCTAAGGAGCACTTGGCGTAACCGAGAAGCAGCCACTTGTTTAGCGAGGATCCCCCTTTTTCACCTACTCTCCCGAGGAATATATAGAGAAAAATGCAGAGCCCAATGTAACAACCACCTCTGCATTTAAGGCTCTCTTCATCTAATGTAGCCACATTGAATGCTGAATAACTAACCTGAACAGTGAAAACACCCTCAAAAGTCCATTTTCATGATCCAAAGAATGGCAGGAGAAGGTGTTGATGAGATAAGTATCCCCCTAAATCTAGCTAATAGTAGGACAACTAGAAGAAGAGAAGAATGACTATAAAAGGAAGAGGAGGGCAACAGGAGAAGGGATCCAGGAAAAAAAAAAAAAAAAAAACACCAAAGGAAAGAGAGAAAAAGAAGAAGAAGAGTTTTCACTTGTATTCATCCTTTAGAACCACTCTTTGAACCTCAGGAGTACGATTCTAATATATAAAAAGTCTTGATTTCTTGTCTTTTCCTTCAACCATCTTATTAATCTTCCCATTTTGAATTTCTATCTCCCATACATTATAAATTAGTTGTGTTGATCTTGAACTCAAGGCTAGTTCTATAGCTTTGTGTTTTTGACCCCACACCCATCAAATTCTACTCTCACAAAATATTATACCCCATAGATACACCCACATAAAAGGGCCAAATTCTCAAAAGAAAATATTAAATAAAGAAATTAAGTAAAAAAAGATGTTTTAAAAATCAAATTCTATATGTAAAGTAAGGAAATGTGCTATACACCCAAAATATAACCAGTTCTTGTTGCTATAATTTCAAAATATTAATTTTTAATTAAAAATAAAAGAGTCTCTGAACATGCAATACAAGTGAAAGAACTAGTTATAAATAATTGTTGATAAAATTAGTAATATTACTATCAAGATAAATGAGGGTCCTCCAAAAGAAAGAAGTGGAAAAAATGAAATCTATTCATGCAATATCTAATTATTTTCGGTTTTTATTTAAACATATATATTGTAAGTGCACAACTGCACCTGGACCCAAAAATGTACGTGGGCTCAGGCCCAATGAGCCTTAAACAATTAAATTTGTAGGGTGTGAGTTCGCAATCTAATTCGATGGTGCTCGAAACTTGATGAACGGGCCAGAATATTACAGTATTTATAAACAATGGACAAATAGGGCAAAATGAACCTCCTCGGACGTAGGCCGAGGACCCTTTGTATATTATTTCTCTTTTTCCTTATAAAGGTTACAGCTCCTAGTCCTTCTCAAGTTCGTTTCAAAAAAGCCTCCTCTCTCTGCTACCCCCTTCTCTCCTTAAATACTTCCTTTCCTTCTTCTTTTATCCACGTGTCACCCAAAATCGCCTTCCACTACCTTCTTGAAATCTTTAAATACTAGCTAGAAGGCTGAATTCTACTGTTCAGGGGTCACTTCCCCATTAATGCGGTCAGGGAGGTAGATGCAGAGTCTTTAATGTGGAGCCAGCAGCCTTTTTCTAAGATATTTCTCTTACACCACCATGTCTAGAGAGTATTTGGATCCCCTCTTTAACTTACAGTCTTTCTAGAACTCTGTCTTGATCTTTCTAGTGAATCTCCAAGTAATCACGGGTCTGTTCGAGGAGAGACTCTACCTCGGATGAATCCTCGGGCCCTCAGCTTGTGAAACAACTCGCAGCCCTAAAAGCCTTTAGTCAAGAATGAACTAGCACCCATTGATAAAGCCCAATGCCCAAATACCCACTTAGGTTCTTTCACTCCCCACATATATAACTGGGCTTAGAACGAAGAAGCAGAAGGAGAATTCAGGCACTAAAAATCTGATTTGGAGAATTAACACATGTATGTAATGTAAGAATTGTGCTCTTGGTGCTATAATAAAAACTAAAACTAAAACCTCAAATTAATTAGTACACGAAAATGACCAGGCTTTCAATTTACAACTATGGTCACTGTTTAATTAAGGTTAGTTCATAGAAAACAACTTTGATTACAAATTCAAAGAAAACACCAATGGAAAAGAATGAAAAAGAAAAATATTGATTAGGAGATTAGAGAGGAAAAGAATCAAAAGATAGAACTAAAGTGGGATGTAGGAAAGGGGTTGATCAAGCTTACTTGATTGTGGGTGCCCGGTAAACAACACAATTGAGCTCATAAAAGTAGGCACTATAAAATTTATTGTACATATCTATTTCTACACAAAGAAGCCTATTGTCTGGTTTTAAAAGAGGGTAAAATTTACGTACAACTCATTAATTAGGTGCATTATGTTAGGTTTTTCAAATAAATTTAAAGGCTTAGCTGCATTGAATCCAATTAATTCTTGGGAAATGAAATTTAAAGAAATTTTTTTTTTTGAGAAACAAATTTAAAGAATTTCTATATATAAAGGCTAGTTACATTTTAGAGAGTTTGGTTTAAAACTAATAGTTTAAAATTATTTAAAAATACATTTACGTTGCCACCATTTTGTCTTTTATTATTGTCTTTTATTATTGTTATTATTATTATTATTATTATTATTGTAAGGTCACAATTTACACCCAAACCCAAAAGTAAGATTGGGATAGGCCAAAAAAGTCCAATACAATGAATTTATAGAGAGTGTGCTTGAAATCTAGGTTCTAGTGATTTTTAAATAATAAAAATGACGGGATAGATTGCAATATCATACACTTGGGATAGTTTATACACCAAAAATTGTCCTCGGACTCAAGCCGAGGTGACTGGATCTTATATTTTACTTTCTCAAAGACAGATTACAGTTATTGATCTTAATGTCTACAGTGTTTTCTCTCTTTTCCCTCAGATCCCATTTTCTCAATGTCCTCTCTTCCTTTTAAATCATACTTCTTTTTCTCTCCATCCTCCACGTATGGATCAAATTACTAGTTTAGATACTTGCCCCATCAGCCCATCCCTGAAGTCTTTGGAGGCAGCTGTAAGGCTGAACCTTGATACTCAGGCATCACTTCCCCATTAATGTGGCCAGAGAGGTAGCTGTAGAGCATTCAATGCGGTGGTAACAGTTTTACCTTAGATATTTCATAGCTCTTCTTCTTATCTCGTGCATCCACCATGCCTATCTCTTAGAATATCGCCTTTGGATGCCGGACAATCCTTTCCTACCTTGGCTTTACCTAGCCGAGGACATACTCTTCCTTGGACCCCCTTCTTGGACAACCTTAATCAGATCTCGCCTCTTTATCCATTAGCACTACCTCTTGGGCTGATATTCCCACATCCTCAGACCACTTCAGTGTCCTCGGATTGGGCCTCTAGCCTAACACATATTCCTGTGCCCATTAACCCCACAATTATTATTATTATTATTATTATTATTATTATTATTATTATAGAATTTGAAACTTATTACATTCTTTTCATATGAAAATTGTTTTTTAACTATTAAGTCAAGTCATCAATGAATTTTGGCTTCTTTCTTGGTATATGTAAGATTTGAATTTAGATTGGTTAATGTTATGCTTGGATCTTCATAATCAATAAGGGCATCAATAGAGGTGGCAAAATCAACCCACGAACCCAACACGACATGAACTTAACAAGTTATGAGTTGGGGCTTAACAGATTTTAATGAAAAGGTTTCTATCATAGTTTACCCTTCTAAATAAATGTAAATATGACATTATTTCATTACATCAATTATGTTGGGAGACCACAATTTAACTCCCTACAACCACTCTAAAAATAGGCCTGTGTGGTGTGATGTCGAAGGCTATAAAAGATTTCTGTGTGTCTTCCTTATCACCAATTGATTTTGAGGTGGAATGATATAGCTCACAATTTGACAAATAGTATTAGAGTTAAGGTCATGGGTTCAAGTCATAGGAGTGTCATTGTAAGGGAAGGATCGTTGGAGGGACTGTAATTTGACTGCCTACAACCACTTCAAAAACAGGTCCGCGTAGTGTGATGTTGAAGGCCATAAAAGATTTGAGAGTGTCTTTCTCATCATCAATTGGTTTTAAGGTGGAATTGTATAGCGCATAGTCCGAAAAATTATATATTCATACTTTTTTCTTTTTCTTTCTCTTTCTCTATCGATTCAAGTTTAAAAATGTAGTTTTTCTAGATAAATAAATTAAAAGGCTTTGATTTTTTCCCCTAATTGTTGTGAAACTCTAAAAATCAAGATTAGAATGGAACAATTTCGTTAAGTTGATACTTAAAATTTTCTCTATAACTTCTCAAATTTGAACTCTCTCTCTCTCTCTCTCTCTCTCTCTCTCTCTCTCTCTCTCTCTCTCTCTCTCTCTCTCTCTCTCATTATTAATTTACTAGTACAAAACTAACCGAGAATTAAAAGATTTTAGTCTTTGCTTAACTCTCAAGTTTTTGATATACTAGTATGGTTATGCATGTATTCTTAAAATTTTATTTTTGGGAATCTTTTTTATGTCCACCTATATAAAATGTATTTAAAACTAAGTTGTTCTTGTGCTTTAAACAAGAACCTGAGTGTGTGATCTTCATCCATTGTAAAACATTTGTTTTCATATAATATAGAAATGATTATTTCTCATAAAATTTTAAAGCACTGGCTCCAGTTCGTTATTAGTTTCGTCTCAATGATTTTTTTCCTTTAAATCCTATCACCGCGCACTCTTAACATAATGACCACTCCATAATAAATTCATTTAGTAAACATATTTAACAAACTTCTTATGCTTATCTCAAAGCTTCCGTTTTTGTTTATCTCAAACTCAGAATTATAAACAAAAAGGATTAAAAAATAAATACAAATACAAAATATACTTATTAAATCATCTAGTGTCCTTTCAATATGCAGGACCATTATCACTACCCCTCTTTGTCCATGAATTTCTTGGCCGTCTTGTACATTTCCTTCAAGTACTCCCTAAACCTAACCAAATCCAACTTAACATTTTGTTCCTTCAAATATATGATCATAACCTCAGGGGACCAATTCTTTCCTCTATAAGCAACTGGGTCTTTTATCATCATGTCATCCTTGTCATATTTCTCTATCAAACTGCTCTCCTGTGCTTTTATCCTATACTCCATGTACACTAGCCCCATATCCTTAGCTGATTTTTCAAAGCAAACCTGTGACACCCATTCAGCCCCAAGTGGCACCACTTGCACAAACACAGAGCCAGGCCGAAGAAACAATGAATGTGTTAGTGCTGCACCATGTATCCCAATCATTGCATGACTCGAATTTATTAATGCATAAGATTCCTTCAAAGGGGTTGTAGTTCATGGCTCAAAAACAATCACATTAAAACCAATTTTTTCAGCTTCAAGTTTTACTTCATTTTGGTTCAAGAGTACACGACCAACACCAACACTTCGACTAGCCAACACTAGAATTGGCCTAGACTTTGAATGCTTAAACTTAGAGGGATGATTTTGGTTTTGGTTTTGGTTTTGGCCATATGCCTTGTCTAGGAGAGCACAAAAATGGGTGAAGGTTATTGAGTTTGGTGTTAATTTAGGGTCTATGGTCATAAAGCCATGTGTTATCATGCCCACACTGGCAGAAGGAAAACAATGAGTGATATTATCATTATCCAAGTCTATGATAGGGTACTTATTGAAAGTATGTATTATTTCTATATACTTACTAACCCACCAATTACGAGCCTTTGATATTACGAGAACAGTATCTTGATCAGGATAGATCGAATTGACGGTGATGAAGAGGGGGATGAAGCCATCATTGAAGTCATGGAAGAAGTTCCCGGTGTACCTGTCCGCACTGAATACTAGAGCTGGGGCCTTGTGTTGGATTTTGCATTTTGGGCTTGATGGGCCTGAGATGAGGGCGACCTCCTTGATTCTAGGCATTGTGAAACTCTCCCATTTGCGTGGATAGGGCCTCAATTTTTCCACCATGGGCTTTGTGGGGTAGAGATGGTAGGGTCCATTAGAAAGAATGTTGAAGTAGTGGGGTCTAGGATTGTTGGGCCACTGATTGAACAAATGTCATAGAAATTGTGAGTACGGTCACAGTTGATTTCTTTTGCTTGAGTGGATTGTGGAAATGGTGGAGTGAGCGTTTCCCTCCTGTTGATTGATTTGGGTCTGTGTTTTCTACCTGCAATCATAAGAAAGTCCCAAAAATAAGTTTAGAGATAGGAGGCTATTTCAATTTTGTCAACCAAATTTATAATATTAATTAAAAAATGATATATTAAGAGAATCTCAAAAAAAAAAAAACTTAATTAATAATTTTAAATCTCAAGAAGCGATAAATATTTAAATACTATGTGACATGGAGGTTCCAGTTAGTTTAACTAGTAAAGTCTCTGATGGTTGAATAAAATATTGAGATTCAATAATCGCCTATACAAAAAACTGATTGGTATCTTGGTTTGATGATAAAGAGATATCATCAGAAGTGGATGCTATAGGTTGAAACTATCTCAAAAAAAAAAAAAAAAATACTATGTGACACATATTGACCTATAATTGATCATTTTATATTGCACTTTATACTACCTGACTCACTTTAATTGGTAAGATAATAAATGCCATATTTATACTTAAATTTTAAAGGGAAATAGGAAATCTTAAGGTTGATCAATTTGACAAATGTCACGAGATCCAAAGAGATATAAATCATTTGATAAAACTAGTGGATATCTCGCACGATGCGAATGTTCGTTATTAGTTATTTTATAATATTCATGTGTATTATAATGTTTGGAAAATTAATTTCAATTATGTATTATACATCACTAAAATAATGAATGAAAAAAAATTGTAACACAATATATCCATAAGTAACAATAATTAATTAGACTCTAAAAATGTCACTACATACCCTTTTTTGTTTGATCACGTGTACATGTATATAATTCTTACATTTGACTGTTTCCAACATAAATTTTTTTATTATTTCATTTTCTTTTTTAAGAAGTATTTATTTATTTTTTAAAAGAAAACACATGAACTTTTGAATTCTAAACATCTAAGATTTAAGGTTTCTAATTCTTAAAACTAAATATACATGTGAAGAGATTAAAACAAAACAATAATTGAACAAGGAAATGTAAACTTATACTATTTCGTATCTTAAGTTTAATTATACTTACATCTGAGTCCCTTAATCACTTACAAATATTAAACACTTTCCAAAAATATAAATAAAAACAAAAAACACATACCTTTTAGAAACCCCATATGTTGTGAAAGCATTGTATCAAGATTTGATAATGTTGTTAAGGAGTTTAGAGCATATGCACCTAAAACCAAAAGCAATTTCATACTCTTTTGACACTAATTTCACACTCTTTGTCTCTCTATCTCTCCAATCCTATTTTTCTTTTGGCCTTTTGATATTTTGTGAAACTGGAATATATAAAAGAACATGAAAACTAATATTGAATGGAGAAAACCTTTCATTTATTAAATTAATGAAATTAAAAGTGAAAGAGTTCAAGAAGTTGAAAAAGGGAGTAGAACCAAATTATTAATTTTCTACATTTATGGCTTAAACTAATCATTGATAAGAAGATAAGAGGTGAAAAGCTAAATGAGAAAGTACTCATACAAAGCGCCACGTGGCAGAACCTCATGCACTTCTGTATGAGGTCTCTGCTTTTATATATATATTGATATTACTAAGCATCTTCACATAGTGATTAAGTTGTGATCAAGCGGTTGGTCTATTAATAGATGCCTTCACAATGTAACTTTTGTCTCAATCCCTCCAAACCAAAATCCCCATAATATTTTAAATTATTTATACGATGAGAACTAGATAACTACGAGGATGTATCTTCTAATATACATATCAAGTCAGTCAAAAAATAAAAGTTATTTATTTATTATTTTGTAATTTAATAGTTACAACAATGAATAAAATATTTGAATTTTGGATATTCATAAACATACTAAGAGGTATTAACCAGTTCAGCTACATGACTTTTGTCAACTAAAAAACAATTAAATGAGTGATAAAGGATAACACGAGAGAGTTTAGTGGAACCAATTCTTACAAAGGCTTGGTATGTTGTAATAAGAGATACTCATCACTTAATAGTTAATACAAGACTCTTCACCTTATTGTGACTGATTTTGATCACAGAGAGTCTATGTGACACGCAGATTATTGAGACAGCAAATGTAAGTGCCTTCACACAACAAATGAAGAGAATGTAAAAGTGTATTGCAACACATACCTTGACTGGTCTTGGTTGAACGTGACACATTCATTCTCGATACCGGTTATAAATATAAGTAAAGCTGAAATACCAAAAAAATGACTACTATTGCAAGGCATGTTGAATTTATCTTCTTCATATCGCTATACGATCCAAGCTTTTCTGTAGATTATTTCGATTCTGATACCAAGATTGATGCTTTCCTATCTATTCATCCTTTTCTGGGCATAAACTATAAACAATCAACAGATATCCCACCTTGCAGGCTCTAAAGCTCCTCTAGTTGAAGATCTTCAATCTAAAACTTCAAGCATAATAGAAAGTGTAAACAATGGTATTGTTGAAGAACAAAGAAGTCTAAGAATTTTGTAAATCTTTTGCTCAATCTGATGTCTGATTTTCTTGACTTAAAACTTTCTATGGAAGAAGCTTTTAGAGAGAGAGAGTGCAACCTCATGGAAGAGACGTGGGAAGCATTCGGAGGGCGCAAGCGCACACGTTAGGCTGTGATTTAAAAGAGACAGCTAAATTACATTATAAAAGTATTTGAGTAGAGAAAGACATCCTAACTTAGCTCCCCCTAAAAAAATAAGGAAAAAAAGAGAATGCAAAATACCCAATCAAAGCTCAATGATGATTGTTTCTCAAAAAGAAAAAGAAAAAAAGCTCAATGATGATTAATCATTTTTGCTAAGTCGAAAATGATTAATGTGATGTAATGTCGATCATGAGTTAGAATGCATTTTTCTTCACATAATTGAACAACATTTTTTTTAAGAAGAAATTGAACAACACTTGGTTGAAGCAAGGAAAATATTATTGACATAATTTAAAGTTTCTATTTGTGCATAATTGGAGAATGATTGTATAATTTAAAACTCGTCAAAGATAAGAACCAAATACCCACGCTAAGATCAAATTCTTTTTTTGGTTAACTAATGGGTTTGTGTTTTGGTGCAATAATTTTTTCCCCTAAGTCAACCAACATAACATCCAAATCCAATGCATCCTGTAAGCTGACACGTAGTGAGGCAATATTATAGTATGAAAAATACTTATTTGTACACTTTTTGCGTACATAACTACATATTTTATGCACCCCCCCCCCCCCCAAAAAAAAAAAAAAAAAAACCTACATATTTTGTGCACATCCCATGGAAGACAGGGTTCTTTGGGTTGAGTTAAAAAACCTACATATCCTAGAGGTTGTAATTGATGGATGTTTCTGTGCAATAGGGGAGGAACATGTTTGAACCTTGTAGAAATTATAATCCATCCTCTCGCTAAATAAAAGATCTATGGTTGAGGGGAAAAAATATTAATCTCCCCCGTACTTTGATTATATTAATCGAGTTACATCTAAAGCAATGTTCTCTATTAGAATGAGTGGGCCTTTATCCATCTTTGCCATTCAAAGGGGAGCCAAAACCTAGGTATGGAAATAGCCAAATAGGTCCAACCCTATTACATTCAAAAGCCCATTGGGCCGAGTTGTAAGCACTAAGCAGCATTAATTGTGTTTTTTTTTAATCAGATCTCTTCTTACAATGTAATATCCCAACATCAACAAATCTTAGGTCACAAATATTTTTTGGGATTGATTAAAGATCCTCAACAAGATTAGTTAAGGTCGATCATATATCATCAATTGTTGAAATAATAGTTCAATCCAGTGAGACGACAATTCAAAAGACTTCATAGTTCAAAATATTTAAGAAATTCACAGCATTACCTTCTAAAATATGGTTTAGAGTTAGATTTTTAGATTGGCGTCATTGGATAGAGCAACTAAGGCTAGCTTCATAGCTTGGACTTCTACCTTAATGCATTTCCTTCCCTGATGAAGAAAATTAGTCCGAAGCATGAGTGAATCTTCCATCTTCAATCCCTGCATGCTACTGTTAAAGACCAGACCAACATCCATGATAGCAGCATCAAAGTTTAATTTCCCTTTTTCTCTTCTAATTAGCCCTTCCTGGCAGCATGTTCATGAGCTTTTGTCTTCTTAAATTAGCAAACTACACTCGTTTTGTGCATTTGGAATAGCATATTTTCAGTAATTTATTTATTTTATGACTTTCCTTAATGATACTATTAACTAAAAATAGTGTGTAGCCCTGTGCATATACACAAGTACAATTAAAAACAATCACAATCATATTTTTTTTTAAAAGAGTTTCAAATTATACATAGTATTAGCTTATATATTTTTTAAACCATACTTTTCTAAAATATGTAATGGTTTCTCATTATATGTGTGTGTTTTCACCCAATAATTCATTTACCACAAATATTAAAAAAATAAATAAATGAACACATGGCGGAAAATTGGTCTCCAATTGAAATCTAATTTAGAATCTAATTAGATATGGAATCTTCCATTTTTACACTCAATAATTCACCTGACACAAATTTAAAAATAAAATAGGATACGTGTCTCATATAAGTTTTCGAATTTTTGTACTAAGTGAGTTATTGTTCACAAAGCCAACTCCCAGGGAAAAAAAAATTCAATAAAATATATGATAGTAACAACGATAGGAAAATTCAAATAAAATTTCAGATTAAATAGTAACAATCTAAATCAAAAGTTTTAGAAGAAAGACAAGGTGGAGTGATCCACTCCAAAAAGGCAACCAAACTTGTATAAATATAGAATAATAAATCTCTCTACAGAAAATTTACATTGTTCATAACCTTAACCTTCAAGACCAATTCATTGGAAATTTTAAAAACATAGTGACTCACATCTATCATCCAGACACTTACAGCCGGGTCCTCTCCAATTCGCATGAGATTCCATTGATCACTAAGTTCCTTTGCAGCTTGCAAAAAGTATCGTCCATCAGTCCATGCAGTGCTTTCTTCATTGTTATAAGTGCCAAACCTGAAACAAAAGCCAAATATAAGGGAGCTGAATTTCAGGCATAATGTGTATCTAATCACATATTGGCAATTTATAACAAATGTAAAATGCAAACTTTGTAAGTGAAAGCTAATGATTAAACTAAACTATCAACATTTTAACAGAGTGAAGATATTCTAATAGCATTTCCAAAATTCAAATTAAAATAAGAAAACACTTAGAATTGAATAAACTTGTTTCTTAAAACTGACCAACACTTCTGGTGAAGCCAAAAACAAATTCACACCTTTTATCCCATGCCGATACATACTTACTCTGCAACAAGAACCCAATTAAACATTTCATAATAATAATAATAATAATAATAATAATAATAATCAGTAATGTTAGGACATACGTGATTGGTTGTTAGGAATATATGTCAACATTTTATGTAATTGGCTAATCTTTTGGCAAAACGCACTTTATTTGTAATTGGGTAGATCTAGGATGTGTTTAATACTTCAAGGAATAAGAGTTCAAGTCCAAGTATTGAAACCATGCAAGTTTTATTCTAGCCCGTGGCTCGACAGCTAGGGTATCTGTCGAGGTTTATGAAATTCAGTTTTTCTAGACTGTCTTTTATTCAATTCGTGATTATGTGTTTGGGCTTTCTTTTCTCACAACGCTAAACATATATAAGGATTATTTTAAGGGCCGTATCTAGTTACACAACTGAGAGCACAATTGCACAAGAGCATAATTCCACAAGTATGACTGGAAACCTAGTTTTGCCCTAGTTCTTGAAGAAGCTGCTGTGTTTGTATACTATAGGGTTTTATGACCAAGCAACTTCACAATCTTCATCTGTTGAAGAGAATAAGAACTTTGCAGCTAACATTTTCCTTAAGTTGGTGATTGAAGTCACGTACTGAGATCTGCGCAATTGGTTAGTCACGTATTAGGAGCCGTGCAATAAAAGGGAGAGATTGTTACTATAGAAAAAGTCCAATTGGGTATTAGAGTAAAGGTTCAACTGTAGGTTAGTATAAGGTACTGAAATTCCTTTACTTGTAACCGCTTGTTTTGATAATAGTGGATTCTCGAGAGTGGTGACCTTAAAATCACCCGGTGAGGTTTTTACCTTCAAGGTTTTTTCCATTTGTAAACAAATTACTGTGTCAAATTTAATTTCCGCTGCATTTAATTATTTGGTGATTTGTTTGTGCTACCACACTCATTGCATGTAATTGAACCTAATTAATTCACTTGAATAATAAATTGGTTAATTCATCACAATGGGTCAATACATTTTTGGTCTATCAAGTAGTATCTGAGCGGGCACACTCTGATTAGGGGTTAATCTTTGTTGTGAGATCCATTGACACCTATTTGTCATGGATAGAGGACAATCTCTTATTGTACATCCTTTATTTAATGGAACTAACTATGCATACTGGAAAGTACGCATGAGAGCTTTCTTGCAGTCCTTAGATGAAAAAGTGTGGCAAGCTGTGGAGATAGGCCGGACCAAGCCGAAGGAAGTGCCGGCCGATTGGGATGATGCAAAGATCAAGGTTGCTAACTTCAACAGCATAGCATTGCATGCCTTATTCAGTGCGGTTACAAATGAGGAGTTCAAGAAGATTTCCTTTACTGAAATAGCAAAGGAGGCATGGACCATTCTCTAGACAACCTATGAAGGAACCAAGGCTGTCAAAGATTCGAAGCTTAAGAGGCTCACTACTAGTTTCGAAGAAATCAAGATGAAGGAGGTTTGATGAGTTCTATGACAAACTCAAGAACATAGTAAACTCAGCTTTCAATCTTAGAGAAATCATTCATAAACCCAAGATTGTGAGAAAAGAGCTTAGATCTCTGCCCGAGAGATTCCATGCTAAGATCATAACGATTGAGGGATCAAATGAAATTGATAAAATTCCTTTGACAGAGCTTGTTGAAAATTCGCAGACCTATGAGCTGGGTTTGTCTAGACTCGGGAAGTCAAGTAAGAGCAAGAGCATGGTACTAAAGGCCAAGAACAGCGATACTGATGAATCTTCCACTAATGAAGATTCAAAAATGAAGTCCTATATCACTCAAAAGTTCAAGAAGTTCATGAAGAATGCCAATGCAAGGAGCTTCGACAAGGACCGTAGGCAATCAAATTCTTCACAGTCTAAGAGCCAAGACAAAAAGAAGAAGGATGCTCAGGATGGTGGTCAGTATACTGTTCTCTCAAGACCAAAGTGCTTTAGGTGTCAAGGTTTCGGTCACACTAAACAAGAATGCCCCATTTATCTCAAGTCGATTGGGAAAAACAAGGCACTTTCTGCTATCTTGAGTGACACTGAACCTGAGGATGATTCCCATAATGAGGATGATGGAATTCTAAATGCTTTCACTGCTACTGTCAATCCTACTGAAGGGATTGTTAAAGATGTGGATAAAGAAGAGGAATTGGTAGAGTTCAAGTTTGAAAAGATGGATGAGTAAGATGACATCCACACTGCCTGTGCAAAGTTGTACAAGGTCTCATAAATGCATGAGAAATTGTATAAGTTGACCTCCAAGAAGCTAAGCGATGTAGAGCTTGAGCGTGAAGAGCTTTCCACAAAGTTTGATGAAGAAAATCAAACTATTGGAGCATTGAGGTTTGAAAACAACTTCTTGATTGAGAAAACCAAGAAGCTTGAGGCAAAACTGTTCCAAGTTACAGCTCAATTGGAAAGGACTTCAAGTGCTAAGCTCAATGATTTCAAGAAATCTGCTTCTAATCGAACAAGTTTAGGGTATGATTTCTCTACCTCTAATATTGCTTCTGCTAGTACTACTGTTTTTGTTCCTCCTAGTAATAATGTTGAAATTGAGAACACTAATATCAAAACTGATTTAACTAGTGAGAACATAGATAAGGGTAAATCCATCTTAGGAGCAACCCCTAGGCAGGATAAGAAAGGAGTTAAAAATTCAAAGGCTAAGAAGGTTAAATCTCAAAAGCCTAAATAGAAGAAGTAGCATCTCTATCATCACTGTGGTACAGTCGGTCATACTCGACCTAATTGCTATAAGTGGTTAGCCACTCAATAGGGTAGCGACATGATCGTATTGGGAAATCAGAATAAGTTTCCATCCTCTCTTGCACCTCTTGGAGATCTTCTCAAAACCCTCATGTTCCCTTAGAACTTGAACGGGTTCAATTCTTCCCCTTCACTGCCGGCTCAAGGCTTTGCTCAAAGGAAAGTTTCTTCTAAGGTGTGGAAGGAAAATGGCTCCTAGTGATTTAATCACTTTTTCTCTCTCCCTATCTATTTTTTATTGCATTACTTGTGTGTTTTTGCTTTCTTGTTTTGAGTCAGTCTAGTTTTATGTATTGCTTTGCTTTGTTTATCATGTTTTTGTTGGTTATTTTTTTCAGTCTGTTTTATTTTGTTTTTCATAAAAATAAAATAAAATAAAATTTGAAATATACAAAAACAGTGTGTGTATGTGTACATTGGTTCTTGTGAACCTTAAAATGGTCATTGAAACAGAGTTCTCTAAACTTTGTATCTCTTATAGCTTAGATGAACATTTTTATGCACAACTACGCAAGCGAGCTTTGTGGCTCATTAATTGTGATAAAAAGGCTAAGTAATCTCTTGTACTTAACATTTGTATCACTCTTTTTGATGGGAATGACTAGAAAATCCTAAGAGAAAGGCATAAATAACTATCTCACCACTGTTACCCGCCAATCATGACATGACATTTGTATGCTTTGGCATAGCAAAAGTGCAATGTCAATGACATCCGTATGCTTCGTCATAGCAAAAGTGCAATGTCAAAAAGCTTAACATAATTGAGTATTTCTTTTCTCTCTTTTATATACCCATGCATGATATGCTTAATAAAAAGAAAAATATGTAAAAAAAAATAAAAGCAAAAAGAACAGAATGCTTTAAAACACGATTGTAAGCGTGTATTATAGGAGATGTGGGAGTTATAGGATGTACCTCGAAGGTGATAGTCTCCATCAAACAGTTATGATTATGCGTGAGTTAAATTAATTTACTCATACCCTAAATTATCATAACATAGAGACACTTATGCAATCTTGCTGTAAAGTTTTTAGACCCCTTAAAACACAATTGGATTAACCTAGTTAACAAGCTAAGTTATTACTTAGTCCAAATTTCAGATCTATGTTAATACAATCATATAATCATATCAATGTAAAGTGCGGAATATAAAAACACAAAGATATGATAACCCAGGAAAATCAAACCAATAAAAAATCTAGGGAGGATTTAACCTAACTATCCTCAAGGTAAACCTGAATCCACTATGAAAGAATCGAAGTTTGTACAATAGTGACTTAGACCACTAACATCCTATTGCTACCCACCAGTAGAAAACTTACTAACACGACCACGTGCAAGCTCCGAGACCACGGCCTCCTTCTTTCTTAGATTCTCTAGCAAGTACAAGCACTTCCGCTTGTGTATCTTTAAGCTCTAATGGCAGCAACTGAATGATCATCAAGCTCTCGAAGAAATCTCCTTCTTGATAATCCTAAGCTTGTGTGAAGGCAAGCACCTCTTAGATCTCACAAAAGATTCACACAAACAGCAATATGAGCAACCTCAAAAACATGGTTAGGGTTTTCTTTTTATACCTAGGGCAAAACATAAAACCCTATACGTCATATAGGCTTAGGGCTGAGTTGGAAATCATGCAAAAAAAACAATCTGCACGACTTTGGATCGGTCGAGTCTAATTCTCGATCGATCGAGCCAGACAGATTTACACAATAACTTCTGCAGTTAACTCAATTTCAACTTTACATGAATGACATACTTTGAGCAAGTCTAAAATAAGACTAAACACCTGTTTTGATCATGGTTTGCTAATAATACACATTAGAGTTCTAATACATTAGTGCCTAAGTACTTAGAACATAACAAACTCCAATTTTGGCAATCCATGACAAGACACAACTAAAAGCTCAAAGTTTACAAAGAAAAGCCCTTTAAAAAAAATGCCCATTATAACAAATCCAATCCTAACTACTATCCATCAGTTGCAAGTGTAGACAGCAGCTCAATTAAATCAACCTATATATTTCCTGAAACACTAAACAAAACACATAAACTTATGTGTGGAAAATACAAGTAAACAAAATAAACATCTTGATTTCACAAAACACAAAATATAGACATATATCAATGAATAACTCATTGACATAAGTCAATAACCAGGGAAACAAGAAACATATATAAAAATAAATGTATCTCCCCCTAACATGAATACATCAAGAGCCAAAAATGTAAATACAAAGTGAAGCACCTAGATACAATCTAATCTCCACAGGCTCACAAAAACAAAGTCTCCCCCTAACTACAAAAACCACTCAAAAGTACTCAACTGTACTCCCCCTTTTTGTGACGGAATGCCAAATGACCATTAGAATCCATCATCAAAAGGAGGTGGCGAAGGCGAACATCTAAGACGTGCCAAATCTACTTGCAAAGCACGAAGCTCATCAAGCATGTCCACCAAAATCTGACCATGAGCCGCCTGAACGGTCACGACAATATCCAAAGTACAACGAATGTCAAAGTCATCCGAAGTCGATGGTGGAGGAACAACATTAGTAGCAGTACCTACAGGATCAACAGACTCCTCACCAGAAGGAAAACTTGTAGAAGAAGAAGGGAGTGTGGTACCAGAAGGCTCAACTCTAGGACGTTTAGAGTGCTCTCTCATCTGAGCAGCCCTCTGCCTAAGAAAAGTGGCACCTATAAAAGCAATAATGTGTACGGGCTCAGAGGCGGGGAAATCTGACAAACCTAAAAACAACAAAATCCTATGAATGAAAACAGGATGAAAAAGAGCATGAGCAGTAGAGGAATTCCTATAAACTTTGTTCAAAGAATGAAGAAAAAAATGAGGAAAACTAATAGGAGCATCCGTAACAAGAGCATACAAAAATGCACATTGCTCCAAAGGAATGGTGTGCAGATGAGAAATAGGCCACAAGGAATGACAAGCAATCCAAAAGAAAAGATAAGTAGACTCAGTAAGCTCAGCAGAAGTGATTTGAAGATCAGAACCCCACCGGATAGAAGTACCAGTGATGTATGACATGATGTCGTCTAAAGGAGGAGACACATCATGTCGTCTAAAGGAGGAGACACATCATACGGGTAAACAAAATGCTAAACAAGAGGCACCCTAAGAGCATCAACCACTACCGAAGAGGTAATGGTGTACTCATCACCACGAATCCAACTCCTAAAGACAGTGTTGGAATCATAGACATGGATAGAGAGGTTAGAATAGAACTTTCTAATCAAGATGGCTGGAGGGGGGGAATCAAAATCCAGAAGTGGCAACCAGCCTCGACGCTTAAAGTTTGCCCTAATAGCAGGATCTAGCTCATCTAGCAAAACCTTACGCTTAGCCCAAATCTTTCTCTTAAGGTTAAGCGTCTCAAAGGTCTCTTGGTGCTTCGCACTCAAGAATCTGTCACTCTCAAAGGAAGGGGCAGAAGAAGAGGAGGATGACCTATTGGCTCTAGTCTTCCTAGGCATGGTGCTAGGATAAGAACAGAGACACAAGAGAAAGAACAGAACAAAACACAATGGCAGACTACAAGTTAGCACGAACAAAAATAGAAAAAAATCTATATGATTCATGAACAGATAAATGACTTGATGCATGCTTTAATGCAGTGATAACAAGTTCAATTTTTAAGTTTAGAATCACAAAATTGGCTTGAGCAAAGAGTTTATAACAAAAACTCCAAAAATTTGAAAAACCACTTGTAGAATTTTTACTAAATTGACCAATTGATCATCATACACCTTAGATAACAGTTTATAATGATCAAATGCAACAAAGCAACAAGCCAATTTCATCAATCAAACTCAATTTGAACAAAATCCCTAATTTGGATAAATACAAGCCCTAGAATTGTCAATTCCTCACAAAACACCAAATTGATCAAATTAAACACAATAGATCATGATTAGAAAATTGTACAACAAAAACTCATTAATCAATTTAAGAAAATATGGCTTGAATCATCAAAAACCCCAAAATATGCATAGGTATGAAAATCTCCCTTAAATGCATGAATTTATGCATGAAATATGAAATAAAATGCAAAAGAAATGGTAAAAAGGTCTTATTGGCCTTGGGAGAGGAAAACCTTGCAAAAAGATCAGAGGAAAATGACAAAAATTTTGATTGGAGCCTTGACCGAATCGTATAGAGAAAGAAAAAGTTGAAAAACTTTTGAAAAGTAAGTTGAACACGTGAAAAAGAGTCCTTTTAAAAAATTCTCTACAGGATTTTCGATCGATCAAAAAACATATTCAATCAGTCGAAAATGCTTCGATTGATCGAACACCAATCGAGCACCAATTGAAATAGACAGAGGCTGACCAAAATTTTAAACGCAATTTCGATCGATCAAAAAACAAGTTCGACCGGTCGAAATTCTGGAAAAATCAGTTTTTTAAATATAGAGCAATTTGATGCAGAAACTCCTCAAAGCATTTAATTTTATGAATAAAATGCATGAGTATGAGATGAAATGCTTTTCAAAAACACATGTTTTGAACCCAGTTTTCCCAAAATTAAGATTTTAAAACATTTTCCTTGAATTCTCAAGCAAGTACAAGTACTCCCGCTTGTGTATCTTTAAGCTCTTATGGAAGCAACTGAATAATCATCAAGCTCTCGAAGAAATCTCCTTGATAATCCTAAGTTTGTGTGAAAGCAAGCACCTCTTAGATCTTACAAGAGATTCATACAAACACAATATGAGCAACTTCAAAAACGTGGTTAGGGTTTGCCTTTTATACCTATGGCAAAACATAAAACCCTACACGTCATATGGGCTTAGGGCTGAGTTGGAAATCCTGCAAAAAAAAAAATCTGCACGACTTTTGATCGGTTGAGTCTAATTCTCGATTGATCGAGCCAGACAAATTTACACAATAACTTTTGCAGTTAACTCAATTCCAACTTTACGTGGATGACATACTTTGAGCAAGTCTAAAACAAGACTAAACACCTATTTTGATCATGGTTTACCAATAATACACATTAGAGTTATAATACATTAGTGCCTAAGTACTTAGAACCTAACACTTACGATGTTTTCACATACAACACACAAAACTCTTTGTTATTTTAGATACATGTGTAGGTACAATGTGATTTGGCCATCATAAGGTTTACATGCATTAATGTATGCTTACTAAACTGTCATGACTTATTTTTGAAATATACAATTGGTTAGACTTGTTTCGTATGTGTGTGTGTGTGTGTGTGTTTTGGATCGAAATGCATGACATTTTTCTTGTTGAGAGATGTTTTTGAGAGATCAAAATGTTGTTTGGATTTTTGGTTGAGTTGCATTCTTGATTGCATTTATGTCTGTGTTTTTCTCTTCTTGAAAAAATGTTTTTAAAGCAATCTCGACAACTCTTCGACACCTCTCAACACTTGACTTATCTATTGAGCTCTTCACCTTTTTCTTATTGCAATCTCAACACCTTCTCAATAGCTTCTTGATCCATCGAGAAAGTTCTTGTCACCTCGACACCTTCTCGACAGCTCCTCGATCGATCGAGCTTATCTGTGGACACCTACTTGATACATGCATCTGTCGAACCTTTTAAAGCTCGACACCTCTTAATCTGTTGAGAATTACTGAAGGGCTATATAAGGGGCAATCATGACTCAAACCTCACTTCTCTTGATTTCTCTCGTTCTCTCTCAACCTTTTCCCCTCCCAAACCTCTCTTACTCACTTCAAACCTCTTTCCCAAAGCTTTTTCGGCCTTAATCAAGTTTCTCTACACTTGATAAGTGTCCTAATCCCTCATATTCATGCATTTCATTTTTTTTAACCTAAGTTTTTGGGATTTTTGAAAATTTTGGGGTTTTTCAAAAACAAAGAGGTTTTCACCAAAATTTTGGGATGGGTTTTGTAGTTTTGATCTTAAAACTTCATGCATTGCATCTCATTTGCATTATAACTACATCATCATGCATTTTAGATGTCTGCTATTTGTATTAACTGATTGTGTGTTGATAGGATTGGATTGGGCTGAGCCCATGAAATTTTTTTTATTGCATGTCATATGTTCATGCATTCCCATGCATACGTTCTTTATCCTCAATATGTTTTGATATATTTGAACTACTTGGGACTTTTTTGAGTGTTTCTTTCTCCCTTTCTCTCTCTTCTATTTAAGTTAGTCAACTTCTATGGCACCTAAACGTAAGTCTGTTCCATCCCGGAATCCTCTTCATTCTGGGGCATCTACTTCTTCTAAACCTACTGCTTCTCATGTTTGGTTCCATGATGATAAAGCCCGCAAGGACTTTTCAGAGAACTTCTCTAGACGAGGCATTCATTCGAAACTCCAAGTTATTTTGTTAGACTTCTCTGACACTGACCTACCCATTGTCAACACTATAGGGGTTGGGAGTCACTATATGACGTTCCGGTCACATGTCCATCCATACTGATCTAGGAGTTCTACTCTAACATGTATGGATTCGATTATTCAGTACCTCAGTTTTCTACTCGCGTTCAAAGTATGCTCATCGTGGTCACTCCGTCCCTTATAGCCGACGTGCTCCATGTCCCTAGGGTAGCGCATCCTAACTACCCTGGTTATGAGCATTTTAAGACTATGTCTAAAGACGAGATTATTTCCACTTTTTGTAAGCGACCATCTGAGTGGGGTGATTGACAGTTCACTTCCTGCTCTCCTTTTGCTAAAGGTCCTAGGTTTATTAACATGGTTATGATCTTTGTTTTGCATCCTCTTTCTCACTATAACTTTATTACAGAGTCTCGTTTTATTAACATTGACTTTCCCTCTCATTTTATCCTTTCTATCATAGATGTGTTTAAGGATACGATGACCCGTGATAAGCCCATTTTCCCTTCTACTATCACGAGGATCTTACGCTATTTCTTTGTTCCCTCTCTTGTTTCTGACCCTTTTTCATATCTCTTGTGCCATAGACGTTGCTATCATTAAACGGAGCGAGGCGCAGCTACATTTGAGGTGGTTTGGATCGATGGCTCCTCCAGCTTCTACTCCACCATCTACATCCGCTCCACCTTCTTCTATAAGCGGTGTGACTCTTGAGGACATCATGGCACAGCTTGTGCTCATGGATGCTCGCCTTGACGCATTCAGTGATGAGTTGTGCCGAGTGAACACCCGTGTTGGTCGTATTGCACGACAGCAAGTGGTCATGGGTGGCTTCGTTTCTTCACCTCCTCCTACTCTAGAGGCTTCTGAGGATGAGGATGATGATGGTGATGATGATGCATCTGATGGTGATGAGGATGATGCTAGCTCTTTCAGTGCTGACAAGATGTCTACTTGACACTCTTTCCCTTTGTCACTCGTGACAAAAATGAGGAGTAGTTTTGGTCATGAGAGTAGTCATTGTTAGGGGGAGAGTTAGTATAGGAGATTTTTGTTAGGGGGAATGTCGTTTTTAAGGGATGTAGTGAGGATTTTGATGTATCTTTTTCTTTTCTTTCTTTCTAAGGTACATCGTTCTTGTACCTTAGGTCTTGTGACCGTTTGACATACATTGTTCTTATGTTTGCTTTATCTATATATTGATGTATGTTTTTCACCTATCTTTACATGTGTTGTTTCTTTTCTATCTTTATACACATGTTTCTTATATTTTGTATACAATCTATTATTTCTGTTTCACACAAAGATGCCTTGATGAGTTTTGTTTAAGTGTTTCAAAAATACAGGTTGTCAAAGTCTATTTGCCATGAACTCTCTTTTTGCAAAGTTTTTTAAGAGTTTGTATTAGAATAGATTATATTGTACTTAACAAGTCAGTATGTTCACAGCTAGGGTATTTGTCGAGGTTTATGAAACTCAGTTTTTCTGGACTATTTTTCATTCAATTCGTGATTTTGTGTTTTTGCATTCTTTTCTCACAACCCTAAACATTTATAAGGATTATTTTAAGGGCCGTATCTAGTTACACAACTGAGAACACAATTGCACAATAGTATGATTCCACAAGTGTGATTGGAAACCTAGTTTTGCCCTAGTTCTTGAAGAAGCTGTTGTGTTTGTACACCGTAGGGTTTTGTGACCAAGCAACTTCATGATCTTCATCTGTTGAAGAGAAGAAGAACTTTGCAGCCAAAACCTTCCTTAAGTTGGTGATTGAAGTTGCGTACTAGGATCCATGCAATTGGTTAGTCACGTTCTGGGAGCCGTGCAATAAAAAGGAGAGATTGTCACTACAGAATAAGTCCAATTGGGTATTGGGGTGAGTGTTCAGCTGTAGGTTGGTATAAGGTACTGAGATTCCTTTGCTTGTAACCGCTTGTTTTGATAATAGTATATTCTCGTGAGTGGAGACCTTAAAATCACCCGGTGGGGTTTTTGTTTTGGAGGTTTTCTCCATTCGTAAACAAATCACTGTGTCAAATTTAATTTCCGCTGCATTTAGTTATTTGATGATTTATATGTGCTATCATACTCATTGTATGTAATTAAACCTAATTAATTCACTTGGATAATTAATTGGTTAATTTATCACAAGGGGTCAATACGTTTTTGGCCTTTCAAGTAACATGGAAATATTGTGCATGTTAAATTGTGTTGCTAAAAAAAATAATGCCAAATTCAAGATTTAAAATTAAAAGAAATAACATAAATGATGAAAAATTCAAATTCTGAAATGCTAAATGGATTGGAAGCATGATTTATATATATATAAAAAAAAAATTCTATATTCCATCAAATTCAAAATTTCCAATTTAGAAGATGCAAAGTGTTAGCTTGCGAAAAGTTGAAAAAGAAAGAGGGAAAGAGGAACCTAATGATAATCTTTGGATGGAACAACCAAAGCATCGAGAGGTTGAGAGTGAGAAGCCATTAGAGATCTCAAAGCGCTCAGAGTGTTTGCCATCTCTCTCTCTCTCTCTCTCTCTCTCTCTCTCTCTCTTTATTGTGTTGTTTGTGATTGTGATTGTGACCAATTTGGAGTTTCGTATTATAGAGAGAGCGTTGTTTTTATATTGCGATAGAAGAATAACTATTGATGAATCTAACTTGGATTCGTTGCTTAAAAAATGCGATGTGGATGCTCTTCTCTTCTCTTCTCAGGCTCTGCTATCTTTTTGGAAATTCCTTGTGTTCACCTTTTTTCTTTTTTTCTTTTTTTACTAAATAGTAAACTTAGTGCATTTCATCGGTGAAAATGGCCAAATACCATTATTTTTCAAAATTTGTAGCAAAAAAACACTGTTTCAAAAATTATTAGGGATATGCCACTTTTCTAATACTCGAGTACTAAATGGTACTTGAGTTTAAGAAACTTGAGTTCCTAGAAGTTTTGCCACTATGGCGTAGCTGACCTGGAATTTGTGCAATTAAAAAAAATTATGCAATACTCGAGCTTGGTAAACTGAGTTCCATGCAACACAGTACTCGAGCATACCAGGCTCGAGTACTTTATAAATAAAATGTTTATGTTTATTTTTTTGTGAGGTACTCGAGCTCACCAAGCACAAGTTCCTTGTAATATGGAACTTGAGTTTGGTAAACTCGAGTTCCTTATACGCTTTTTTTTTCTTTGCATACTCTACAAATAAACATAAACATAAGTAGTTTTTTATGTTTTTATTTATTTAAATAGAAGCATTGTAAAATATAGAGATTTTAATTTCAAAATACGAATTTTTAGGCCACTCATACCCCTTGTTCATTCATTTTTAACACACTCATCAATTTCTTACTTCTCGGAAGAGTTATGGTCAAATTGGTTAAAATATTGGGGTTACAATGAGAAATTAGAACAACATGTAAAAGAAAAATCTCACTCCATTTTTAGGCATGGGCACACCGAAAGAAGTTTAAGAGAAATAAATTGTTCACTGTTTTAACATAAAACACCTAGTGAAATCGTGTTTTCTAAATTTAAAATTCAAATCTAAATGTTTTTTCATGTTTGAATTCACAATAATCGAATCTATTTTTTTGCATTGACAAAATCTGTTTCTACATTAATAAAATCTATTTCCTGCATTAATTAAAACTGTTCATTGTTTTCTCATAAAAATTTATCACTGTTTTGTGCATAAACTGTTATTAGCATTCTGCATAAAATTATTTTTTGTTCAGCATTATTTAAAAAATTGTTCACTCTCTTTTCTGCATAAATTATTCTCTGTTCACTGCATAAATTGTTCAATGTTTTCTCATAAAACATCTAGTGAAATCGTGTTTTCTAAATTTAAAAGCCAAATCTGAATGTTTTTTCATTTTTGAATTTCATAATAATCGAATCTATTTTTCTGCATTAATAAAATCTGTTTTTACATTAATAAAATTTGCTTTTTGCATTAATTAAAACTATTCATTGTTTTTTCATAAAAATTGTTTACTATTTTGTGCATAAACTATTTTTAGCATTCTGCATAAAATTATTTTTTGTTTAACATTATTTAAAACATTGTTCACTCTCTTTTCTGTATAAATTATTCTCTATTAACTGCATAAATTGTTCAATGTTTTCTTATAAAACACCTAGTGAAATCGTGTTTTCTAAATTTAAAAGCCAAATTTTTTTTTTCATGTTTGAATTTTACAATAATCGAATCTATTTTTCTGCATTGATAAAATCTGTTTTTACATTAATAAAATCTGCTTCCTGCATTAATTAAAACTATTCATTGTTTTCTCATTAAAATTGTTCACTGTTTTGTGCATAAACTATTTTTAGCATTCTGCATAAAATTATTTTTTGTTTAGCATTATTTAAAACATTGTTCACTCTCTTTTCTGCATAAATTATTCTCTATTAACTGCATAAATTGTTCAATGTTTTCTTATAAAACACCTAGTGAAATCGTGTTTTCTAAATTTAAAAGCCAAATTTTTTTTTTTTCATGTTTGAATTTTACAATAATCGAATCTATTTTTCTGCATTGATAAAATCTGTTTTTACATTAACAAAATCTGCTTCCTACATTAATTAAAACTATTCATTGTTTTCTCATTAAAATTGTTCACTGTTTTGTGCATAAACTATTTTTAGCGTTCTGCATAAAATTATTTTCTGTTTAGCATTATTTAAAAAATTGTTCACTCTCTTTTCTGCATAAATTATTCTCTATTCACTGCATAAATTTTTCACTATTTTCTCATAAAACACCCAGTATCTCAAAACTTTCAACTCAAAACGCACATCAAGCAAATTAAAGTTTTTACAAATAACTCATAACATGTATGAAATAGACCCATTTCAGGTTTTCCACATCAGTTGTTGCCGAAGTATCAAATTTTCACAAAACCCATAGATGTTTAAGAGGGTACATTGGAGAGACACAATCAACCAAGTTCGTGAAAATTTTCCACAAAATTGTTATTAAATGAAACATAGCATAGTGGGTTTATAGAGAGAGAGAAAGAGAGGGAAAATGTTTTTACCTGAGCAGTACAAGGATCAGATTCTCAAATCGGTGTCGGCACTGGTATCGGATGGTTGTGTCGGGGTGTGCTTGTTTCTGCTTGATCTGGGTTTCTTCTTCCTCTTGGGTTGTGTTGGGTGAAGAGTAGCTTGTGAAAATATGGAACAACTGAGAGGTCTGAGCAATAAAAGAAAAGGCAAAAATTTTGAAATAATGGGATGTTGGTAGAGGTGGGTGAGAGGCGTTAATGGAGAAGCTGCTAAATTATTAATGGAGAGGTGGGTGAGAGGCTTTAATGCAGAAGCTGCTAGAGTAGTCATGGAGAGGTGGGTGAGAGGCGTTAATGGAGAAGGTGTAGGTGTAAACATGGAGAATGTGTAAATTTATATATTTAAGTGTAAATGGAGAAGGACTAGGGTATGATTATTCATATATTTAAGTATTCACATGAATATGGATGATATGACTAGACAGTGTGTGAAACAATGCCGAGCTATTGAGCAACATGTGTGAAACAGTGGCATCTGTTGGCGCACATGATTTGTATGCCTACAGTTGGTGCTACAGCAATAGGCTGGTAACATTGTTCACTATTCACTGTTTCCTCATAAAAATTGTTCACTGTTTTTTGCATAAGCTATTTTTAGCATTCTGCATAAAATTATTTTCTGTTCAACATTATTTAAAAAATTGTTCACTATTTTTTCTGCATAAATTATTCACTGTTCATTGCATGTTTACATACAACAAACATGCTTACATACAACCTTAGGACTATATGGTTCATCCAAAAAAGGCATTATAACTACTTTTGTTTGTATAGTAGGATTATTAGTTACTCTTTGGATTTATTAGAGGCATTTACCATTAGGTAATTTATACGTATCATTCATTTTTCTTTCATGGAGTTTTTCCATTATTCATATGGTTACATATTTTTTTTTTTTTTTTTTAAAAAAAACACACACACACAAACCATTTAAGTGCAATAACTGCAGTAATGCTAAATACAGTTTATGCATAAAACAGTGAACAATTTTTATGAGAAAACAGTGAATAGTTTTAAACTGTTTTTGTGCATAAACTATTTTTAGCATTGACGCGATTTTATTAATGTAGAGAGAGGATTTTATTAATGTAAAAACAGATTTTATCAATGCAGAAAAATAGATTCGATTACTGTGAAATTCAAACATAAAAAAACATTCAGATTTGGCTTTTAAATTTAGAAAACACGATTTTACTAGGAGTTTTATGAGAAAACAGTGAAAAATTTCTGCAGTGAATAGAGAATAATTTATGCAGAAAATAGAGTGAACAAATTTTTAAATAATGCTAAACAGAAAATAATTTTATGCAGAATGCTAAAAACAGTTTATGCACAAAACAGTGAACAATTTTTATGAGAAAACAATGAACTGTTTTAATTAACGCAAAAAGCTGATTTTATTAATGTAAAAACAAATTTATCAATGCAGAAAAATAGATTCGATTATTGTGAAATTCAAACATAAAAAAACAATCAAATTTGGCTTTTAAATTTAGAAAACACGATTTCACTAGGTGTTTTATGAGAAAACAGTGAACAATTTATGCAGTGAGTAGAGAATAATTTAGGCAGAAAAGTATGTGAACAATTTTTTAAATAATGCTAAACAAAAAAAAAAAATTTATGCAGAATGCTAAAAACAGTTTATGCACAAAACAGTGGACAATTTTTATGAGAAAATAATTAATATTTTTAATTAATGCAAAAAGAAGATTTTATTAATGTAAAAATAGATTTATCAATGTAGAAAAATAGATTCGATTATTATGAAATTCAAACATGAAAAAACATTCAGATTTGGTTTTTAAATTTAGAAAACACGATTTCACTAGGTGTTTTATGAGAAAACAATGAACAATTTATGTCGCTTAAATTTCTTTCGGTGTGCCCATGCCTAAAAGTGGAGTGAGATTTTTCTTTTGCATGTTCTAATTTCTCATTGTAACCCCAATATTTTAACCAATTTGACCATAACGCTTCCGAGAAGTAAGAAATTGATGAGTGTGGTAAAAATAAATGAACAAGGGGTATGAGTGGCCTAAAAATTCGTATTTTAAAATTAAAATCTCTATATTTTACAATGCTTCTATTTAAATAAATAAAAACATAAAAAAACTACTTATGTTTATGTTTATGTTTGTTTGTCGAGTATGCGAAAAAAAAAGTTTATAAGGAACTCGAGCTTGGTGAGCTCGAGTACCTCACAAAAAAAAAAAAACATAAACATTTTATTTATAAAGTACTCGAGCTTGGTATGCTCGAGTACTGTGTTGCATGGAACTCGAGTTTACCAAGCTTGAGTACCACATAATTTTTTTTAATTGCACAAATTCCAGGTCAGCTGTGCCACGGTGGCAAAACTTCTAGGAACTCGAGTTTCTTAAACTCGAGCACTAGAAAAGTGATATATCCCTAATAATTTTTGAAATAGTGATTTTTTGCTACAAATTTTGAAAAATAATGGTATTTGCCCATTTTCACCGCATTTCATCCCTATAAAAATAGTCTTGTGTTGCCAACTTGATCGCTAGATGCATTGTACCCAAACTAAGGTCTTATTGTAATATGTTTGGTTTTCGCATTTAGCAGCAAAATTAAGAAAACTTAATTGATACAATAACTTATTTAGCACAAAAATTCAAAAACTTATATGAGACACGTGGCACAAAATTGGAAACTCTAATTTAGAATTCTAATTTGACTCTCTCAACTTCACCTATTATTATATATATATAGATTCTTATACATTTGATATATATATATATATATATATATATATATATATATATATATATATATAAAGTCAAATCATGTATGTTAGGACATATGCGTTTCACTTGTTAAGAACATATGTCATTCATTTATGTAATTGGCTAATCTTTTGACAAAATGCACTTTACTTATAATTGGGTAGATTTAGGATGAGTTTTATATTTTAAGAAACTGTGTTTCAAGATCAAGTGTTGAAATTATTAAGTCTATCCATGAAACAAGTTGAAAAGTGCAAGATCATTAAAACTCGACACCTAGCTCGACAACTAGCATATGTCGTGGTTTAAAGAGCTGTTCCAACCCCATGGCTCAACAGTTGCTCGACAGCATGTCGATACCTCTATCTGTCGAGGTTTAAGAAAAACAGATTTTGAGTTTTGTTTTGATTCCAATCCGTGAATGTGTCTTTGGGCTTTCTTTTCTCCTAACCCTAGACATATAAAAGGATTATTCTAAGGGCCATCAAAGTGTTCACAAGTTGCACAAGCATTGGAAAATCCTTGTTCATGCAAATTGTGAATTGAGACAAAGTTCATGTCCTAGTTCATCTCTCTTGTGAAGAAGTTGTCGTGTCTTTACATCGTAGGATTTTGTAACCAAGCATCTTCTTGATCTTCATCGTGTAGATGAATTGAAGAACTTTGCAACCAACAATCTTCTCTAGTTGGTGATTGAAGTTGCGTACTGGGATCAACACAATTGGTTAGTCACATACTTGGGAGCCGTGCATTGAAAGGAGAAATTGTCACTACAGAACAAGTCCAATTGGGTATTGGGGTAAGGGTTCAACTGTAGGTTAGTAAGGTACTTGGGATTCCTTTACTTGTAACTGCTTGTTGTGATAATAGTGGAATTTTGGGAGTAGTGACCTTAAAATCACCAAGTGGGGTTTTTGCCGTGTAAGTTTTCTCCATCCGTAAACAAATCATAGTGCCATTTATTTTTCGCTGCATACTTTAGTTATTTGGTGATTTGTTTGTGCTACCACGCGTTTGCATGTTAATTTGATTAATTAATTCAATTTGGCTAATTAATCAACTTAATCCATCACAAGGGGTCAATACATTTTTGGCCTATCAATGTAAAAAATCAAGTGGTTGGCTTAGTGGTTCTTAATGTCTCAAGATATTAGTAAGATCCTAGGTTTGAAACCCGAGGGAATAGTCAGACCCTTGTTTTGTATATAAAAAAAGAATCAAGAAAAAAACACAATTATTCTAATTTTATAAGTGTAAATCAATAAATTATTAGAAAATGTATTTTTTTTTTCTAAAAAATATTATGCACTACAACTACTAATTGAATATTTAATATTTTTCGACAAATGACTTTAGGCACTCCTTAAAATTTAGAAATACTCCTGTTTTAAGATGAAAATGGGACCGAATTATTGGTGGCTATCAATCTTCAACTAACTAAAAGGATACCCTCATTTGTCAAAAAATTAAAACGATATTATGCACTACAATTGCTGATTGAATATTTAATATTTTTTGACAAATGAATTTAGGCACTCATTAAAATTTAAAAATACCCCCCATTTTAAGATGAAAATGGGATCAAAGTACTATTGCGGGCTATCAATCTTTCAACTAACTAAAAGGGTCACTACAGGCCATTTGATATCTAGCAAATTAAAATATTACAAATCATGACTCTATATTGTCCCTTGTGACTTTTTTTTTTTTTTAATTATTTGTAGAAGTGATTTAGTGATTTGCATTAAGCAATGGTCTGTTAGTGACATTCTCTTTTATATATATATATATATATATATATATTATTGGTAGACTTATGTGAAATGGTAAGAATCATAATAATTATTTCATTGCACTCAACTAGGCTTCTCTTATTACACACTTAAACACAATTATTACAATCGTTGTAAATCTGTAGCAAATACCTTTGCTAGCGTTATTCTTCACTTACATAAGTTCACCCCAAAATTTCTCACCGGCCAATCCGTCCTTTTTGAGGTGACAACATGTCCAGTAAGGAATCCAATTACCAATCCACAAGCATATCCAATTACTACCACTTTCCAACAAAATCCTTCTCCCAATGATGATTCATGTCTCATTTCAGAAGTTGGTAACTCATGATTTCCGCATTTCTTTGACAATTGAAAGCCACACAAACCAAAGTTTCCCTCGAAAGAGGAACTCTGAAATGTTAGAAACTGCCCACCTTGTGGAATTAGACCGAAAAGTTGATTTTGAGAGAGGTTTAAATACTCAAGAAATGTGAGATGTGTTAGCTGCTGAGGGATTTCACCAAAGAGGCTATTTTGAGAAAGATCCAAAGATTCAAGTTCAATTATGTTTCCCAATGATGATGGGATATGGCTGATAAATTTATTGCTTGATAAATTGAGTACAACTAGCCCCTTGAGGTTTCCCAAACTATCTGGAATTTCTCCATAAAACCTATTGTCAGAGAGATCAATAGCTGTGAAGATGGTCAAGATTTTTACCAATTCCAATTCTACTCCCTTATTCACTATAGTCAATGAGTCTTTGTAATAACTGGAGACATCTCCCATGTACTGGAATTCGTCGTTGCTAGTGACCTTTGAGATTGCACTCCAGTTTTGAAAGTACTCGGATGGTAACTTGCCAGAGAAATTGTTGTGAGAGAGGTCAATGACATGCAGCTTGGAAAAGCCAAAATTTATACAAGGATCCCATATAGGACCATGGAATCCATTAGCTCGCAAGACAAGAATCTGTAACTTTGGTAAAGACTCCAACCAAAAAGGGAATGCATCATTCAATTTGTTGTTTCCAAGATTCAGAACTTCTAGCATTTGACATTTAACTAAAGATCGTGGAATCTTCCCCTCTATTTGGTTGTGACTCAAGTCTAGTGTCCTCAAATTACATCCATTTATGAATGTTTCAGGCAAGTTTCCTTGGAAGTGGTTATTTCTCATAGACAATACAAAAGAGTTGTTGGAGTTAAGCAAACATTGTGGAATCTGACCAATCAATTGGTTATTTGACACATCAAGAATCCCTAGAGCACGCACCTTACAAATCATTGGCGGGATACTTCCGGTAAAATTATTTTTTGAGGCAAAAAATAAAAATGTAGATAATGGGGGAATAGGAAATGACTCTTGCAACATATTGGAACTCAAGTCTAAAAAGTTCATATTTTTCCATGGAAGAACTACTGGTGGATGCTCAAATTTGCTTAAAAGGTTAAAAGAAAGATTTAGGAAACCCAATGTCTCTTTTCCAACATTCCAAAACCATTTAGGTATTTGACCTTCAATGTTGTTGTTGGAAAGATCCAAAGTTTGCAATGCATTTTGGGCTTCTAGAAATTTAGGAAATTCAAGCAAATGGCAAGAAGACAAATACAAATACGAAAATTTGGGGATGGTTGAAGAGATATTTGTTTTCGAAACCAATACTCTGTTACCTGAAAGATCGAGATGTTGAAGCTCTTTGAGCTCGAAGAAAATCTCTAACTCCACCTTGCCCTTTAGGTTGACTGATGAAAGTGATAGCGACTGTAGCTTAGTGAAATTGGCAATTGACCTTGGAATCGATTCATTCAATTTGTTTTCACTCAAACTCAGGATCTTTAATGGTGATGTAGAGATATTTTGGAATTTGAGAGGGCCAGTGAGCTGATTGTGATCTAGATATAGTGTAGACAATGAAGGGGTTGTAAACAAAACTGATGGAATGGCCTCTGTGAGTGAGTTATATGACAAGTCAAGGTAAGACAAATTAGAAAGTCTACATATTTCGGATGGGATTGGCCCTTTCAATTGATTTTCCCAAAAATCTATTGAATGGAGTTTAGTATTATTTATTAGCCAAACTGGGAAGCCGCAGTCAAAATTGTTATCTGAAAGGCTTAAGAATTCTAGTTGTGTAAGATTTCCCAAGAAAGATGGTACTTCCTGAGAGTGAAGGATGTTGTCAAGTTTCAGAGAAGTGAGTTTTGCAAGGTTTCCCAATGTAGATGGAAGCTGACCATGAAAATTGTTATATGAGAGGGAAAGATGAGTAAGCTGTGATAAGTTTCCAATAGAAGGGGGAATTGCCCCTGAAAAATTACTTGAACTAAGATCCAAATAATTCAAGGACTTGAGGTTGCCTATTGAACTGTGCAATTCCCCTGAAAAATTTGTATTAGGAAGGCGCAATTCCTTTAGGGAACTACAAGTTTGAAATTTGGGAAGAAAACCAACGAGTTTTGGGTTAGATGACAAATCAATGGCTTGTATCTTAGGCAACATGAAAATATCTGCAGGAAATTTACCCTGCAAATTGCACCCAAACAGGGTAAGAGAAGTCAAGGAAGACAAATTTGCCAAGGATTGAGGTAGTGACGATGAAATGTTCACTTCGCCTAGATGAAGTTCTCTCAAATACGTCATGTTCTGGACAAGCACTTCAAGATGAATTCTTCTGAGATCCAACAGTTTATAATCATAATTACCACCAACAAAGTTTTCAAAATGATTCAAAGAGAGATCAAGTGAAACCAAATTGGCTAGCCATGAAATTTCTAACGGGATTCGGCCATGTAAGAAGGAAAAAGAGAGATTGAGATGGGTCAACCTCACAAGCTGGCCAAATTCAGGTGGGATTGTGGAGGAAGAGAAGTTGTTGGAGTCAAGGTTGAGTTTCCGAAGGTGACGCAAACTGAAGAGACTGCTGTTAGAGTTGAGAGGCCCATAAAGCCAACTTTTGCTCAGGTCTAAGCCAATCACCTCACCATTCTGTGTATCGCATGTGACCCCATCCCAGGAACAGCAATCACTATCTGCCTTCCAAGACTTCATCTTTGGATAAGAACCATGATAGTAATAATCATACCCATAGTAAACATAGTAATCAGAATAATTCCTTTCAACAAATTCTTGCCTTAGTTGCAGCAAATGAGCACTTTGGTTAGGGAGGCAATGATGTTGAGAGGAAGTATTAGAGGCAGTTTGAGAAAGAGAAATGAAGAACAAACAAGAGGCAAGGAATACAGGCAGGTATTGATTATTCATTTTCCCCATACCGAACATGTTTACAGCGGAGGAAGTAAATGGAGAATTGGCTGGCAAGTGTAATAAGCGATAAAGAACCGATGATATGAGTGGATATTTATACACACGCAATAATGCAGATAATGGGAATGGGAGCCAAGTTGAAAGGACTAAAGTAACTAGATATTTATCTTTATTCTTATTTATTATTTTTTGTGGTCTAAATCGAATTGGATTTCACCATATTGATTTGAAAGGACCGTCTGATATAATTAAATCCATTAAAAGGTGCACATCTGATTCCATACACCATTTTGTTACTATTTTATTTGTTTTGGGTTTGGGCCTCTTTTACTAATTTCATATTTTCAAACAACGATTATCTGTAACAAATGTTTGAGTGATAAATATTACTAAAATGTTACTAGTAATATCACATATTCCGGATGTAATGGCCAATCACTTTTTCTTTTAATTTTTTTTTTTTTTAGATAATGGCCAATCACTTGATAAATAGAAGTAATGGACCCAAGCATATATATATATTTTTTAAAGCAATAATAGAGGACCTTTTTTTTTTTGGAAGGATATAGAGGACCTAATAACATTTTACCAACACCTATTCTAGCTGGCTTGTCTACAAAAATTCAATTTTTGTATCATATATAAGAGCAATTTTCGAAAACGTCAGATAGATTACAAATAAATAAATAAATAAAATGGCTAAAATATTGTTTTTGAACCTAGAGGTCTTTATAAGTAAAGAAATTTTTCAATAGTTTAGAGATGAAAAAAAAAAAACTTTTTACGATAGTTTGGGATTTAAAAATGAACTTTTAAAATTAAAAATTGACAAGTATAATATTTTTAATAGTTTAGGAGGAGTGAGAAAATAACTTTTTAAAATCGAGAGAAGAAAAACAAAATTCATGTAAAATTTAGGGATAAAAATAATATTTTAGCCAAAAAAAAACTTCATAGAATAGGAAGTTTTCTTCTTATTAATCATTTCATAATCCCATCAGTAATTTCATTTTAAAAGAATAAATAGTGACTATAAGAAGATAATAATAGAAGTAACGTGAGGATTAATCTTCTCTTCCGCTCTCCCTTGCACCAAAACTTGCTTACGAAACAATAGAGTAAAGTGGAATACACTACACAAAATTAATACAATTTTTTGTCATCAATCATAGAAAAAATGAGTCAAATGCTATATTTCTATCTACAATTTCCAGTGCCTTAATAATTTTGGCAGATATTATATTGACGAGGTTTAAGTAAAGACAATAGTTTTGAGGTTGTTGTAATCTTGCTTAATTTCTTGGTAAGTTCCTCCCTTGTCGATCATCTTCCTCTCTCTTTGTCATTATCCATAGATTATACTTTGCGTTTGGAGGGACCAATGGATGGGCTAGAATGTAGACTCTAATTCTTGTTAGCAAATAATCGCATGAGAAGAATATTCAAACGAAGATGATTCCTCATATTCTATGAGAGGACCTAGTTGTGAATTGATGAATGTCGTTGTATTTGCAATTAGACATTTGAGACAATGCAAAATTTGATACCACGTTGAAGGTCATTATCATTTGGTAAATCAAAGTAATGAATGTAGACACTTTTTTTTTCCTTTTTTCTTTTTAATAATTCAATAGTTAAGAAAATTGGGGAAGAGAGATTTGAACTCTAGTTTTCTAAACAAAGAAGAAAAAGTTATGCCACTGAGTTACAATACCTTTGACAACAAAGGTGAGTATTAGGAATACCAAATAAAATGTTTTTACAAAAGACTTTTTTATTCGAAGTAATATTAGTGGCGATTTTTTTTTTTCTCAGGTGACAAACACCATATTAACAAACCCTTTTAGTAATGAATTTGCATATTTAGTAATTAAAGAGGTTTGTTGTAGTTAGAGTTGAGATTTTTAGCACTAATGAAGCCTAAAACTTTTTAAGCCATACTCTAACACTCCATTATCATTTCACGTAAGTTCTACTTTTCCAATTTGCTCAATTTGTCAAGATCATATTCGAGAGCAGCTAAAATTTCCTCCCATTTTGTTTGACTAGATTGAATGTCATTGATTAAGAAAAGTATTTAAAATTTGAAATCCACAATTTTCCACCAAGCTAAAGATCGTATTAACTAGCTTTTCTACAAGTCCTCTAGAAACCCTCATTTTTCTTGGTAAGTTTCCCCACTAATTTCCATACCTCCAATGACAACCTCCTTGCACTTTAGGAGCTTCTTCCGTTGTCGTAATCGGTTTGGAAGGACTATGAATGGACAGAGATTAGTCAAGTCTAGGAGATGGAAAATTGAGTCATGGGTAGTTAAAATTGGAAACCAATTTCCAAATTGTTGATAGTTGATAATTACATGAGACTCAGAAATTTCAACGGAAAAGGGGCCCTCGAATTTAATGAGAGGGCCTAATCAAAAGATTTAAAACAGTGTTGTATTAATTTGCAGAATCTTTTTGGTTCCAGTGGTACAAAATCATAGAAACTCGGACACAATGTAAAACTTGCTAGGAGGAAAGATGCTTCAATGTTTGTAAGAGATAGAATGTCCTTTTTTATTACCATTACTTATAACTGAATTTTAGTAAAAAGTTGTAAGACCTATATCAATTTCTATCAGAAAATAACTTATTCGGTTATTATTCAATTATTTTTAGCTATTGTGTTCTAGTAAGCTCAAACTGTGGGTTTCAGTTGGCTTAATTAGTAAAATATATTATAGTAGAATAAGAGATTTGAAGTTTGATTCCTATCTACACTCTACACCAAAAATCAATTGGTGCGTCTTGGTCAGACATTATAGGTTGACACTCAAAAAGAAAAATTCTTTTTCCAAATTCAGATAGTTCCTCATATTCTATAAGAGGACCAAGTCATGAATCAATGAATGTAGTTGCATCTGCAATTTGAAATTTGAGACAATGCAAAAAAAATTGGTGAAAATTTGGCCAAATTACCACATTAAAGGTCATTACATTTTGTAAATCGAAGTAATGAGTGTAGACTTTTTTTTTTATTATAAATAATTTGAAAGTTACAACAATCAAAGATGAGAGATTTGAACTATAGTTCTCCTAGTAAAGAAGAAAAAGTTACACCATCGAGTTACAAAACTCTTGATAGTGACAGTAGGCATTAGGAATATCAAATAAAATGTTCTCTCAAATAAAATGATAGTAGTTCTCCTAGTAATGATTTTTTGAAAATCTAGTAATTAAAGGGGCTTGCTGTAGTTAAAGTAGATTTTTTGCACTAATGGAACCTAAATAGATAAAAAGCCATACTTTTACACACAATTATCATTTCACATTGGTTCTACTTTTGCAATTTGCTCACTTTGTCAAGATCATATTAGAGAATATAGAACACCTAAATTTATTTGAGTATGTTGAATGTAATTGCTTAATAAAAGTTTTTAAAATTTTAAAACATAGCTAGCTAATGGAAAATACTTTTGCTAAATGTGATAAATATATAATTATTTTAGAATTTTTTTTTTAGATTTTATTGTTTTTTTAGGGTTTTAACTTATATAGTATACTTGATATATGAAGATGCATTACAAAATTTTATAATACAAACATCTTTATGCTTTTTTATAATACCAACATCGTTATGATTTTTTTTTTTTAATGGTAATTTGATAGTTACACAGGGGAGAGGTAGGAGGGATTAGAATCATGAATGTTAGGGACATACCAGTAGATACATGCCAACCTATTAAGCTACAAGCCTACAACCATTTTTAAGATTTTTTTTTTTTGAAAAATTCCGCTCCTGATGGTTTGCCGAGACAACATGTTGATTAAGGAATTGATATGTTTTATATCCTAGTAAACTACTCCATGCACCATAATTAGTTCTTAAATCACCTTATCTACCAAATTCGCATCTAAGAGCATTAGTATTGGTGGAGGCATTTTGCTACAATGCTAAATTTACCATCAAAATATAGCAAAAGTCAAGTACATCAGTGGAGCTAAATGCATAATTCTTTTGCTACTGAGCTACAGTGCATAGCTATCTTTGTCTGTGCACTGCAGCTCAAATATTATATATCTATATATATTATTGTGACTCCACTGTAGCTCAGATTATTTAAATAATTTTTTTTCTCTTCCTTTCTTATTTCTTGTTGCAAGCTCCTTTGTAGCCCAGATTGCGTCACAACAATATTTTCTTTTCTTTTCTTTTTTGTTGTGTCACCACTGTAACTCAAATTATTTTATTGCGGTTGTTGTTTAATATAGTGAATATATTATTTTATTGTAATGAATATATTATTTTATTGTATTGATGCTCTAAGGCTAGTTAAAAATGTTGAGGAACATCATATGTAAGCTATTGTTTATGAAAATCTCAATTCATCAAAAACAAATAGCAAATTAAAAAAGAAGAATCAACTTAGAAAATTTCATCTTACTAATCTTTCAGCAGTCTTATCATTTCATCTATAAAGAATAAATGGTGAATTGTAAGAAGATAATAATATTGGAGTAACGTGAACAATACTACAAACACACAAAAAAATAATACAAAAATACAAATACAAATTTTAGTCATCAATAAACAATAATAGAAAGAATGGTTCAAATTCTATCTCTATGTACAAATTTCAGTGCCTTAATCTTAACAGATAATGTATAGACTTTATAGACAACCTAGCTTTTTTGCAAGTCCTCTTGACAAAAGTTTTTGTGAATGTAATGAAACCCCTGCTCATTTTTCATGGTAAGTTTACTCGGCAATTTTAAGTCCTTCCAAATAAACCCCCCAACAACTCCATTAACCATTTACAATCAATGGGAAAAATACTTTCTTTCGTTGGCCAATCCACTTTCGCCATTGTACTGAAAATTCAAAATTCCAAGGGGCCTAGGACCCACCACTTTGGAAAATAAATCAATCATGTAACATACCATGAATTAATTGACTCACAAGACCATCTGTTAGGACAACACAATTTGTTGGAGAACAAAACTATATCAATTTTCAAATCCCTATTATAGGAAAATACTAATAGGGATCTAAAAACAACATACATTTTGTATAATACAATTTCTTTGTTTATTTTTATTTTTTTTTGCCATTTATCTGCAAAACAGAACATTCTTGAAGAATTATCTAATTGGATTTGGATGATTATATGATTTGTTAGTGCTAAATAGTAAATACTGAATAAGTGAATAGTCCACCAAAGATGCAAATGAGAAAAGGTGATTTTGCAACATGAATAACACTTACCAAATGTAAATCTAATAAAGACTAAAGTCACGAAACTTCCCAAGTCCAATTGGTTTTACTTGGTGGGCTTCAGCCTTCAAGTAGCAAGCTATCTAGACATTTTGGGGTGGTCTTTCTTCTTCTTCTTCTTTTAATTTTTTTTTAATTTTTTTCTATTTCTTTTTTGGATTTAAACGATAGATGGTGGTCTTTCTTTCTCTTCTTTTTCTTGTTTCTTCTTATTCTCGTTTTTTTTTTTTTTTTTTTTTTTTTTTTTTTTTTTGTGTAGAGTGAGTTTGGCCCTCAACATATACAAAATAAACCATGTGGGTTCACCTTAATTGAAAGCTAAACATTCCTGAATTTTATAAAAAAACTTAATTAGTAACCCTTTTTTTTGGAAGACTTAATTAAAAACCTAGACTCACTAAATTACCTAATCAATATCTAAAAGCCAATATTTGGTACTTTGCTAGCTTAATTAGCTTATGAAATAGTTTTCCCTGATATTAAATGAAAAGTAGGTTAAGCTCAAGCATTGATAATCGAACAAACTAGAGCAAAAATATAACACGCTTTGGAAGCTGATTAAGATTCTTTAGAGTTTTTAAAAGTGATTTCGAATATAATTTTTTTAAATTTTATTTATCCACTATAAAATAAGTAAGAGTGTTCATGGGTCGGGTTTAGGGTTAGACTGCCACTTAAACCTATCAACTTTGGTCTGGAATTGCACCACCTATCACCGACCATGGGTATATAGGTCTTTGATCGCCATGATTTCACTATTCCAATGGTTGGATTGGTTGAAGTCACAAGATCTGGTTGGGATATTGTCGATCATGGTGGAACTATACTTCCAATGGAGATTTTGCTGGATCTCATCGAATTTTGTTAAGCAAATGAATTAAAATTTTCCAAATCATTATGATTTAAATAAAATTGAGGAAAATAATATAGGTGGCCGATCTTAACAAATCAAATGAAAATTCATAGCCGACTCTAAAATTTTGGGACTAAATCTTTGTTGTTGTTGTTGTTATTGTATCATAATTTAAATAGAAATCAAAATGATAATAGTCAAATGCTATTTATTCATGTAATATATTTATTTTAAAATAGATAAATAAATTTTTTTTTTAATTTTTAATTTTTTTTGGGGTGATATCTTATTCAATGACAACTACTAAAAACTTTACCAGTTGAACTAATTATAACCCAACTCTTCTTTTAGAATTTTAAGTGATTAATAAGGATGTTAAGACTCTGCCATTGATTATTGTATCTATAGAGTCCCTTTTTGCTCTGAATTAAAATAATCTACTTCAATCAAAACCAATGAATACGGTCATCATGATGACATTTTATTGTTAAGTCCGTCTAAATCAAATGATTAAAGATACTAATACTCTGTCATTGACTAGCTTTATTAGAAATTTTGGTAAACAAAAGTTTTAAAGGATATAATATATAAATAGTATGGCCCTTATTGCTCTGAATTAAAATAGCCTAAATAGAAGTGCTTGTGGGGGACAATGACTAGGGTTCGGGGGACAAGAGCCGAGGTTCAAGTCTCCAGGAGGGAGTTTCACACACATATATACTTAGATTAGGCTAGAGTAGAAATTCTATCTTTTCTATATATATATATATATATGTGTGTGTGTGTGTGTGTATAGCCTACTTAAATAAAAACCAGTGAATACGGTGATAATGTGATTATGATGACATTTTAGTGTTAAATAACACTCAATAACCTGATTATTAAATAATAATTAAAAAAAATCCACTTTCAACTTCTATTCTGGAAATTCCAAGCAGGGAAGAACCACCATATAGGACAATATGAATAAATAAATCAATGGTGTAGACTATAGAGTCTTTGAAGACAATTCCTTGTAATTTAATTATTTATACGCCTTGCATTAATTGACCCATAAGACCATCTGTCAAGGTAACACAATTGTTAATAGTAGGAGAACAAGACCATATCAATACATTTTATAATGAATAAATATGTGGTACCACCACATAGGACAATATGAATAAATAAATCAGTGGTGTAAACTGTAGAGTCTGTGAAGACAATTGCTTGTAATTTAATTATTTATATACCATGGATTAATTGACCTACAAGACCGTCTGTTAGGGCAACACAATTGTTAATAGTAGGAGAACAGGACCATATCAATACATTTTATAATGAATAAATATTTGGTACCACCACATAGGACAATATGAATAAATAAATTAGTGGTGTAGACTGTAGAGTCTGTGAAGACAATTGCTTGTAGTTTAATTATTTATTTATAATGGATTAATTGACCCACAAGATGATATGTTAGGGCAACACAATTGTTAATAGTAGGAGAACAAGACCATATCAATACATTTTATAATGAATAAATATTTGGTACCACCATATATATAGGACAATATGAATAGATAAATCAATGGTGTAGACTATAGAGTCCATGAAGACATGACAATTGCTTGTAATTTAATTATTTATAGACCATGGATTAATTGACCCGCAAGATCATCTGTCAGGGCAACACAATTGTTAATAGTGGGAGACCAGGACCATATCAAAACATTTTATCAATTTATGGTTTTTCTAAATTAATTATTAAATAATATTTTGTACTTTTTTCAAATAAAGTCAAATCATGTACAAATTATCACACATTCACACTAAATTGGTACCTGTAAATCAATAAATTATTGGAAAGTGTGTGTGATTTTTTTCTTTCCTTTTTTCTTCTTTAAAAAATGTGCATTGCAACTCATAATTGAATATTAAATAATATTTTTGGCAAATAACTTTAGTCACTCGTTAAAAAAAAAAAGCCCCCTTTTTTTAAAATGAAAATGGGAACAAGCTGAAATTTTCAGTTTGATCTTCATGAAGACATCCATTTGGTGGCTGTCGATCTTTAACATGTCAATAAGTGATTTTGGCTTCCCTGAGTGTTATTTTTTGCGTTATGCTTCACTGTAAGGTTTTTTTACCCCATGAATTCTACAAAATAATAATAATCAGCAAAAAAAAAAAGTTATTGAATCATCTAATGTTCTTTCAATATTTTATGACTATCATCACTACCCCTCCTTGTTCATGAATGTATTGGCCTTCTTGTGCATTTCTTTCAAGTACTCCCTAAACCTAACCAAATCCAATGTAACATTTTGTTCCTTCAAATATACATTCATAAGAGACCAATCTGTTCCCCTAAAAGCAACTGGGTCCCTTATTACCAAGTCATCCTTGCTATACTTCTCTAGCAAGCTACTCTCCTCAGCATTGATCCTATACTCCATGTACTCTTAACCCCACATTCCTAGCCAATCTCGAATAGCAACCCTCGGTTGCCCATTCAGTCCCAAGCGGCACCACTTGCATGAACACCGAGCCAGGCAAGAGAAAAATTGTATGACCAGAATGTATCAATTCATAAGCTTTGTGCATAGGGATCATAGGTGTTGGCTCAAAAATAGTCACATTAAAACCAATCTTCTTGACTTCAAATTTTACTTCATTTTGGTTCAATAGTACACGACCAACACCCCCATTACGACTTATCAACACAAGAATTGGCCTAGATTTTGAAGGATTAAATTTAAAGGGATGGTTTTGGTTTTTAGACATAGGCTTTGTCAAAAAAAAAAAAAAATTCTCGAGAAAATAAGCTTTGTCAATTAAGGCATGGAAATGGGTGAAAGCTTTTGAGTTTGGTATTAATTTTGTATCTATAGTGACCAAATCATGTGATATAATATCCACATTGGCAAAAAGGAAACAATGGGTGATAGTATTATTATCAAGGTTATGATAGAATATTTATTGAAAGTACCTAAATACCTCAGTGTACTTATTATTTACTAACCCACCAATCACGAGCCTTTAATATTACAAGTACAACATCTTGAACAGGGAAGATTGAATTGGTGGTGATGAAGAGGAGGATGAAGCCATCATTAAAGCTATGGAAGATGTTTCTAGTGAGCTCGCCCGCACTGAATACTATTGGTACGGCCTTGTATTGGATTTCACATTTTGGGCCTGATGGGCATGAGACGAGGATTATTAACTCTTTGATTCGGGACATTGCGTGTGTCTCCTATTTCTATGGACAGGGCTTTTGTTGGGTCCACTAGAAAGAATGTTGATCTAGTAGGGTCCAGTACTGTTGGACTATTGATGGTACAAATGTCTTAGTATTAGTGAGAACGGTCACAACTGATTTTTTTTTTTTTTTAATTCTGGCTTGCTACTTGATTTGGCTACAATATTATTTCACCAAATTTGTTACATTAGACATTTTTTTGTTAATGAATTAAAAAAAATAGCAGACAATGATTGGAGTGTCTTCTATAGTAAATTCCTAGTTCAAGCCTGCAAGTAGGAACCAGTAAAAGAGACAGCTATCTTATATGGAAGCAATAATGGAAGGTCTAAGAGCTGTCATTACAGTTGATGTTGCTTTTGCACCTCATAATGTGGATGCTGGAAGTCTTAGGGAATCACTACTCATAAATGATGCGTGTGACGGAAAAAGAAAAAAGATATATGTTCGGCTTCTTTTGAGTATTGACCGTCGGGAGTCCACTGCAGCTGCGATGGAAACTGTATGTATGAATATTGGTCTGTCATGAATTCTTTTTTTAAGGTCATATGTTTGACAGGAGATGCGTTTAATCATCTTTCCTCACTTATTGCAGGTTAAGCTTGCACTGGAAATGAGAGATTTACGAGTACTTGGTATTGACCTTTCTGGAAATCCTGTTGTGGGTGAATGGTACATACTCGCTAGTTATTCCTCGTTTTTTGTAGTAGACAAGCATTTCCTTTTTATTTATTACAAAGAGATTATAATCCCAAGTTCTCTTTGTATCTAAATCAGGATGACATATTTGCCAGCATTAGAGTTTGCTAGAGAACATGGTCTTTATATAACTCTTCACTTTGGAGAGGTACGTTTATTCTTTCAAATGCCTACAGCTGTTATCGTTGAACTCACCCTGACTAACTTATTTTCCTAACTTAGTGCTTGTAGGTTCCCAATCCGAAAGAGATACAAGCAATATTAGACTTTATTCCCCAGAGGGTTGGCCATGCTTGTTACTTTAAGAGGATGATTGGAAGAAATTGAAACATTACAATATCCCGGTTAGATATTTGTGAAACTATTCCTTCTCTTGATGTGAACCTTCATTTCTCTAGGATGATAAGGAATGCCTTCTTTTGACTTCCATAGAACAGATGTGAAGGAAAAGAGGCAAAATCCAGAATCTTTTCAATTAGTTTACCAATCCAATCTTAAAACTTTTAGTAGATGATTAATTCATGGAATAAAGTCTATCAAAGGTTGTGAAACTTATTATAGTTTGTTAAATGAGTTTGGAAGTTTCTTTTTTATACCATTTCTGGAATATTTTCATTATGAGGAACCAAAGACATCTTCATTTAGTCTCCTGTTTATGATTGAATACCTCTCATCCATGATGTCTTTCTTTTAAGTTGATTAGCCTAATTTCATTATTTTCTGCAAGGACAAAACTTAGGTACAATTCTTTAAGTGTTGTACTTGTACCATAGGTTTCCCAATTAAATTCAACCATGTTGCTGCATTGACCAATACAACCCAAAAGATGTTAGTTTCCCTCAAGGTACAATTAGATTCTCTTATGTGGCTCCTTGGCCAATACAGCCTCATGATTAAATTTAAAGGGGTAACCTAAGGTAAAACACCTAAGGAATTGTGCAACACCTAAAGATTTTAAATGGCTGTAGACTAAAAATTTGCTAGTCCCTTTTTGATAGGTAAATAAAGCTCACACACCCACACGGGTTAAACCTGTGATCTCACCCTCTACCTTCTTAAGAGGGAGGAGAAGCCACTTGATCCTAGAAACATTTGCAGTATTGTTGGCTTTAAATATTTGGCTGGATAACTATTTTAGCTTCTATGTCTATTCACATTTTTGCAGGTTGAAATTTGCCTGACTTCCAACATTGTGACTGTATCAGTTTCCTCGCTAGATGTTCACCATTTTGTTTAGGTCTTCTGAACAAGCCTGTGAAATATATTATCCTTAAGTGACATATCTCCTCTTTGCTACTGATAAACTTCAAATATCTCTAATATAACACTTTGTTTAATTATGCAGCTGATCTGTGTAATACAAAACATCCGACAGTCCTCTGCACCGATGATGCTGGCGTGTTCTCCACCAGTCTTTCCAATGAGTACAAAGTTGCTGCTTCTGCATTTGGTAGGTATTCATCTAGACTATCTAGTGGTGCAGGTACTGGGAGTTGGATTAAAAAGCTTAGCATCACTGACTGCTTGTTTCATTTGTGAACTGCCCAGGTCTTGGAAAGGGAGAAATGTTTCAGCTGGCAAAAAATGCAATTGAATTTACATTTGCAGATGATGGAGTTAAGCAGGATCTGAGAAAGATTTTCGATTTGGCCACTAAAAAGCTAGATTTTTAATGATATTGCTCTTAGAGGGGCATGTTTGCAGCCTAGAGGTATGGGTAGCCATGTGTCACCTAATCAAGGAAAACTAGTAATTAGAGCATGACCATGCATTTAGATGGTCAATATTTTTATTTAATGATCTTAATTTTATTTAATCTATGCTGTGTTCATGTGTTTTGAGATGTGGGAAGTGTGAAGACAATTCAAATTTAGTTCTATTTAGTTTTTGAAATCATTTTTCTTCCCTATTGGTCCACATTGGATTTTATGATAAGTGTTATTAGCTGATTAGGATATTAGTATTTCATAAAAAATTTCCTAGAAGTTAAGGTTATTTTTCTAATTCAAAAATTAGGCTTTGACCCAAGCCAAATAGGAGTAGGCTTTATCTATAGACTTATAGAGTCTATATAAGCACACGCTATTGTACTCTAGTGAGGACAATTTGGAATTTTTCCTTCAATAGCTTGGTGCCGACTCCTAGGTTTTGTTTCCACGTGCTTGTTATTGTTCCAAACAAGTTTAGGTGTTGATTCCTAAGTTCTGTTTGCCAAATTCTTTGACCATTTTGGTTTTGGTTGTCTTTCTTCATTTTGACACAAGGAAAAGAAAAAGGATAACCACAGTGAGTGAGATGATGATGGAGCTGTACTAGTGCCACATTATTTTGCTCTGCTAGAAAATGAAATTTTCATTCAGAAAATAAAAGCAAGAAGTCTGGATGGTGCTATTTTCTACAGGATGTAGATAGCTATCTTGTGCTATTATTCATGTTAAATGTTTGGGGACAAAAGTGATCTGAGCCAATATTATGAGTTAGGATGCCCTTGCCTAATGGTGCTCACTACTCAGTTCAACCCACCTAGGCTCTATCTTGCAATTAGAAGTTGATTTTCCACCCATTAGATTGAAACTCCACTCATTGTGCATTATATTTTTATCTATTTCTTTCGAGTGAAATTGAGGTGTAGATGACTAAATTTCTTAGTTCGAAATAAATCAAACAAGTAAAATAGTTTCACAAATACGAATTTGTATTAATAAATGTGTGGTACAATTCTCTGTAATTACAAAAGAGTGATCTTCTGATTCGATCTCCTTGAAAGATTTATTGATTGGAATTGTGGTAATGTGATTTGAATTTGAACATAAGATATTCTTCAATTTAGCTGAGGAATAGATCGAAGATCTTTGAAACAGAATTACAATGAATCTCTGGCTATGAGCTTATTAGAAATTCTTTATTCTTTGTGTTTTTCGTGTTCTTCGTGTGTTCTTCGTGTTTAAAGGTTTGTGGTGAAAATTCTTTGGTGCTTTAGAGGCTTTATTCCGTAGAACTTCATTGATTTATGGTTTGTCAAGGTTTTTGGAGGCTTTTGAGCTTGATTCCAGTGAACTTTGAGATCTGGACGAGTAGTTTGGATGATTTTGTTTTGAATGTTGTCTGTATTCGAGGTTGAAGTTCTTGAAATTCTTGAAGGCTTTGGAGTTTGATTCCGGCAAAGCTTCTAGATTTCTGAACTCAAGATATCTTCTTCCTTTTCTCTATTCTGTCTGTGTCCCCCTAAATGTCTTAGGAAGGCTTCTATTTATAAGAGTTTAGGGGTGGGTGAGCGACACGTGGCGGAGTCTGATTGGTGACACATGTCACAACCTAATTGGTCCGCTTATGTCATCGCTTACACGTGCTAATTGCTTGTGTCATCGCTTACACGTGCGAGGCTGCTTGTGTCATCGCTTACACCTGCTGATGCAGTTTCATGCCTTCATTTCAATGATACTTGGCGAATTTCTATTGGTTTCTGAATAGTGATGGCAAAACCTAGCAGCAGTACGTGACGCTTTGTAATTGGTTGTATTTTGTGGACTTGATAGTATGATGTGTCAGCTTGTGATAGGTCGGAAATTTTCCCTCTCTACATGAGGTACCCATTTGTACAAGGGAACGCAAGAATATTTAATGGTGCTTAAAGCGTTCATGATGGAATAAAAAAGATAAATTAGAAATGAAAGGGGAGATGTAATCTTTTTCCTGTATATGAGAGGGCTTTTTTTCCCTTACAAGCAGGAAAGGGGATTTGAACTTATGTTCTCCTCCAATATCAGAGTTGCAAGAATCTACCTCAAGTTTGTTTAGGAGTTAATAAAGAAAAGGAAATGAATAAAATGAAATGAAATGAAATATTCTACCCAATACACACACACACACACACAATTTTACTATTATGTCCATTATATTTTATTTGTATTGAAGTCTTGAAGATAAAAATATAAATTTTTAGGGTAATTATACTCACCTCCCACTCCAAACTTAAAGGGAAAATACACTTTTCCCCTAACAACCAATTGACCAAAATTTGTTAAATTAATATTTAAAATGTTGTGAACTAAGTACTAACTTGCCATTTGCTTAATTGCTTAAGGGAATGTTTCCAGAATTATCTTATTTCATAATTAAAATTCATTATTTTAATTTTTTTTATTTATTAAAGTGTATTTTAAAATATTTGGTGCAAATTTTGCTTCTTCTTTTTTTAAACCCTTATAATGGGTTATGGAGAGATCTATCATTACAATAAGTGTGGTGTCAATTTACCATTGGTCAAAATAAAATGACACAAAATTTTTTAAAAAAATTATAATGTATACATCACAACTCAAAAATAAGGGTGTTTTGAAAATTTTACTAAATTTTGTTGTGTCCCTAAAATTTCTCCTACATGTATTGTAAAATATGTTTTTTTTTATATAATTTATAGAAAACATCATAAATTATATTAAAGACATATTTTAAGTATAAATTACATATGTATTGGTATATGTTTAAGTGGTGGAGCAAAAAGGGATTTCTTAAGGGTGGAGCAAGTGCGCATATGTATATGTTTATGCATGTTTTGATACTTGATAAATTTTCCATTTTATTCTAAATTTATTAGTTATTTTTTTACTAATCAAGGTTAAGCTTTTGTAAAGAGATTCTTATAAAAATTTAGAATATTTCATTATTAATATAAGTAAAATGGGAAAGTGTTAATTTTTTCAAACCTTAAGGGAGGAGAGTGTTTTTTCCCTTCGGAGTGTCATTCCCCCAAATCATAAGTAAGGGGAGTGTAATTACTTCTTATATCTTTTTACTCTTTTATCATAACATCACTACAACACTATTTAATTGAAGAAAATTCAAAAAATAAGAAGAAAAAAAATGTCAATATATGTTAGGCCATGAAGGAAAAATCAATTTAAAAAGGGAATAATATCCTCCACTTTAACAATAAAAAATTGATTTCAAATATTAAAAAAAATATTATGATTACAATAGTATACAAAATAATTAAACATGACTTAATGAAAGAATATTTGTCTTGAATCATATAAAACCGATTGGAGTTAATATGTCAAAAATAAAACAACAAAAATTGAAACATAGCTATGGAGAGATTTTAGAGTTGATTAATAGGAGTTTGTTAACAAAAAACCAAAAATAAAATACAAATATGTTCTATTTAACCATTATTTACTATAGAGCGTAGTGAGGGGTTACTACACTCTCTTTTAGGGTGAGGGGATAGTATCTATTTACAGAGTAGTTTAACTGTTTCGTCTCAATCGGCCATAAACCCTCCCAAGGGATTTTGGTCAGCGGACGCCACAGAGAGACCAATTTGTAGCAAAAATGAATGAGACGGCAGATATGTAGTAATGGCTAATTACAATGGATATGGTTTTTCTTATGTTATGTCACTCTTCTGCATATGCTTCACATCTTCTCTTACAATTGCCTTCTTATTGATTAGCAGCCTTTCTCTGAACAACAGGATTTGCCTAACATTATTGTCCTTAGGCTTATCAGTGAGCCTCCTCACATTATCGTTGGCATATTCCGGTTGTCTTTACCATATTACACATGAAGGAGTTTACCATACCACTTATGGACTAGATTTATGGCCTCTTTATTTTCTAATAACCCTAATAACAGAATTTTGATCCACCATATACTATGTGCCATTGTGTGGACAATATTTCAAATCATCCAAAAAATCAAGGTAAAGGTTTTTATGTAAGCTAATTTTTACCGTAGAGAGTAGAGAGGGGTTATTATACTCTCTTTCAGGGTAAGGGGACAATATCTATTTATGGTATAGTAATATTTGGCTCCTCACTTTATGAGCAGCCCTAACATCCATGACTTCCAGCTACTAAGAAAGTATGACCATATGAATTTGTTTTCTCTAGGGAACATGACAAAATGTCATAATGTTTTCACAACAAGTGAGGTGTCAATTTACCATGGGTCAAAATAAAATTATATAAAATTAAAAAAAAAATGTATTATATCCATTACAACTAAAAAATAAGGATGTTTTGAATATGTTACTAAATTTTGTTATGTCCCTAAACTTTCTCCTTGCATGTATCATAAATTTATATATATATATATATATATATATATATATATATATATATATAAATTAATAACAAGTATTATGGACTAGTTTAACAGTTTCGTTTCAGTCGGCCATAAGCCCTCCTAGGGCAATTTGGCAAGCGGACGCTGCAAAGGGATTAATTTGCAACAAAAATGCATGTGTCACTAGAAAGGCGGTAATGGCAGATTGCGATAGAGAAGGGTATTTGTATGTTATGTCTTCTTTTGCGTATGCTTCACCTCTTCTCTTGCAGTTGCCTTCTTATTAATTAGCGGCCTTCCTCCAGAAAACAAAGTTTGCCTAACATTATTGTCCTTAGTCTTATTAGTGAGCCTCCTCACGTTATCGTTGGCGTACATCAGTTGTCTTTACCATATTATGCCTGAAGGAGTTTACCATACCACTTATGGACTAGTTCTATGGCCTTTGTATCTTCTAATAACCCCAATAACAACAATTTTGATCCACAATATAATACTTGCCATGATGTGGACAATGTTTCACATCATCCAAAAAATCAAGGAAAATGTTTTTATGTATGCTAATTTTATTGTATTCGTAATATGTAACCTGCCCAAGGGATATTAAATAAGGGAAGGGGAGTGGAGTTTAGTGGTGTTTCTTTTTCCAAATCTTGGATGCATTACGAAGTTGGCGTTTCATGGAGTACATGAATCATGCTTTATGAGTCTTACCATAACTGCATTTAGAAAGTCAATTTTATTAGCCCTTGTCATGCAGATAACACCATATGCCGCTGGTATCAATATGGTGGCAAGAGTGGGCCCAAAAAGCATTCCAATTTTTTCAATGATATCAACTCCTGCTGCTTTGATAGGATCAATTTTAAGCTTTTTCTGTTTTAGATTCTTTAATGTAAAGAAACTTCTTGCATGTGCACTTTGCCTACTTAGCATTGTACTTGGAACTACACTAATCATTTCTTCCCCTAGTCTCAAGTTTTGGAAAATATTACACCTTTCAATGTACATCTACACCTTCATAGGTTCCCTAGGAACCATCCCTACACTTTTTGCTATAAAATCTTTCTCTCCTGGTTATTAGGGAACATGTTTAGGGTTAGTATCAATTCTTAGCAATTCTTTCATGTTGATTTGCAACCTTTTAGTTGACCTAAATGATGGTTTGGAAAACAATGTGAGTCTGTCGTTCAGGTGCTATGCTCTTTTACGCTACTTTGTTGAAGTCTCATCATAATTAGTTTCAAGGAAAGATGATGAATTAGAAATACTAAATTTCTTAGGGTGAGGAGGAGAGAGAAGGATGACAGTGGAACTAGTCTTGTCTAATAGGTGGACAAATAAGAAAGGGAGAGATGAGTTTTCACTTTTTTTAGAAAATACACATCTTTTTTTTAAGCATGTCGTAGGTTATTATTTTATAGTAATATATTATATGAGTCTTTTTGGGTTATTTATTTATTTTATTATTATCATATTATATGTTCATTTAATTTAACACATTACTTGGTAAATTAATTTTTGTTAATGATATATATACCTAATGTAAATACTTTGTTAAATGTAAGAAAATAACATATGTTTATGTTAAACCACGTTACAAACGTAGTTTATGTGTATATAAACATATATAGGTCATTCTTTGAATTTAACTATATATATATATATAGAAATTTTCTAGCTCCACCACTGCATACATATACATGTATAATTTATACTTAAAATGTGACTTTAACATAATTTATGATGTCTTCTTAAAAAAACATAATTTACAATATATGTAAGGGGAAAGTTTAAGGACAAAAAAAAAAACATAAACTTGTAATGGCAAATCTCTCCATAACCCATTAACAAAAGGGGAAAAAATGAAAAGCAAAATTCACATTTAATATTTTAAAATAAACTTTACTTAAAAAATTTAAAACAATAAATTATAATTATGAAATAAGATAATTTTGGAAATCTGCCCTTAAGCAAATGGTAGGTTAGTACACAATATTTTTAAAATTAATTTAACAAAGTTTGGTCAATTGGATGTCAAGAGAGAATGTGTTTTTTTCTTTCTAAGTTTAAGGTAGAGGGTCATTTCTTGGAACTTAAAGGAAGAGGGGTGTAATTACCCTTTTTTTAGGCAATTAATGAGTACAATAAATTTTGCCTATTTTTAGTAATACAGAGAAACCAAATTAGTGTTCTCTCTTAGTCACAACCTATTTCTTGCAAAACTTCCAAACTAAAGAATATATAGAATATTCTTTTTTTTAATTAATATTGTCAAATTGAAGGAATGTGTCTTCTTTTTTTTTTTTTTTTTGAGGAACGAATTTGTCATATTTTATTACACACCTCCCTCCCTCAAGAGAACAACCTTATCAACACATGGAAAGCAAAACCAAATTTTTGTGTCCATTCTAGATTTAACTTAAGAAAATAAAACATACACATCTAGGGATGTGTTTGTATAAGTTATTAAGAACACAATTTTTTGAGATTAAAATAAACATTTATTAAAAAAATTTATGAGGAGTTAGAGTTTCAAAACAAAGTTTTGGGTTTTAAAAACATTATTTTAATCTCCCAAAATGCCTAACCAAATGAACTCTTCATTTGCACACAAAAAAAAAAAAAATGCATGATGCATAACATTGAAATAGGAAAGAATTAATTTTCTTAACTATAATCTAATTTATATGCTTATGATCTGAGAATCAATTATTTAATATGATTAGACATGATTTTGCATTGTGGTAGTAAAAGATCTCGATAAATCATCGTCTATAATAGTCCATCCTTAGCTAATACTGTAATAGTATTGCCTTAGAAATTCCCAAGAAAATAAATAAATCAAGAGTTTGAGTTGTGAAAATTCAAATAGCGTATAAGACACTAATAAACCTTTAGACCCCCAAATAGAAAATTACCAACACAAGCTTATACACAAACAATATATGTGCGGAATGATGAATATAAGCCAAACCAAATAGGTAAAACACTCTAGAACAAAATTAATCACAAATACAGCAGTAATTAAAATGTAAAGAGTAAGGGAAGAAAGATGCAAACACAAAGATAACACGACGATGTGTTATTGAAGAGAAAACCAAAGTACTTAACGAAAAATCTCTCCGCCGCCCTCCAAGCAGTCAAATAATCCACTAGAGAATGAAATTGGGATACATGAATAGCAATAGATTCTCCAAGCCTAATTTATCCGATGCACCTAAGCCCTCCAAGCTTCTTTCTCCAACAGGGTTATGTCAAACCTTATCTTCTCTAACTTATCGGATCCTGCAATATGCCCATTGCATCAACTAAATAAATTGGTCCTCTCTAAACTGCTTCCCAAGTACCAAAATACCTCCTCATTGATATGGGTATGGTGAGATAATGATTTAGCAAATGAACCTCTCAAGGGTATGTCAATGGAGAGAGTAAGAGTAGAGGAATTTGGAGAATCAAAAGATTAAGATTGTGGATGAGTCAATCTTGTTTTTCTCTAGGGTTTTCTCTCTCAAAATTCTCTTTGGAAGCTCTCTATATTTCGTAGGTATAAGAGTATTTATAGTAGGGTACGTGGGGAATGTGAAAAGACATTTTTCATCCAAACAAGGCATTTTGTCGACTAGGCCTTGTGACTGGAACTAGTCGCGAGTCTGAGTTGCGAGATAACTACCAAGCTAGACTGTACTTTTTGTCTTATAGTGCTCCAGCTGTCCTGACCTTTCAGCTCCCTGCATGCTTTACACGTGTGCCACTTTGACGACTTACCAATCGTGACATCCAGTCTCAAGACTCCTTTATGTGCACACATCTTGAGTTTTCTTCACAGTCTCTCACACATAACCCTTACATAATTCCCACCTAAATACAGGGTATCTAATTGCTAAAATACAAATGTGCCACTTTGGCGACTTGCCAGTCATGAGCTAGTCTCGAGATCCCGTCTTGAGACTCTTTTGTGTGCACACATTTTGAGTTTTCTTTACACTCTCTCACACACAACTCTTACATAATTCCCACCTAAATACAGGGTATCTAATTGTTAAAATACAACCAAATTTGGCCCAGAATAAGCCAACACATGATTGAATAAATTCAACCTTACAAGCTAGATCATATTATTGGGATTATTCCTAAGGAGTCAAATGAAAGCTCCAACAGAAGGTCAAGAGAATTACACAACAATTTAGACAAAGCTAAAACGAACAGAAAACAAAGCAAAAGACCAATAGGCCATAGAGATTTGTTTATGTAAGTATATAGGAGTAGTTTAAAATAATGTAAATAATAACAATATATACTCCACAATCAGAGGATGATTCTACATTTTGGGTCAATTTATCGATAGAATGACATTTTCACTCGCAGAGGAAGGGAAATCATGGTTAATTCTATTAACCCCATAATTTTTTTAGATTATTTTAAATATGGGCATGCCTTAAGCCTTATAAGACTCAAATTCTTGTGAGTTCTAGTTAGCTTAACCAGTAAAGTCTCTGATAATTGAATAAAAGATCTGATCATTTGAGATTCAATCCCTGCTTATACAAAAACCGATTATTTGGTTTAATCATAAAGGACTATCATTAGGAGCAAACGCTATAGGTTAAAAGTCTCTTAAAAAAAAAAACTCAAATTCATATGTGAGTTTAAATAAAATATCAAAGGTTCAAATCTTGACATATTTATAAAATAAAGGAAATAAATATTCAAATTATTATGTCCTTTTCAATAAGAAAAATCTTGGTAATAAAGGTTGTGATTCTAACTCACATTCACATCTTGTTCTTTTCAATATTTATTTCTGCAACCAATGGTATTTATTTCTTATAAGTTAATATTTTGCTTATCTAATACATTAGCCGTAGAATTTGGTGTTTTTATGTAGTTATATATAAAATTTTATCTTGGCCAAAAGGTTTTACAACTTGTCTTTGTCATGAAAAAAAAAATGAAAATCATTTCGTCAACTAAATGTTAAAGTACATGTTTATATTCAGTTTCTCTTTTTTAAGAATATAATTTTATCTTTCTTTGAGAGATTTATAACACTAAAAAATTATAAATATATAAATATATTTACCTGAGAGCTACAGAAATATAAACCTCATCTTTTTTAATAATTCAATAGTTAGGAAAGAGGAATTTGAACCTGAGACATTTTTATTGAAAATAGCAGAAAATGTTAATTAAGTTACAAAAGTCTTGGCAAATCTCATTTATTTTAATCCTTACAAGATGTAACATAAAATCATGTCAGGGCATTTTGTATATCTAAGTCCAATGACTGCCAAAACACGGTATGGCTCATTTTAACCAAAAATTAAAAATAAAATCAGAACAATGGAGTGGTATATAATTCTTCATGTCTTTGTTAAGATTTCAAGTTGTGATACCTGTCACAACTTGTGCGTGTGTTACTATTGAAAATCTAACTAAAAATAAAAAGTTGTGATGGGAACATCACTTTTACTAGTACAATTTTCATTTTAAGGCAATCATAATAGAACATATCAGTTGTGTTACTAGATTTATTGATTAATTTAAGAGTAATGTTAATGAAAACAACTCTCACAGCTTTCTCTCATTTAGGGGCAATATGATAATTTATCAGGGCGAAAATGGGCAAATGCCCATTTCGCATAAAAAATAAAGGGCAAATGCCCCCTTTCCCAAACTAATTAAGAAAATGCCCCTTTTTTAAAACTCGATTTTCTCAAAATCGAGTTTTAAAAAAAAATAAAATTGGAGCCCTATAGCGACGTTTTAAGGAGCTTATAGTGACGTTTTAAGAACCTATATCGGCGTTTTGTAATTCGTTTTTTTTTTTTTACCTATAACTCAACTTCATGGAGCTCAAGTTAAAAAACACCGCTATAGGTCCTTAAAAACGTCACTATAGGCTCTTTAAAACGTCGGTATAGGGCTCAACTCGATTTTGAGAAAATCGAGTTTCAAAATATGAGCAATTCCCTGATTTGTTTGGAAAAGAGGGAAACATGCTGATTTTTTTTTCGTGAAAAGGGCAAAAGCCCATTTTGGCCAATTTATCAGAGCCTTGTACCTTGTAGTATAGTTTGGTCTTCTCTTTAGGAGAACCAAGATTTGAATATCTATCCTTATTATTATAATTATAACTATCAAATTATCCAAAAATAAATTATATCTAGAGTTCTTTTAGAAGAAATTATATCTAGAGTTAGATACACGAAATTTCACAATTTTTTTTTTCTTTTCATAATGGTTGATGTGACATTTTTTTATCAGTGTATAATAAAAGTTTGTGGTGAACTCTTGTGAAAATAATATTACTCCAATCACAACTTACCAAGTTATGAAAAAGATTATGAAAAGTTGTGTCACTAGCCTCGCTAGTTAGTAAAAGCATATTTCATAGGTTCCAGTTAATTCAACTAGTAAAGTCTCTAATAGTTGAATAAACCAATTGATATCTTAATTTGATAATAAAAAGCTATCATCAAGAGCGAATGTTATATATTAAAATTTTCGAAAAAAGAAAAAGGTAAAAGCATATTTGTTTTTTCATATAATTTTTTTAAAATATTGATTGAAAATAATCAGATGATCTCATTGTTTGATTATCAAAGCCTATGTCGGAACCCAAAGAAAATTGTAGAAGCAAAGTCAATGCGAGACGTCTCTTCGGCTCTTCCACCAATATGTCTTATGTCTAGAACTAGAACTCTCATCCAAGACTATGCCGCTCCACAAACCCACTATTGTATGGATCAAGTTACGAATTTTTTTTTTTTTTTTTTTTGAGAAAAAGTTACGATATTAGTTATGAGTTATAACTTATTATAAGTTTAATTTACTCTAGACAGGGTTTTTTTTTCTTCATCTTTCTTTTGATGAATATAAAATGGGTCTTTGGTGTTAATTCATTGACCTCATATCACACGATGATTAGGTAATACCATGTGTACTACCAAGGTTTTGACGTGGTTATTGTTGTGGGCACAACCCATTTGTAAAAATACCACTGCTTGAACCACTTAACTCATGCCAAGTAATATGTGAAGCGATATGAGAACTCTTACCACCAAGCTACTCTCACGCGCTGCTAGTCAATTTAGTTCTTATAAATTTGAAACATTTCAATGTTACCATTTTCTTCACTTCCTAATATTATTGTTATTGTTTTTTGAAAAGCTCAACTTTATTTTTAAGAATTTATTTTAAAAATACAATGATTTCAGCTATAATTATGATTATTTTAATAATTTGATAATTGGGAGAGGTGGGGGAAATTTCAACTATAATTATGATTATAAGTGATCACAAGTTGTTTAGTGTCAACCCACTAACCGACCTGATCACTTCAAGTTTGAAGGAATTAAAACCGTTGTCGACTATGAATATGCATGTTGTCAACTGCAATTGATCTATTGTACCTATTAGTTGTCTTGTCCATGTTAACGATTTAGGTGACGTCACCGTCGACAAATTGGTAAATTGATGGATATTTAAAAATCTCTATCAAAACTCCATATAAATTGAGTGTGAGATGGGGAGGGCGAGGAGGGACGCCGACACGTGAAGTGGAGATGATGAGAGGATTAGCACCATGACGTTCGGTAACTAGGGAAGCAAGGAATTGCACAAAACTCTTTTAAACAAGTATGGTTCATTTGATTTTCATATGGGAAACCTCGTAACTCAATCCAATCTCATCAAGTTTTATTAGTGTTAACTCGTTGCCAAAATGCTAGTCGATCTCATTAGGCATGCCCAGCTCTAACCTTTAATTATATCAAATTTATATCAAAGAAGAGGAAAAAAAAAAGTTTTTTATTTTTTATTTTTATAAAAGCAATGAAAAAAAAACTGAAATCATTTAGTTTTTTATTTTATTTTTTTAAAATTCTCAATTAAGAAAAAGGGTCAGTATAAGGGTAAAAGAGTAATATTATCAATAAATAAACGGTATAAAGTAGTCCTATACAAACTTTAAACAGAAAATCAAGTTGTTCACAATCACTAGCAAATAAAAAACTATAACAAGAAGTGGAATGAAGAAATAAAAGAAAATAGTACAACAGCTATTTCGGTTTCACATTTCTCTCTCTTTTCTGTGAACTTCAACACCGGCGTTCTCGCTCAGTCTCTCCCGCCATTATCAACTTCATCGTCTCTTACACACTCTCTCTCTCTCAAGTCCCTAACCCTAAATTTCCTCCATTCCTTTCTCTCCAATTTCCTCTTCTCTACTATGATCACCTTCGCATTCTAATCCCAAGAAAAAAATGCGATTCCACCGCCTCCTCAATTCCCCGCCGTTTGATCAGATCGCCTCGTCGAAACCCTAAATCTCCGGTCCGGATTCGCACAATGTCTTGGGGATTAGGCTGGAAGCGACCCTCGGAGATCTTCCACCTCGCTCTGAGCTACGGCAATGAAGACCCCGTGGAGCGTCCCGGCCGTGTGTCTTCATCTTCCTCCGCTTCGTCGTCGTCGTCGACGATGGGCTCGGCGTCGCCGAATGCGGCGAACATTGGAGGACTGTCACTGTGCTCTCTTTTGGTGCCTGTGGTTTGTCTGTGAGTCTTCAAATTTTACATTTCATTTCGTTTTCATTTGATAGATTTTTTTTTTTTTTTTTTAATGGGACAAGACTTATAATTTGGTTCTTCAATTAAATTTAAACGCATTGCTAGATTGAATTTAATTCTGCTCGAAATAATGTTTATGCATGTATTGATCAATGCACATGTGTTTGAATTTTAGTGGGTAGCCTAACGTATTGCATCTAAATAACTGTATCTAGGTTTCATCCTTTTGATGTGTTTGGATATTGAGAAATTCTTTTAAGTTAAATCGAGTGCTTGTGGTGAAAAATGGATTAACTTGGTATGTCTATAATTTTCTAAGAATTGAAAATGAACCTCTCAAGCCTGCAGAACGTTTGGTCATTCCTGAACTTGCTTTGTTAGAGGCACGATCCATTCCCCATACAGATGGGCAACAAAACTTGGCTTGATTTTGTATACAGGATCAGCCACATCGCCCAAATGTTTTAGCCTTCATCTCTACTCTTTTCTTAATTGCTGCTTCCACTGTTTCATATGTCAGCAATTCCATCAGTTGAGCCCTGTCCTGCAAGACCACATTTCCCCAGCAAAAGAGAAAAAGATAACATGAGAAAACCAGTCACTAGCCAAATGATAAAAAAAATCAGAACACGATAGGGACCTACTTGTGCTCTAATGGCATCCTCATTTGCAGCAGGGGACTCTCAAAATTTTGCCTCCGCAACAAATTTACCATAGTGGATTCTCTTGGAAAGCACCTGCAGTAAGTGTCCAACATCAGCCTAAAGTCAAGGTTTTACATGCAAATTATGGAAGGTTATCAATAATCCAAAATCACACAAATGTCAATTAATCAGCAATTGAGAACTGAACCAGTATAGCATAGCATCAGCGACACAGACTTCAAGAAAAATCCAAAAAGTATGGCGAATAATATGACTTAGTTAAAATAATATAAGGAGATAAGAGAATGCATAGAAGCAAAGAAATAGTAAGTTTTAGACTATGCAAAAGGGGAATAAATTAACCCATCAGTTACTTGAAGGGTACAATATAAGATTACTTCTAATGCATAAGAGATATTATTAACTGCCAGACAATCTACTTTAATTAATCCATTAAGGACAGAAGCAATCCTCTTGAGCATTCTTCATTGGCCTTTATCTATTATCAAAGCAACAGGAAGAGGCCAGTTCATATCATCACACAGGTATTTCTCTATCCCACCATAAAAATTAGATATAGTTGATAATAGAGCAACGGTTCAATGACATACCTGTAGACAAAGTGTGTCACAAACAGCAGCTGACCCACAATTACCATCATCTCCTGCTTTGACCAATCTTGGAAGAAAATCTCTAAAATACATATTCCACACCTTATTGTTTATATTGATTGAATCAGCACAGGGATGCAACACCTAGATGCATATTAGAATAAGAGAACAAATCAGTGTAAGAATATCGAAGCAAACAAAAATGTTATCTAAAGAGATGATCTTATAACATAAAGTTCTACAAATGCACTCACCACCTTCAAGACTAAACTAGAATATCCGAAATAGCTAGATCTCTACACCAAAATGAACTTCCACAAATTAATTGACTATCTCAAGCCAAAAAAACAGAACTTGAAAATTTTGACTGGTGTCAACATACTAACAACATTAGCCTATGGACCAGTGATGTTCGACAAAAACAAATTAATAAGTTAATTTTTACATGGTATATCTGAGTTCAATAAGCTTTTGGCAATTAACTTGGCATGCCCTTGCCCAGAGTGTTTTGACAATTTACTTAACTTCTAGTTATTCATTAGTATCAGTGATGCCTTCAAGGGACACCATGGAATTGTAAATTCAAAATTTGACAGCCAAAAATGTTTATTTCATATATGAATGTCTAATTTATCTTTTTTAATTTTTTTTTTAAAAAAAAAAAAAGAGGAAAGAATAACTATTGATCTATCCTCTAGGTAGGAGCCCTCTCTTGTGGAGTTGTCAGAAGATTCCTCAGGTTTCCGAACAGATCAGGCTGATCTCTAGGTCATTGTGAATGAACAGAAAGGAACCCAATGGACCCAGACATCATAGAACGCCTACAAACCATGTTTAAAGAAGAAGGTTGCTGTACGGAACTTGAGGAGTGAATGAATAGTTTGGTAGGGAGGTTCCTTACTACTAAGCATTTCAATAGAAGTATTATATGCCCTTCTTGGGGGGCTAGGAAATAATTTGAAGATTGTGGAGGTTGGACATTGGAGACAACCTTTTCCAGTCAAGTTCAAATTAGGAGTTTGAGATGCAAAGGATTATCGATAGTGGATAACATGGCTGCCTATTCTACAACATAATATTAATATATTCACTAATGCAGCCATGTTATGTATTTCTCACACCTTCAAAGCCACATCCCCACCAAATATACTGCATAAAGAAGCTGCTGTTAACAACCTAATTGATAATGATACGAAATGGTGGAATTCATCTCTAATATGAGAGATTTTTAGTGAAGAAGAAGCAGATATAATTCTCAAAAATCCGTTGGCAAAGAAGAGCTCCAGATAAGTAAATTTGGGCTTTTTTGCTAAGGGGGCCACTTCTCTGTTAGAGTGCATATAACCTTGCCTTCAATAGAAACCTCATATGATGCCCAAAAGCTCTAGGGGAATGGATACATGGCAGATATGGAAGATCCTCTAAGCTCAAAAACCTCAAATAAAATCAATAATTTTGATAGGAGAGCTTGGTCCCCTCCAGATATTGGTTAGTTTAAAGTCAATTGTGATGGAGCTACTTTTCAAGGACAATGACAGTCTGGCATGGGATTGATAATCCAAGATCACTTGAGGTTTGTTTATTGTGGCTTTGAGTACAACAGTGATGTTTGCTGTTGAAATGGTTGTTTGAGAGGCATGCTTTGAAGGAAACTCAGTTGGGTTAACTTTGGCTCTAGAACAGTCGGAAGAATTTGTCTTTCAGTTGGGTATAAAGGGAAGGCTATAGTGTGGCATACTCATTAGCCAAATATGTGAAAGACGTAATTCAGGAGTCAGTATGGTAGAGGCTTCAGAGGACCAACTAAGGTCTGATGTATCTGTTTTGCTAATGAATAAAAAGCAATTTCTACGTTATTATAAAAAATTTATTAAAAAAAAAAAAGGAAAAATATTTGCAAAGAAGGGGTGAAGGTGCACAACCCAATTACACAAGGTGTGTAAAGATCAACCCCCAACACCCCCAAGCAAAAAAAAAAAAAAAATCTCAGAAAACCTGAAATCCACATAAGGATGAATGGAAACACAATCATATAAGGCCTTGCAGAAACACATTTTGATCATTCCATGGACCTTCCTTGTTGTGGAAACCTGTTGTTCCTCGAACCACGTACAACAGTCAAACGACTAATATTCATAGAAGTATTATTCAGTTTGCCAACACCTACTCCTGCAACTTCTCCTAATGTGACTACCACACCACTGCTATGACTCACCCAAGAGTAGGCATACGCACTGGGAATATTTAATACTATGGGAGTGGTCCATTATTCTATTTTTTGCTATCAAAATGGGCAAATCTGTGGAAAAAGTTTCTCATCAACTTAAGGCATTGGGGTGTATTGTTTTTCAAGTAATCTGAGATCTTATATAAACATAGATAAGATTACAATAATGGTGTTTCATACCTGTGGATATTGCAAAGGTGGAAGCATCGGCTCAGGTAGGTCTGCTGGGAAGAAAGGTAGCTCATCTGGGTTCTTATATCTGCCCACCTAGTTTTCAAAGAGGAGTGGATTAGGAAATTTCTGACATCATACTTCTTCTTTTTTTAATACTAATTTTCCTTTCAGAAATGAGATAACCTGAGCATGGAGCTTTTCGGTTTCCCTGACCATGAACTCAACCAAAGATCCATTGAAACTGTCCACGGAGAATGCATAATGGTCATATGTGTCTGCATTGTAACAATACTGAGCCCTCTCCAAAAGGCTAAATATTATGCTATCCTCTTGTCGGATTAAAGAGTGTCTTATAAAGGGTAGAGTCAAGGTCTCACTCTGATCCACTCTTTTCTTCTTTACAAGTCTGCAATGTGAGAAGTTGGTTAACCAACACATAAAAGTCACCCTTTTTTTTGGGGGGGTTGATGTTGCAATTTGTTTACAAAATTCTTCCACACAATCGATAGATTTGAAACTATTTTCCACACCCAGTAATTATTAGATCAAGATATATCACAGCAAACATTAGCAAATGGAGGTTGATGTTGCAATTTGTTTACAAAATTTTTCCACACAATTGATAGATTTGAAACTATTTTCCACACCCAGTAATTATTAGATCAAGATATATCACAGCAAACATTAGCAAATGGAGGTTGATGTTGCAATTTGTTTACAAAATTTTTCCACACAATTGATAGATTTGAAACTATTTTTTACGCCCAGTAACTATTAGATCAAGATATATCACAGCAAACATTAGCAAATGGACATGGTAGTTCCTTCTATTGCCTACTAGCTTAAGGCATCATGCTTTAAGAATTAAGATTAGACATTCAATCAACCCAGCTAGTGAGGCTTTTTAAAAAAAGCAACTTTAACAAAAAAGTGAAAAACTAAAACATATAAAGTAATGTTCTATTAGTGTAGAAAGAATTTTCACAAAATCTAATCCTTGGAAAAGTATACATAAATACAAACGTGTGTGTACTCACGCTCAAGCACAAGGGCAGAAGGCTTGGGGGAAGACCCAACACCCCAAAGAAAGGTTCAAATGAGTTTTGGGATTTCACAAAATGAGATTATTTTCAAAAAGTTTAATAGTGGCACTCTCCAAGGTCGGGCCTTGATACAATGGCAAGTGCTTTGCACCAAAAGCGATAAGTAGAGGGTTTGAGTCTGGTTGCAGCCTCTCTAAAAAAAAATAAATGATAAGGTTTCTTATCAATCATCTCTTCCAAGTTCCACAAAAGGGAAAACTTTGGGCATTGGGTACAACTTTTTTTTTTCCCCTAATAGTGGCACACCCAAAATTAAATAAATGGCCCCTTAAAAACAGTGGCTTCCACGGTTTGATTCTTGAGCAAATGTGGGAACATTGTGAGAAGGGAAAAGGCAGGCTTCACTGACCAAGTTAGACATGCATTTTTTGATTCACATACTTTCCCATACATAGTGGTGCCAAAATCACTATTCCCTTTGTTTACATACTATCCCTTCACTAATTTAACCAAAAAAAAAAAACTAAATACACTTGTCCCAGAAAGTTTTGGGTCGTTTTCATTTTGGTCCCTTAAAGTTTGAGATTTTATAATTTGGTCCATCAAATTTGATTTTGTTTTCAAAATGGTCCTTTTATCCACGTCCGTGACTAATCTAGTTGTAATGAGAGAGAGAGAGAGAGAGAGAGAGAGAGAACAACATTGTTTTGTAGCACTTAATGACCAAATTAGTCCTAGACCTGGAGATTGACAAAATGACTATTTTGAAAACGGAATCAAACTTGTTGGGCCAAAATGAAAAATCTCAAATTCAAGGGACTAAAATGAAAACAACCTCAGACTTTAAGGTTCAAAAGTGTAATTTAGTCACTTTTTTTTTTTTTTTTTTTTTTGTGAATTACATATTCAGGGTGTGTTTTGATACTGCTTATTTTGTTGAAATTGAAAAATTATTGCTGAAAGTACTATAAATAAAGGTAAAAGTTAGTTAAAATGGTATAGTAAGAGAGAGAGAGAGAGAGAACAACATTGTTTTGTAGCAATTAATGACCAAATTAGTCCTAGACCTGGAGATTGACAAAATGACTATTTTGAAAATGGAATCAAACTTGTTGGGCCAAAATGAAAAATCTCAAATTTAAGGGACTAAAATGAAAACAACCTCAGACTTTAAGGCTCAAAAGTGTAATTTACTCACTTTTTTTTGTTGTTGTTGTTGTGAATTGCATATTTAGGGTGTGTTTGGATACCGCTTATTTTGCTAAAATTGAAAAATTATTGCTGAAAGTACTGTAGATAAAGGTAAAAGTTAGTTAAAATAGTATAGTGGGCCCATGAATAGTGTCAAAAGTGTAATGAGACTCATGAATAGTAGCAAAAATAAGCTGAATAGTGAAATAATTTTCATTTTTAATCTCTACCCAAATGCACACTCAGTCCTCAATTACCTTTATTTCAAAATTGTTGTTACACTTTAACATGTCTCACTTTAGTGATTAGTCCCTATAGTTTCAGTCCTTACCATGATTTGATGGATTGGACTATACTAACATGACAAAAAGAACTCGTACCACATCATAGACTCCACTCATCAAAGTAACGTTAAGCTGAAATTATGGGAGTGATTAGTAATGTTGTTCTAGTAACGTTATTTGTATTTTTAAAAATACATGTAGATAAACAAGTGTGTAGAAATACGTGTAATACTGTTTAAAAACTGAAAATTGTTACTCAAAATCACGTACCAAACAGCCCCTATAATTTTTTGCTTTTAAAAAATGAGCTATTTGAAAAAGTCTTATATAGAAAAAGTGAGCTTTCAAAAAACAGCTATAGTTTGTATGGTTTTAAATCTGAACGCTAAACAGGCACCACTTACTATGCCAACATTTTTCATCCATCACATAAGGACTTTTAGACTATGATGCACGGACGCAGCGCCAGAGGTGCTGCACCCGCGTTCAGCGCGGCGCGACGCGGCGACTCACTAGGGACGCCGCTGCTTGCGCGTCGATGCCGCGTCGAGCCGCGTCTACCACGTATTTTCTTTTTCTTTTTCTTTTTTTTAAGCCGACTCGCGCCGACGTGGCTTGAATCGCGCTAACTCGGCTTCAATTCGCGCCGATTCGGCCCGAATCGGTCGTATCGGGTTGTATTGGCCGACGACCGAAATGGCCAAAACAGGCCCGAAACAGGCCGAAATCGGCCTTGAATCATGCTGGAACAGCCGAAATCGGCTTTGAATGAGACCCAAAAACCCTAAATCTGTCTTTCCTCAATTTTATTTTGAATATTTGTTGCTTCTTTTGTGTTTTTTTTATAGTTTTGTGTTTTGTTTTATGTTTCTTGCTTTCTTCTTTCTTTGTTTTGTGAATCAATGCATAGTAATATATTTTTTAAGAATATTTTAATAGTAAAAATATATAAAAAATATAAATAAAAATATTTTTAATAATTTTTTAATTGCTGAGTCCCGCTGCACCCGCACTCATCTTTTTCAAAAATTGCCGAGTCCCGCACCCGCACTCGTGCTTCATAGCTTTTAGATACATTTTAAAGTACACCAAACACAAGGTTTAATGAGTGATGACCATATACATGCAATTTAACTTTTTCTTTGTCAAGTACCTGCACAGTATAAATCAGCAAAATCCACCTTTTATGTGTGCATGAACAACTCGTATGTAATATAAAATTTATAATAGCTAAACGGTTACACCTTTACTACGCAACCCAAAAAGAAAAAAGAAAAAGAAAAAGAAAAAGAGAGAAGGTCTGGTTAAAAGATGCCCTTAGCACAATTTTGTTAATAGACTATTTTAACAAACTTTTAATTTGTAAAATATAATAAGCTGTCGAATTTTATTTTTTTTCATAATTCTTTTTAAAATATATCCTAAACAAATGCCAGCACAGTTAACTTTTCCCCAAAAGGAAGAAAAAATCACTTTTTCAAGCAATCAATTCACTGGAAAATGCTTATCAATCTTTATTCCCCAATTTCAATTACTCAACACGTATAGTTTGCAATCATAAAATAAATTTACCGAGAAAAAAAAGCAATTATAAGTGATAATGAGAAGAGCTTCATGAAATAAAGAACATGCCAGAGATTTAAGACAGAAAGACACAATTTTTATCGCACCTGATTGGAAAGGAGGAAGAAGGAGAAGTAGTAGAAGAAAAAGAAGCCTGAATTGGGCGACACTCATTTGCAACAAAATTTGATTCAGTGGATTTAAAGGTGGCTTTGGAGGCGAAATGCAAAGTGGGTCTTGAATATTTGAAATTAATATGGGCTGGAGTGCCTGTTATAGCAGCTTCTAATAGCTTGGACTCCATTGCTGCTGTTAAGAACAGAGAGAGAGAGAGCGAGACAATGGGTTTGAAGTTCAAACTTTGAAGCAGGTTTTAAAAAGAAAGACAAATGGGACCGACCAAACTAGGAAGATTAGGATTTTATAGATCCTGTTTTACAAGGAAAGGTAAGAGAGCAGACCAATGTTCTGCATGATTACCATAAATAAATAGATTTTTTTGCCCAAAAATAAACCATAGTTACCAAACCAAGGAAAATTTTCATTTCTTTGAGGGATAAAAAATTACTTTTTCTTGTGGAAGGCTCTACCTCCACAGTCCACATCGGATTAACGTCATGCTAAGTTGTCAACTTATGATTGATGAAATCAAAATTCATTTTTTCACCAAGCACAAATGGTGGTTTTACAAGCGAGTAACATTGTTCTAGTATTATAAGTTGACACCAAAATATTCGGTGAAACTAGGTGTGCATTTAGGTGTTCGCAAGCAAACTATACATCTTATTTTATTTTTAGTAATCTCGAGATGATGTGGCCCTTAACTTTATTTATTAAATTATATATTAAGTTATTAATCCCCGTACCTCTTAAATTGTTATTTGATTAATAGAGATTGATGATGTAGCATAAGAAAATAATGAAACTAATGTCATTTTGAAGTAATTATTTTGTAATCAACATGACATTATACTATCTCATCTCATATGAATGATGGTCTCTACTAATTTTCATTTGTCAAATGACGATGTTAACCTTATTAAAATATTTTCAAAATTATTAAGACTAAAGTGGAAAATTTTAAAGTACACAAATGATTTTTTTTTTTTTTTTTTGAGAAAGAGTATACAAATGATTTTGAAACAGATGTCAAATGTTAAATATCAGATATAAAATTTATCCTTAATTAATGATGTGGCAAAATTCAATATGAATGAATAAGATTTTAGAATTATCACTGCACACCCTTGATGCGATGATCACTCCACAAGTATAAGTACTTGTGGAGTGGGGGGGGGGGGGGACAAGAGTCAGGATTCAAGTCTCCGAGAAGAAATTTCAAACACGTATACACTTAGATTAGGCTATAATAGAATTTCTATCCTATATGTATTAAAAAAAAATTAGAATTTCATGGTAAAGTTACACTAAAGAACTCACAAAGGTCTTTAGAAATTCGCAACATCACTATCACATAGGTCTATCACAAATACTATTTTAATTAATTGAAGCTTAACACATAGTTGTATGTGAAATTAGGTGGGTTAGACTTATTGTAAAATCATAATTTAATCTTTTAAATAATAAGAATAATAAATGAGGCCTATTAAATATAATTTAAAGTATCCTTACTTCTTCTCATTAATTACAAATTTTTTTTTGGGTCTTTTCTTCTAATGGGAATCAATTAAAGCTTTGGCATTTAATGGCATGAAAGTTATGGTACTAACTGACTATTAATATGAAATTGGACATTAATGGTTTTTTTAAGAGACAAATAAACTTTAATATTTTATTACCATCTATTTGGTTTTCAAGTAAAAAAATGTGACCACAATTGTGACTTGAAATCACAATTTTCAAGTTGGAAATTGTTACTATTTATGTACAGTTTGAGTAAGTGTGTGACAATGTGTATATAATAGAGTCTATAAACTAGTTTTTACCCTATAGAAAATGTGATAGAAGAATTTGGAATATCCCTTCCACGAATTTCCCATTTGGAAAGATATTCAATCCTTATCTAATCATCAAGATTCACGAGATGGATAGCTATCATTACAAGATATTATTTATAACGGGGAAAGAACGCACGCCATGATTCAATTTTCAAACCCCAAACCTGGATCACAGAGTAAATCTCTCCCATGACAAGCATAAAAGAAGGATTGCTAAGAGAAATGTATGAACAAAATTATCCCACTTATACAAAATATTCCCTTAATAAATTAAATCCAAAGAGAACCATACTGATTTTATCATCAAAGAGTCTCTTGTTGGCTCATTCTTGATGGCATTTTAGGTCTTAGGGTGGAGGGGGGGGGGTAACCCCTCACTTTTTAAGTCCTCCCCCACCCTCATTCCATTTTTACATGAATGAAATTAGATGTAAATTTTAGCTAATGGTCCCCTTAAATATTTTAATAAAATTTTACGACGTTAACGTAAATGATTACTATATCATTTTTTTCCTCTTGTTACACTTTTAAGTTATATCATACGTAACTCATTAAATCAAAGTATAGTTATGGTATATGTTTCTAAGAATAGATAGTTTTGTGTGCACCAATGCATTTTCTTCTTCTTCTTATTACTCTTATATTATAGGTAACTAACGCATGTGGGTTCCAGTTAGCTTAACCGGTAAAATCTCTGATATGAATAAGAGATCTAGGGTTCAATTCTCACCTACACCAAAATCTGATTAGTGTCTTAATCTGATGATAAAGAATTATCATTAGAAATAGACATCATAAGTATAAATATATCTCAAAAAATGAAAATTATAGGTAACACATTAAACCAAAATATATTAATGACATATATACCTAAAAATAGATAAGTAAATCTCATTAAAACATATATGTTTTGGCATTTGGAGAATTATACACATGGACACTATATTTTTTATTCTCTTATTTTTAGAAGAAAAATCAATTTCAAATTTTGTGGTTAGGAGTTAGAAATCATTATTGCCCTTTTCATCTATAGAAAATAAGGTTTTCCGTTAGTGTCTATTTATATTTTTGTTTGAATGGATATTTTTTTTATATTGACTTGTATAGAATTAGGCATGAAAATTGTAAAGTGATGTTTTTGAATTTTTTCTTTAAATTATTTAAAATTGAGTAAAATTTTATATGTTTTGTAAAATTTAAAAGTATTAGTTTTATTTAATTCTGTAACTCTAATTTATTTAACAAAAGATACAGATTTAGAATGTTTAAAGAATATTCACTCTGATCAACACCATTTAGAAAATAGTTCATAATTTACAAACTCGCTATATAAAATAAAATAACCATCGTAAATGCAAATAGTTTTGGTCGTATTGCATTCAGCCATTCACCATCGGAAAGACTGAACATTAGTGTGATTAGGAACCAAAAGAGAAATGAGTTTGTTGGTTTATACTATCTTAACCAACGGTTGCCAAAACATGAATGAAATTTAACTCGTGACCGAACATGAATTTAAGGCCAAAATGGGCTTTTATCCATTTCACACAAAAAATTCAGCATTTTGCTATCTTTTTTAAACTAATTAGTGAAATGCCCCTATTTTGAAACTCGATTTTTAAAACATCGAGTTATAGTGAACATGGACTTAGGAATTTTTTTTTTGGAACTCGAGTTCCATGAAGTGGAGTATCATGTGAAGTACTTGAGTTCATGGAACTTGAGTACTTTACATGGAACTCGAGTTCCATGAACTTGAGTTCCAATTTTTTTTTATTTTAATTTTTCAGTTTTCTATAACTCGATTGTCCAAAAATCGAGTTTTAAATTGAAACTCGATTTTTATAAAATCAAGTTTCAAAACTCAATTCTTTTTTTTTTTTTTAATTTTCAGTTTGCTATAACTCAATTGTCCAAAAATCGAGTTCAAAACATAGACATTTCCCTAATTAGTTTAAGAAAGGGGACAAACTGCTGAATTTTTTGTGTGAAAGCCATTTTGGCCATGAATTTAATGCATGAATTGGCAAGTGGAGTTTTGTAAATTGTGATGTGTAATTAAACAAAATGATAGGTTAATTATAGAGTGGATGATAATTGACCACAATATCTCTCATTTTAAATGATTTTTCAATTAAACCGATGTTGATTATTAAAAAATTAAATAAAAAAAAACCGATGTTTGAAGCCTTGATATTATTGAAGTCTGTCAGTCATTAGGGTTAGCCATTGAAAGAAAAGGTTAATAATAATGGGGCTAAATGAGTACAATGGAAATCTAAGAAACTACTTTCTTGATTTATTTTCCATTAAAAAATAAATAATTTCCATACTGACATTTTTTTTAGATTGATTGGAATTAGGGGTATGCATGGATTGAATTGGATTATGAATTTCTTAATATGACAAAGCCTTAATATTAATGAAGCTCGTTAGTCATTAGGGTGAGCTGTTAAAAAAGAAGAAGAAAAGAAGGTTACTAATGGGTTAAGATAGTCAAATGGAAATCCAGGAAACTACTTCCAAGATTTATTGTCCTTAAAAAAAAAAAAATAAAAAAAAATAAAAATTCATGCTGACATCTTTCCTAGTTTGATTGTAGATTGCAATTTTATCTTTCAATTTTTTTTCTTTTTTTATTGGATAATTTGATAATCATAACGGGAGATGTGAGATTTGAATTGTGAATATCTTGGAAATACTAAGAAGTGTTAATTAATTGAAATACAAGTCTCTTGACTTTTTTAAGGGAATTTGTTTTAAAATGCATGACAAATTCTCAATGATTTTCTTCATAAGATAACAAATTGAATCCATGCATTGCTGATTATTGTTGCAACTAATACATGTAAAAAAATGTTAATAAAGTGTAGGAAATGTGAGTAGTTCAATTTTATTTTTCCTCTAGACAATGATTATAAGAAAAAAGTTAATTATTGGATATTCAATAATTAATTAAAAATAATTCAATAATTAAGCTTTAAGCATATGCTTCAATATAAACGCATTGAACATGTGATTTCCTACATCACATATCATAAATAATGAATTGTACACAGCCTAAGGGAGAATGGAAAATATAGTTGACATAATCTTCCCATTTCCTTGGTGGCTCAACTATATCTATTGGGGGAGAACTTATTTGACAAAAATATAGTTGTAGTACCTTCAAAGAGAGATTTTTATTTTTATTTTTTGTAAAGTTGAACATAATTGAAATTAGCTGAATAAGCTAGAACAAAGCTGAATTTTGTCTTGGTCCCCCAAATAAAAATGATAGCTAACTTTCCATGTCCATGAATTTCTTAGCCTTCGTGTATACCTTTACCAAGTATCTCTTAAACCTCACAATATCAAGCTTCAAATTTTGGGTCCTCGTGTATACCCTCATATTACTATAATTCCCATTAACATAAGCATCTGGATTCTTTAGCACCAAGTCATTAGCCCCATATATTTCAGCTAAGCTGCTTTCTTTTGGTTTTACCTTGTAGTCCATGTATTCCAATCCCAAATTCTTTGCTGGCCCTTTAAAACTTATAGTCGAAGGCAAATCTACCCCAATTGGCACCACTTGCACCAACACTGCCCTTGGCCTTAGGAACAACATATGTGTTAGTCCTGCCCCATGAACCCCAAACATTGCATGGCTAGAGTGAACTAGCTTAAATGCCTTAGCCAAAGATGCGTGTGTTGTTGTTGGGTCAAGAACATTTACATCAAACCCCACTTGCTCAATTGCCTTTGTAACTTCTTTTTTGTTTAAAATTGCTCTACCCACATCCAGTTTTCGAATTACAAACACAAGTTGTGGCCTATTATAAGATGTAATTAGCACATCATCACCACTTTTTTTCTTGTATGAATTTTCTAGGAAAATTCGAAAATCAGCGAGGGATTTTGGGTGGTGGGGTAGTAATGTGGGATCCACAATCATGGGCCCATGTTTTATTAACCCTACAATTGCTGATGGGAAGCAATGTGTGACTCTCCCTTTCTTGATATCAATGATTGGATAGTGACTAAATTGAGCAAGAATTTCAGCATACTTTTGGGGCCACCATAAATCATTGCAATCAGAGATCACAAGTGTGACATCTTGATTGTAGAAGAGAGAATTGATGGTGATGAAGAGGGGAACAAACCCATCACTGAAATCATGGAAGAAGTTCCCAGTGTACCCTCCTGCACTGAATACTAAGGCTGGAGTATTGTGTGTGACTTCGCAACGTGTGCTGTGTGGAGCTGACGTGAGAGTCAACTCTTTGACTTTGGACATTGCTCCTTTGTCCCATTTTCTAGGGTAAGGTCTAGTTTTCAACCATATGGGTTGTTGAGTAGAGTTGATGGGGTCCAATGCGTAGAGAGTTGAGGTGATCGATTCTAACAATGTGGGACCATCGATTGAACACAGATCATAGTAAGCATGAGAACGGTTGCAGGTGATTTGTCCAGCTTGTTCTAATTGGCTCTGTGAAAATACGACTCTAAAGTGATTTAATTCTGTCAAAAAAGAGAGAAGAAGTAATGAATATCACTATCAATTCAACATACTATGGTTGATTCTCAAAATATAAAAAATAAAAATTAACGTACTATGGTCAAATGTGACTAATAGTGTTTGGGACCACAATTCAAGTTCCTACAAACCACTTTAAAATAAGGTTCACAGGGTGTGATGTCAAATGCCATACTATAAAAAATTTGAGTGTGTCTTCCACATCATCAATTCATTTTGAGGTGGAGTGGCACAGTTCACAGTTTGACAAATAGTATTAAAGCTAAGGTGATGGGTTTGAGTTGTGGGAGTCTCATTATGAGGGGAGGAATTGTTGGAGGGCCACAATTTGATTCCTTACAACCACTTTAAAAACAAGTCCGTCGGGTTTGATGCAAAATGCCTTAAAAGATTTGAGAGTGTCTTCTTCATTAACACTTAGTTTTGGGGCAGAGTGTCACAACTCACAGTCTGAAAAATACACTCATAATCTACTATATCAAATATATATATATATATATATATATATATAACAGAGGACTTTTGTATGGATAAATTGACTTGATTAGATGAGAAATGGATTTTTTTTTTTTTTAGTTATACACAAAAATTAGAAACACAAATAAGTAAAAGCATTTGGTGTCATGCATTTTGGTAGTTTTGACAGAGAATAAGAGCATTTGTGTTATGCAAGCTTATGTGATGCAGAACTTCAAAAGAATTTTGAGGTTTGATTCATACAAAAAGAAAAACCAAAAAGAATAGAAAGTTTAAGAGGGCATATGTGATATACCTTGAAAGATTGTCAAATTCGTTATAGTTGTGAGACTGAGATGGACATAGAAAAATACCAAAAGCGACAAACATGTTGCAGTTGCTAATCTTAATCTCTTCATTACTTGCATATAGGAAGCTTCAGATATATCTTTAATTTATATGTTGATGAAAAAATGCCTGGACTCTCTGGCAATTTTGAACGTTCATCTGGAAAAAAAGGTGAAAAATAAGTCCGGGAAAAAACTAACTCACGTTAGTAAAAGAATAAATTAATATATATAAATTGGGGAACTCTTTAGCTTCAACATTTTCTATACTTCAAAAAATAATCATATTGAAAATAATTAAATAATAAGACAAATTGAAAATTTTAAAACTACCCCATTGTGGGGAAGTAAAGAGAGTCCCAAGAAACTCCATCCGAGAAGGGCTTGGCTCAAGGGCTAAAAAGGGATGAACAAGCTTTCCATTGAGAGAAGATCAATTGGCCTATTACCGAGGTAATTCATGAAAGCCATTTTCTTAAGGAGCACGTGGCCCAACCAAGAAGCAGCCATTTGCTTAGCTGATGATCCCCTTTTTTCACCTACTTTCTCAAGGAACATATCAAAGAAAACGCATAGTCCAATGTAACAGTCACCTCCACATTTAAGGCTCTCCTTACCTAAGGCTCTCCTTACCTAATGTAGCCACATTGAATGCTAAATGACTAGCCTGAACAATGAAAATACCCCCAAAAGTCCATTTTCACGATCAAAGAATGGCAAGGGGAGGTGTTGATGGGACAAGTATTTCCCTAAATCTAGCTAATAACAAGACAACTAGAAGAAGAGAAGAATGACTACAAAAGGAAGAGGGGGGCAACAGGAGAAGGATCCAGAAAAAAAAAAAAACAAAAAAACAAAACAAAAAAAGGAAATAGAAGGAAAGAAGAGTCTTCACTTGTATTCATCCTTTAGAACCCCTCTTTGTACCTTAGGAGTACAATTCTTATATATAAAAAGTCTTGATTTTCTTGTCTTTACCTTCAACCATCTTATTAATCTTCCCATTGTGAATTTCTATCTCCCATATATTATAAATTAGTTATGTTGATCTTGAACTCAAGGCTAGTTCTTTAGCTTTGTGTTTTTGACCCCACACCCATCAAATTCTATTCTCACAAAATATTATTCCCCACTTATACACCCACATAAAAGGGACAAATTCTCAAAAGAAAATTTTAAATAAAGAAATTATTTAGAAAAAGATGTTTTAAAAATCAAATTCTAATTTAATTAATTGAAGCTTAACACATAGTTGTGTATGAAATTAGGTGGGTTAGATTTATTGTAAAATCATAATTTAATTTTTTAAATAATAAGAATAATAAATGAGGCCTATTAAATATAATTTAAAGTACCCTTGCTTCTTCTCATTGATTACTTTTTTTTTTTTTTGGTTCTTTTCTTTTAATGGGAATCAATTAAAGCTTGGCATTTAATGGCATGAAATTAGACATTAATGATTTTTTAAGAGACAAATAGACTTTAATATTATATTACCATCTATTTGGTTTTCAAGTAAAAAAATGTGATAAGTTTGAAATTCCCAATGAATTTTAATATTTATTGTTTTTTAGTTGAATGAAAAGTCTTAACATTTTAATTGTAATTGATTGAGATTATTATTATTATTATTATTATTATTATTATTATTAAAGAAAAGGGTGTTAACACACACCCTTACACATTCAAACTGCACATAAATTGTGACTTGAAATCATGGTTTTCAAGTTGGAAAATGTTACTATTTATGTACAGTTATGGAAAGATATTATTTGAGCAAGTGTGTGACAGTGTGTATATAATAGAATCTGTAAATTAGTTTTTTCCCAATAGAAAATGTGATAGAAGAATTTGGAATATTCTTTCCACGAATTTCCCATATGGAAAAGTATTCGATCCTTATCTAATCATCGAGATTCAAGAGATGGATAGCAATCATTACAATATATTATTTATAATGGGGAAAGAACGCACGCCATGATTCAATTTTCAAACCCCAAACCTAGATCACGAAGTAAATCTCTCCCATGACAAGCATAAAAGAAGGATTGCCAAGGGAAATGCATGAACAAGATTATCCCACTCATACAAAATATTCCCTTAATAAATTAAATCCAAAGAGAACCCTATTGATTTTATCATCATAGAGCCTCTCGTCGGCTCATTCTTGATGGCATTTTAGGTCTTAGGGTTGTTGGGGGGGGGGGGGGGGGGTAACCCCTCACTTTTGAAGTCCTCCCCCACCCTCATTTCATTTTTACATAAATGAAATTAGATGTAAATTTGCTAATGGCCCCCCTAAATATTTTAATAAAATTTTACAACATTAATGTAAATGACTACTATATCATTTTTTCCTCTTGTTACACTTATACCATACTTAACTCGTTAAATCAAAGTATATTTAAGGTATATGTTTCTAAGAATAGATAGTTTGTGTGAACTAATGCATTTTCTTCTTCTTCTTATCACTCTTATATTATAGCTAGGTAACTAACACATGTGGGTTCCAGTTAACTTAACTGGTGAAGTCTTTAATAGATAAATAAAAGATTTAGGGTTTAATCCCCACCTATATCAAAAACTTATTAGTATCTTAGTCTGTTGATAAAAAACTATTATTAGAAACAGATGTTATAGGTTGAAATATATCTCCCAAAAAAAAAAATTATAGGTAACACATTAAACCAAAATATAATAATGACATATATATACCTAAAAATAGATAAGTAAGTCTCATTAAAAAATATGTTTTTTGGCATTTGGAGAATTATACACATGCATGGACACTATATTTTTATTCTCTTATTTTTAGAAGAAAAATCAATTTCAGATTTTGTGGTTAGGAGTTAGGAATCATTATTGCCTTTTTCATCTATAAAAAATAAGGTTTTCCATTAGTGTCTATTATTATTTTTATATTTTTGTTTGAACGGATATTTTTCTTATATTGACTTGTATAGAATTAGGCATGTAAATTGTAAAGTGATGTTTTTGACTTTTTCCTTTAACTTATTTAAAATTGAGTAAAATTTTATATGTTTTGTAAATTTTAAAACTATTAGTTTTATCTAATTCTATAACTCTAATTTATTTGACAAAAGATACTGATTTAGAATGTTTAAAGAATATTCACTCTAATCAATACCATTTAGAAAATAGTTCATAATTTACAAACTTGTTATATAAAATAAATAAAAAAATAACCAACGTAAAGACTAATTTGATGTAAATATTTTTTGGTCGTATTGCATTCACCATCGGAAAGACTGAACATTAGAGTGATTAGGTACCAAAAAGAGAAATGAGTTTGTTGGTTTATACTATCTTAACCAAAGGTTGCCAATAACATGAGTGAAATTTAACTCATGACCGAAGATGAATTTGATGCATGAATTGGCAAGGGGAGTTTTGTAAATTGTGATGTGTAAACATAATGATAGGTTAATAATAGAGTGATATTGAGAAGATGTTTATCATTTGTTCTGAGACACTAATTGCCACATGCAGTTTTGGTGTTGGTGTGTGAGTGTATTCCCTTATTTTATCCCCCTTCCCCTATATATGTGTGTGTATGTGTGTTTGTTTCTCAAAAAAAAAAAAAAAAAAAAAAAAAAAAAAAAAAAAAAAAAACCCGATGTTTGAACTTTGAAGCCTTGTATTATTGAAGTCTGTCAGTCATTAGGGTAAGCCATTGAAAGAAAAGGTTAATAATGGGGCTAAATGAGTAAAATGGAAATCTAAGAAACTACTTCCTAGATTTATTTTCCATTTAAAAAAAATTATTTCCATATTGACTTTTTTTTAGATTAATTGTAATTAGGGGTGTGCATAGATCAAATTGGATAATGAATTTCTTAATATGACAAAGCCTTGATATTGATGAAGCTCGTTAGTCATTAGGGTGAGCCCAAAAAAAAGAAGAAGTTACTAATGGGTTAAGATAGTCAAATGGAAATCCATGAAACTACTTCCGAGATTTAATGTTAAAAAAAAAAAAAAAAAAAAAAAAAAAAATCTGTGCTGACATCTTTCCTAGTTTGATTGTAGATTGCAATTTTTTCTTTCAATTTTGTTATTTCTTTCTTCATTGGATAATTTGATAATTCTAAAGGAAGATGTGAGATTTGAACTGTGAATATCTTGAAAATATTAAGAAGTGTTAACTAATTAAAATACAAGTCTCTTGGCTTTTTTAAGGGAATTTGTTTTAAAATGCATGACACTCAATGATTTTCTCCATAAGATAACAAATTGGATCCATGCATTGCTGATTATCGTTGCAACTAATACATGTAAAAAAAAAATGTTAATAAAGTGTAGGAAATGTGAGTAGGCTACTATATTTGAAAGATTTGTACTTCTCTTTCACAGTTTCACCTTTTATTCAATTTTTATTTTTCTCTAGATAATGATTATAAGAAAAAAGTTAATTATTGGATATTCAATAATTAATTAAAAATAATAATATTAAAAAATTAAGCATATGCTTCAATCTAAACGCATTGAACATGTGATTTCCTAGATCATATAATATAAATAATGAATTGTACACAGCCTAAGGGAGACCGGAAAATATCGTAATTGACATAATTTTCCCATTTCCTTGGTGGCTCAACTATATCTATTTGGGGAGAACTTATTTGACAAAAATATAGTTGTAGTACCTTCAGAGAAAGTTTTTTAAAAAAAAATTTATTTTAAATTGTTGTAAAGTTGAACATAAAATAAATTAGCTGAATAAGCTAGAACAAAGCTGAATTTTGTCTTGGTCCCCAATAAAAATGATAGCTAACTTTCCATGTCCATGAATTTCTTAGCCTTCTTGTATACCTTCACCAAGTATCTCTTAAACCTAGACATGGCAAAATAGGTGGGTCGGGTCAGGTTAGGTTCGGGTCAATCGGGTTACGGGTTGGGTCGGGTTGACTCGTATTTTTCACATGAATTTTAAAAAAAAAAAATTATAAATAAAACAACATGTATTTGTCATTTAGAAAGTTATGCAACAAATTATTTGATGTAAAATGCATTATTTTGACTTTAGCACTTATATCAAGAATGAATTCAGTTAAACTTATTAATACGTATTCAATAATTTTAAAATTATACAAATCCTAAAATTGCTATCTAAAACAAAATAACACAAACATAAGTAAAACAAATACACATGTTTTATTTCTACACAGTATCAACATTCCAAAATATAAAACAAAATTACAAATGACTTATTGGATAACTCATTTGATAAAGAATAAAAACATATGAGAAATTTACAATCTTGAAAATTAATTTTATAATCTATTATCAATTATGGTTGTCACTCTATTTCAATTTGAGATATACATTAAAATTTGATTGCTTACTTATTTATACATGGTCTCTTTTATGAATATCATATCATTGTTAAGCAACACACACTCTAGGAAATATCATAATTTATTTTAAAAAGCCGTTTATTTTGGACATAAATTGTTAAAAAATAAGTCTAAGCATTCATAATTTATGCTAATTTAATACTTTGGTTTCACTATTTTTACACTTGCGAATGTTTCTCACACATGTTTACAATTTTAAATCTATATTTTTAACTTTACTATAACCACATTATCTTGGCATGTATTTTGTTATTTGATATCTAAAATTTTTTACTCATTACAGAATGCTCAACCATTTATCTTCCAATTAATTTGCATGTAGTTATGTAAATGTATAAATTGTTTCCTTAAAACTCACAATAAACAATTAAATTACTATTGTCTTAATTTTACCTTCTTCTTTTTTTTACCAAAAAAAAGAAAGTTTTAAAAAAGTGATTTGGGTTCGGGTCGAGTTGGATTGACCTACAAAAAACTCGGAAAACTCAGGTCAAGTCACGGGTCAACCCGTTTTTGTTTCGGGCCAAAAGAATCAAGTTCGGGTCAGGTATTTTTCTGGTTGGGTCGGGTCGGGTCGGGTTAGAAACTTTTGACTTGTTTTGCCATGTCTACTTAAACCTCACAATATCAAGCTTCAAATTTTGGGTCCTCATGTATACCCTCATATTATTATAATTTCCATTAACATAAGCATCTGGATTCTTTAGCACCAAGTCATTAGCCCCATATATTTCAGCTAAGCTGCTTTCTTTTGTTTTTACCTTGTAGTTCATGCACTCCAATCCCAAATTCTTTGCTGGCCCTTTAAAACTTATATTCAAAGGCAAATCTACCCCAATTGGCACCACTTCCACCAACACTGCCCTTGGCCTTAGGAACAACATATGTGTTAGTCCTGCACCATGTACCTCCAACATTGCATGGCTAGAGTGAACTAGCTTAAATGCCCTGGCCATAGATGTGTGTGTTGTTGTTGGGTAAAGAACATTTACATCAAATCCCACTTCCTCAATTGCCTTTATAACTTCTTTTTTGTTTAAAATTGCTCTACCCACATCAAGTTTTCGAATTACAAACACAAGTTGTGGCCTATTATAAGATGTAATTATCACATCATCACCATCTTTTTTCTTGTATGAATTTTCTAGGAAAATTCGAAAATCAGTGAGGGATTTAATTTGGGTGGTGGGGTAGTAATGTTGTATCCACAATCATGGGCGCATGATTTATTAGCCCTATGATTGCTGATGGGAAGCAATGTGTGACTCTTTCTTGATATCAATGATTGGATAGTGACTGAATTGAGCAAGAATTTCAGCATACTTTTGGCGCCACCATAGATAATTGCAATCAGAGATCACAAGTGTGACATCTTGATTGTAGAAGAGAGAATTGATGGTGATGAAGAGGGGAACAAACCCATCACTGAAATCATGGAAGAAGTTTTCAGTGTACCCTCCTACACTGAATACTAAGGCTGGAGTATTGTGTTTGACTTCACATTGTGTGCTTGACTTCACATTGTGTGCTGTGGGGAGTTGAGGTGAGAGTCAACTCTTTGACTTTAGACATTGCTCCTTTGTCCCATTTTCGAGGGTAAGGTCTAGTTTTCAACCATATGGGTTGTTGAGTTGAGTTTATGGGGTCCAATGCATAGAGAGTTGAGGTGATTGGTTCTAACAGTGTGGGACCATCGATTGAACACAGATCATAGTAAGCATGAGAAGGGTTGTAGGTGATTTGTCCAGCTTGTTCTGATTGGCTCTGTGAAAATACGACTCTAAAGTGATTTAATTCTATCAAAAAAAAGAATAAAAAGAGAGAGAAGAAGTAATGAATATCTCAATATCACTATCAATTCAACATACTATGATTGATTCTTTAAAATAAAATTTTTTTAAAAAAAAAAATCAACATACTATGGTCAAAAGTCACTATTAGTGTTGGAGGACCATAGTTCGACTTTCTATAAACCACTCTAAAAATAAGTTCACGAGGTGTGATGTCGAATGCTATGCCATAAAAAATTTGAGTATGTCTTCCACATTACCAATTAATTTTGAAGTGGAGTGGCACAGCTCACAGTTTGACAAATGGCATTAGAGCCAAGGTGGGTTTAAGTTGCGGGAGTGTCATTGTAATTTGTGAGGGAGGGATTGTTGGGCGGCCACAATTCATCTCTTTACAACCACTCTAAAAACAGGTACGTGAGGTGTGATATCAAATGTTATAAAAGATTTGAGACTGTCTTCTTCATTACCAATTGGTTTTGAGATGAATTGTCACAATTCATGGTCCTAAAAATACACTTATAATCAATCATATCAAATTAGAGTACAAAAGTTGTATTTATAGACTTTTTCATGTATTTATTATAACAGAGGACTTTAGTATGGATAAATTGACTTGATTAGATGAGAAAAATGATTTTTTTTTTTTTTTTTTTTGATGTTATACACAAAAATTAGAAACACAAATAAGTAAAAGCATTTGATGTCATGCATTTTGGTATTTTTGACAGAGAATAAGAGCATTTGTGTTATGCTGCTACTTATGCAAGCTTATGTAAAGCAGAGCTTCAGAAGAATTTTGAGGTTTAATTCATCCAAAAAGAAAAACCAAAAAGAAATTAAAGAAAGAAATAGAAAGTTTAAGAGGGCATATGTGATATACCTTGAAAGATTGTCAAATTCGTTATAGCTGTGAGATTGAGATGGACATAGATAAACACCAATAACGACAAACATGTTGTAGTTGCTAAACTTAATCTCTTCATTACTTGCATATAGAAAGCTTTAGATATATCTTTAATTAATATGTTGATGAAAAAACTGTCTGGACTTTGTGGCAATTTTGAACGTTCATCTGAGAAAAAAAGGTGAAAAATAAGTCCAGGAAAAAAACTAACTCACCTTAATAAAATAATAAATTAATACTAGCCTCTGAGCGCGTGCTCAAAAGCTCTTCTATTTTTTGGGTAAGAGTTAATTTAGAGAATTTATTATAATTTGAGATTACTACATTTTTTAATCAAAAAAAAAAATCTAGGGGTGTGATGCGTATTATGTGTGATAAAAAAAAATTTAATGCCAAAAACATATACAATGATGGTAAAAAAAATTCCTTAAAAGGAAAAAAAAAGTGAGAAAATAGAAGATAAAGATTTTTTAGAATTTAACTCTATCATGGACTCTTTAAAATCTAATCACCACATCATGAACCATTTAAATAAATAGCTAAATAAAAAATAATTAATGCCAAAAACATATACAATGATGGTAAAAAAAAAATTCTTAAAATGAAAAAAAAAATACGAAGAAGGAAAAAAAGAAGAAGTGAGGAAATAGAAGGAAATAGTAATTGATCATTTATATTTTGATTATTAATCAAATATTCAAAATTACATTTAAAAAAGAAAAAAGAAAAAAAAGAGAGTTAACATGATACATAAAAAAATAAATAAAGTAGAACTCAAAGAAAGTCATTCATAAACCAAAGAAAAAAAAACAAAGAGGAACTTACAAAAAATAGAACCTGAAAATTTATTGGTTAAATGCTTCTTTTGTAGCATAAGACAGCCCTGTATTTGGATCACAATACATACAACATGAAATGACATTTTTTTTTAAATTACATTTTTAAAAATGTACAGTGGTAGAGTATATAAAAGAACCATTCATTTCAAAATTACATTTAAAAAAAAAAAAAAGAGTTAATGTGATACATATTAAAAAAAAAAAAGAAAAAGACAAAAGTAGAGCTTAAAGAAAGTCAATCATAAACCAAAGAAAAGAAAAGAAAGAGAAACTTGCAAAAGATAGTACCTGAAAATTTGTTGGAGCCTCTGACAATAAATGTCTTTAATCTGAAGAAAAAGAAAGGAGGATGAGGCTAGTAATACACTATTTAGTTACTAACGTGATAGAAAAAAAAAATCCTACTCCGCATTTCAAACTATCTAAAAAAAAAGCATTCTATTTTTTATAATAAAAAATTGTTTTATTTTTAAATTTGAATTTGAAAAAAAGCAGTTTTTCAAATTTATCTTAAAAATTTAAGATTTTAAAAATAATTTTACAGTCTAAGGCTATTGTTTAAATTTTTTAAATAACCACCCACTATTATTTAAAGGCCTTTTTCTTTTTAGATTCCTCATTTTTTAGTTCAAAAATACCCTTACACCCCTATGTTTAAATAGAGACAAAATTAAATGACAATTCGGTAAAAATGCAACTCTAACTCTTACTAAAACATTGCCTAAAAAATAGGACCACTCTCCTATTAATTTTCAAATTACTTTATCCACTTATAAATTAGATTCTCAGAATAAAAATTATATATATACTAGCTTCATCACATGCGCAAAGCGCGTGCAATTTAATGGATAAAGTAATTTGAAAATTAACAGGAGATGAAGCTTTTTTTTTTAGTTATCTTATTTTGTAGGAAAAAAAAATGTGTTTTTTATTTTATTTTATATATAATTTTTTTTTTGAAAATTTACAGGAAAGTGGTCCTATTTTTTAAGCAATGTTTTAGTGGGAGTTAGAGTTGCATTTTTATCAAATTGTCCTATAGTTTTCTCTCTAGTTAAGCATAGGGGTATAGGGGCATTTTTGAACTAAAAAAAATGAGGAATCCAAACAGAGAAGCCCTTTAAATAATAGCATAGATAAAATAAAAACATAGAGTTTTTTCTTTTGGCTAAAAAAAGCCTCATCGCATGCGCGAAGCGTGTGTGATGAGGCTAGTATCTTTAATTAATATGTTGATGAAAAAAATGTCTGAACTCTTCAGCAATTTTGAACCTTCATCTGAGAAAAAAAGGTGAAAAATATGTCTAGAAAAAAACTAACTCACCTTAGTAAAATAATAAATTAATATATATAATAGGGGAACTTTTTAGCTTCTACATTTTCTATACTTCAAAAAAAAATCATATTGAAAAAAAAAATTAATAAGACAAATTGAAAATTTTAAAATTGCCCCATTGAGGGGAAGTGGATCTAAAAGTCTTCTTCGAGGATCTGGACTCGAAGAGAGAGTTCTGAGAAACCCCATCCGCGAAATGGGCTCGGCCTAGGGGTTGAGAAGGGATGAACAAGCCTTCCATTGAGAGAAGATCAATTGGGCCCATTACCGAGCTAATTCATGAAACCTATCTTCTCAAGGAGCACGTGGCCTAACCGAGAAGCAGCCATTTGCTTAGCCAAGGATCCCCCTTTTTCACTTACTTTTCTAAGGAATACATAGAGGAAAACGTAGAGCCCAATGTAACAGTCACCTCTGCATTTAAGGCTCTCCTCACCTAATACAGCCACATTGAATGTTGAATAACTAGCCTGAATAGTGAAAACATCCTCAAAAGTCCATTTTCATGATCAAAGAATGGCAAGGGAAGGTGTTGATGAGACAAGTATCCCCCTAAATCTAACTAATAACAAGACAACTGGAAGAAGAGAAGAATGACTATAAAAGGAAGAGGAGGGCAACAGGAGAAGGGATCCAGAAAAAAACCAAAGGAAAGAGAAAAAAGAAGAGTTTTCACTTGTGTTTATCCTTTAGATACCCTCTTTGTACCTCAGGAGTATGATTCTTATATATAAAAAGTCTTGATTTTCTTGTCTTTACCTTCAACCATCTTATAAATCTTCCCATTGTGATCTTCTATCTCCCATACATTATAAATTAGTTGTGTTGATCTTGAACTCAAGGCTAGTTCTATAGCTTTGTGTTTTTGACCCCCACCCATCAAATTCTAATCTCACAAAATATTATACCCCACAGATACACCCACATAAAGGGCCAAATTCTCAAAAGGAAATATTAAATAAAGAAATTAAGTAAAAAAAGATGTTTTGAAAATCAAATTCTATATGTAAAATCAGGACATGTGCTATACACTCAAAATATAACCAATTCTTGTTACTATAATTTCTAAATATTAATTTTTAATTAAAAATAAAAGAGTCTCTGAACATGCACGTAGTACAAGCAAAAGAACTAGTTATTAATAGTTATAATTAATTGTTGATAAAATTAATAATATTACTATCAAGATAAATAAGGGTCCTCCAAAAGAAAGAAGTGGAAAAAATGAAAATCTAGTCATGCTCCAAAATATCTAATTATTTTCAGTTTTTATTTAAACATATATATAACTGGGCTCAGAACGAAGAAGTAGAAGAAGAATTCAAGCACTAAAAATCTGATTTGGAGAATTAACATATGTATATAATGTAAGAATTGTGCTCTTCGGACTATAATAAAAACTAAAACTAAAACCTCAGATTAATTAGTACATGAAAATGACCAGGCTTTCAATTAACAACTATGTTCATTGTTTAATTAAGGTAAATTCATAGAAAACAACTTTGATTACAAATTCAGAGAAAACACCAATGGAAAAGAATGAGAACTAGAATGAAAAAAGAAAAATATTGATTTGGAGATTAGAGAAGAAAATAATCAAAAGATAGTACTAATGTGGGATATAGGAAAGGGATTGATCAACTTACTTGAATGTGGGTGTCCTCCAAACAACACAATTGAGCTCATAGAAGTAGGCACTACAAAATGTATTCTACATATCTATTTGGCGAAACTACACTATTGGTCCTTGAAGTTTACCTCATGTGCGCAATTGATCCCTTAAGTTTTAAATGAGCACTGCTGGTCCCTCAAGTTTTAAAAATGAGCAATATTAATCCTTCTATTAACTGCTGTTAGTTTATTGCTTACGTGACTAACGAAATAATAACTTGACAATTCACTACAAGAAAACTGGGCTATTGCGGCGGGCACAAAAAAAGCCGCTATAAGTCGCCTATTGCGGCGGGTTTTTGGCCCGCCACAATATTTTTCAGTTACAAAAATAGTTACAAAAAATATTTTTCAATAAGTAGAAACCCATTAATATCAAAATATTTACACCGTGTTTATGGTAAAGAGCTTTAAACCGTATGATCATCAGATAAGCACAAAGCTCCCGAAATAAAGAGCATGCTATCATAAACAACAGCGTAACAACAAATAGCCAAGGGACAACTTTCCCTTTGCTCATATTCACAGCTATGCAATGAGTCCCAGAATGGTTACAATCTATGGTATCCAAAAAAGAAAAAAAAAATTGATGCAATCCAAACTCAAGTATCCTATGGACTATGGTATGAGAAAGATCTATTCCTATGGTATGAGAAAGATCTAACAAAAGAGATTGGGATTTACATTTAAAAGATGGCCTTTTCAAATCTCTTTATTTATGTACCCATTGCCACTGCCTTCCCGATGTTTCGACCAATCGGTTTACATGCCACGTTATATTCACCAATTGAAACTCACCTCATATGCAAGCCTGTGTAGCCATTATTCTACCTTGCTCCTTCTCGCAAGTCACACACCCTAACTTTGCCTCCTACTGTCTACTGGACTATGACCCATTCACCATTCGTTTCGTGTGTACCCTATCTGAATTCTGAAAGACTAAAACTATAATGGGTTTGATTTGCTGGGTAAAGTATTTTAATATTAATGGATTTATGACCTATAAAATAATTTTTGTAATTTTTTTCCTATTGAAAAAATGCCTAGATATTATTGTGTTAGCCACTTAAGTAATAAACTAACGGAAGTTAACAAATAGACTGATACGACTCATTTTTAAAACTTGAGGGATCAATAGTACTCACTTGAAACTTGAGAGACTAATTGCGCTCATAGGGTAAATTTTAGGGACTAATAATGTAGTTTCGCCTATCTATTTCTACACAAAGAAGCCTATTTTTGAATTTATAAAAGTTTAGAGATGTATCTTTCTTAATTTGTTTACTTGTCTGGTTCTAAAAGAGGGTAAAATTTATGTACAGCTCATTAATTAGGTGCATTATGTTAGGCTTTTCAATTAAATTCAAAGGCATAGCTACATTGAATCCAATTATTCTTGGCAATAACAACACTGTTTTTTGCTTTATTGGTTAATGCAACCATGTTTTTTGATTTAATTGGAACCTAATGCATTGCATTTAAGTTTTTTTTTTTTTTGGCAAAAATCCAAAATTGACCTTTTAACTTTCAACTTTTGTCATTTTAGTCCTTTAACTTTATGTTTTGTCATTTCAGTCTTTCAAGTTTCAATTGTTGTCAATTTAGTATTCTGCTAGACATCAGTTAGTTGTATCCGTTAAATAAGCCAAAACGGCGTCGTTTTGGCTCTTTTAAAAAAAATTCTGTAATTAAAAAAAAAATTACCTGAAATCAAAACGCAAAATAGAATATTTCTCAGTAACCCTAAACTGAGAAATTTGCAAGGTCGTGTGAAGGCTAATTGTCGTGAACCTGATGCCCTAGAAATGTGTCATGGTCAACATTTGTTGTTGAAGACTTGTGTATGCAAATAGGAACACAATAATGATTGCCTTGCTTTGCCTCGGAAACAAAGTCAGCGTCGATCAGTGGAACGACAAGTAACTGAGATGAAGTGGCTGAAAAGCTTTTCAACAAGGATGAGTCAGGAGAACTACATCTATAGAGCGATGCAAAAGCTCTAAAATAACAACAATTATTCTTTTCATCAGTGCTACCGACCCAGACTTCTCCTCTCCTTTCTTCCCCGAAATTTCTCATTTAAGGGCTACTGACCCAGACGTTGTTCCCCTAATTTTTTTTTAATAACAATTTTTTTTTTTGTTTTAATTACGAAAATTATTATTAAAAAAAAAAAAGCCAAAACAATATCCTTTTGACTCACTTAACAAAGACAACTAACCGAGGTGTAACAGAATACTGAATTGACAACAATTGAAACTTAGAAAACTGAAATAACAAAACTTAAAGGTAGAAGATTGAAATGATAAATGTTGAAAGTTAGAGGGTAAATTTTGAATTTTTGCATTTTTTTAATTTATATTTTATGTTTCTTAAAAAAAAGTTATGTCCTTTAAAAAAATAGTGGGGATATGAAATTTAAAGAATACATTTACATTGCAACCATATTTTTCTTTTTTGTTGTTATTATTATTATTATTTATATAAATATTATAGGATTTAAAACTTATTATATTCTTTTTATATGAGAACTATTTTTTAACTGTCAAGTTAAGTCATCAATGAAGATGAAGCTCTTTCTTGGTATATGTAAGATTTGAATTTAGATTGGTTAATGTTATGCTTGGATCTTCATAGTTGATAGGGGCATCAATTAGAGGTGGCGAAATCCATTACAACCAATGAACCTGTCACGATATGAAGTTAACAAGTAATGAATTGAGACTTAACAGATTTTAATAAAAAAAAAGTTTCTATCATATTTTACCCCTTTAAATAAATACAAATATGACATTGTTTCATTACATCAATTATGGTGGGGAGACCACAATTTTACTCCCTACAATTACTCTAGAAATAGGCTCGCGTGGTATGATGTTGAAGTCCATAAAAAACTTGAGTGTGTCTTTCTCATCACCAATTGGTTTTGAGGTAGAATGACATAGCTCATGGTCGACAAATGGTATCAGAGCTAAGGTGTTGGGTTCGAGTCACGGGAGTGTCATTGTGAGGGAGGGATTGTTGGGAGGACTGCAATAATTGACTCCCTAGTCCCTACAATCACTCTAAAAACAAGTACGCATGCTGTGATGTCGAAGGCCACAACAGACTTGAGTGTGTCTTCCTCGTTGCTAATTGGTTTTAAGGTAGAATGACATAGCTCGGGGTTCGACAAGTTATATATTAATACTTTTTTCTTTCTCTTTCTCTGTCGATTCAAGTTTAAAAATGTAGTTTTTCTAGACAAATAAAATAAAAGGCTTTGATTTTTTCCCCTCAATTATTGTGAAACTCTGAAAATCAAGATTAAAATGGACCAATTTCATTAAGTTGATACTTAAATTTTCTCTGTAATTTCTCAAATTTGAACTCTCTCTCTCTCTCTCTCATTATTAATATCTAGTACAAAACTAACTGAGAATTAGAATGGAATAAAAGATTTTAGTCTTTGCTTAACTCTAAAGTTTTTGATATGCTAGTATGGTAATTCATTTATTCTTTAGATTTTTTTGGCAATTTTTTTTATGTAAACCTATATAAACTGTATTTAAAACTAAGTTGTTAGAGAGAGAGAGAGAGAGAGAGAGAGGACGGTGGGTATAGTAGGCAATGGTGATATCGTATTGTTTATTCATTTTCATGTTAGATGAGGAACCTGAGTGCGTGATCTTCATCTGATGTAAAACATTTGTTTTCAAATAATATAAAAATGATAATTTTTTTATAAAATTTTGAAGCACTAGCTCCATTTTATTATTATTTTTGTGTCAGCGATTTTTTCCTTTAAATCAACCACAACGCACTCTTAACATAACGATCACTCCACAAGAAATTCATTTAGTAAACATATTTAACAAACTTCTTATGCTTATCTCAAAGCTTCCGTTTTTATCTCAAACTCTGAATTATAAACAAAAAGAATTAAAAAATAAATACAAATACAAAATATACTTATTAAATCATCTAGTGTCCTTTCAATATGCAGGACCATTATCACTATCCCTCTTTGTCCATGAATTTCTTGGCCTCCTTGTACATGTCCTTCAAGTACTCCCTAAACCTAACCAAATCCAACTTAACATTTTGTTCCTTCAAATATATGCTCATAACCTCAGGGGACCAACTCTTTCCTCTATAAGCAACTGGGTCTTTTATCATCATGTCATCCTTGTCATATTTCTCCATCAAACTGCTCTCCTCTGCTTTTATCCTGTACTCCATGTACACTAACCCCATATCCTTAGCTGATTTTTCAAAGCAAACCTGTGACACCCATTCAGCCCCAAGGGGCACCACTTGCACAAACACAGAGCCAGGTCGAAGAAACAATGAATGTGTAAGTGCTGCACCATGTATTCCAATCATTGCATGACTCGAATTTATTAATGCATAAGATTCCTTCAAAGGGGTTGTAGTTCTTGGCTCGAAAACAGTCGCATTAAAACCAATTTTTTCAGCTTCAAGTTTTACTTCATTTTGGTTCAAGAGTACACGACCAACACCAACACTTCGACTAGCCAACACTAGAATTGGCCTAGACTTTGAATATTTAAATTTAGAGGGATAGTTTTGGTTTTGGGTTTGGTTTTGGCCATATGCTTTGTCTAGGAAGGCACGAAAATGTGTGAAGGTTATTGAGTTTGGTGTTAATTTAGGGTCTATGGTCATAAAGCCATGTGATATCATGTCCACACTGGCTGAAGGAAAACAATGAGTGGTATTATCATTATCCAAATCTATAATAGGGAATTTACTGAAAGTATGTATTATTTCTATATACTTACTAACCCACCAATCACGAGCCTTCGATATCACGAGAACAACATCTTGATTAGGATAGACCGAATTGACGGTGATGAAGAGGGGGATGAAGCCATCATTGAAGTCATGGAAGAAGTTCCCGGTGTACCCGCCCGCACTGAATACTAGGGCTGGGGCCTTGTGTTGGATTTTACATTTTGGGCTTGATGGGCCTGAGATGAGGGCGACCTCCTTGACTCTAGGCATTGTGAAACTCTCCCATTTGCGTGGATAGGGCCTCAATTTTTCTACCATGGGCTTTTGTGGGGTAGAGATGGTAGGGTCCATTAGAAAGAATGTTGAAGTAGTGGGGTCTAGAACTGTTGGGCCATTGATTGAACAGATGTCATAGAAATTGTGAGTACGGTCACAGTTGATTTCTTTTGCTTGAGTGGATTGTGGAAATGGTGGAGTGAGTGTTTCCCTCTTGTTGATTGATTTGGGTAACCTGTGTTTTCTACCTGCAATCATAAGAAAGTCCCAAAAATAAGTTTAGAGATGGGAGGCTATTTCAATTTTGTCAACCAAATTTATATTATCAATTGAAAAATGATATATGAATCTCCAAAAAAAAAAAAAAAAAACCCAAACACAAAAACTTAATTAATAATTTTAATTCTTGAGAAGTAATAAATATTTAAATACTATGTGACGCATGGGTTCCTGTTAGTTCAACCGGTAAAGTCACTAAAGGTTGAATAAGAGACTTGAGATTCAATCTCCATCTATACTAAAAACTGATTGGAATCATAAGAAAGTCCCAAAAATAAGTTTAGAGATGGGAGGCTATTTCAATTTTGTCAACCAAATTTATATTATCAATTGAAAAATGATATATGAATCTCAAAAAGAAAAAACAAAAAAAAAAACCCAAACACAAAAACTTAATTAATAATTTTAATTTTTGAGAAGTAATAAATATTTAAATACTATGTGACACATGGGTTCCTGTTAGTTCAACCGGTAAAGTCACTGAAGGTTGAATAAGAGACCTGAGATTCAATCTCCGTCTATACTAAAAATTTATTGGTGTCTTAGTTTGATGATAAAGAGATATCATCAAAAGCGAATGTCATAGGTTGAAACTATCTATAAAAAAAATAAAAATAAAATAAAAAACTATGTGACACATATTGAACTATAATTGATCATTTTATTTTGCACTTTATGCCACTCATCCCCATTTAATTAGTAGGATAATAAATGCCATATTTATACCTAAATTTTAAAGGGAAATAGGAAATCTTAAGGTTGATCTATTTGACAAATGTCACAAGATCCAAAGAGATATAAATCATTTGATAAAATATTACTAAGCATCTTCACATTGTGATTAAGTTGTGATCGAGCGGTTGGTCTATAAATAGATGCCTTCACAATGTAACTTTTGTCTCAATCCCTCCAAACCAAAATCCCCATAATATTTTAAATTTTTTATACGATGAGAACTAGATACCTATGAGGAAGTCTCTTCCAACATACATATCAAATCAGTCAGAAAATAAAAGTTATTTATTTATTTATTATTTTATAATTCAATAGTACTTACAACAATGAATAAAATATTTGAATTTTGAATATCATAAACATACTAAAAGGTATTGACCAGTTCCGCTACATAACTCTTGTCAATTAGAAAACAAGTTTTTATTTTTTAATACAAACTAAAAAACAAGTTAATGAGTGATAAAGGATAACACGAGGGAGTTTAGTGGAGCCAATTCTTACAAAGGCTTGGTATGTTGTAATAAGAGATACTCATCACTTAACCACAAGACTATTCACCTTATTGTGACTGATTTTGATCACAGAGAGTCTATGTGACACGCAGATTATTGAGACAGCAAAAGTAAGTGCCTTCACACAACAAATGAAGAGAACGTAAAAGGGTTTTGCAACACATACCTTGAATGGTCTTGGTTGAACGTGACACATTCATTCTCGATACCGGTGATAAATATAAGTAAAGCTGAAATACCAAAAAAATGACTACTATTGCAAGGCATGTTGAATCTCTCTTCTTCATATCGCTATACGATCCAAGCTTTTCTGCAGATTATTTCGATTTTGATACCAAGATTGATGCTTTCCTAGCTATTCATCCTTTTCTGGGCATAAACTATAAACAATCAACAGATATCCCACCTTGCAGGCTCTAAAGCTCCTCTAATTGAAGATCTCAATCTAAAACTTCAAGCAAAATAGAAAGTGTAAACAATGGTATTATTGAAGAAAAAAGAAGTCTAAGAATTTTGTAAATCTTTTGCTCAATCTGATGTCTGATTTTCTTGACTTAAAACTTTCTATGGAAGAAGCTTTTGGAGAGAGAGAGAGAGTGCAACCTCATGGAAGAGACGTGGGAAGCATTAGGAGGGTGCAAGCTCACACGTTAGGCTGTGATTTAAAAGAGACAGCTAAATTACATTATAAAAGAATTTGAGTAGAGAAAGACATCCTAACTTAGCTCCCCCTAAAAAAATAAGGAAAAAAAGAGAATCCAAAATACCCAATCAAAGCTCAATGATGATTGTTTCTCAAAAAGAAAAGGAAAAAAGCTCAATGATGATTAATCATTTTTGCTAAGTCGAAAATGATTAATGTGATGTAATGTCGATCGTGAGTTAGAGTGCATTTTTCTTCACATAATTGAACAACACTTTTTTTTGTAGTAGAAGAAATTGAACAACACTTGGTTGAAGCAAAATGTTATTGACATAATTTAAAAGTTTACCTTTGTGCATAATTGGAGAATGAATGTATTGTTTAAAACTTGTCAAAGATATGAACCAAATACCCACGCTAAGATCACATTCTTGTTTTGGTTATTTAATAGGTTTGTGTTTTGGTGCAATAATTTTTTCCCCTAAGTCAACCAATATAACATCAAAATCCAATGCATCCTGTAAGCAGACACGTAGTGAGGCAATATTATTAGTAAGACGCATATTTTATTTGTACACTTTTTGTGTTCATAACTACATATTTTATGCAGCTAAAAAAAAAAAAAAAAAAAAACCAACATATTTTATGCACATCGATCCCATGAAAGACAGGATAATCTAGGTTGAGCTAAAAGAAAAGTTGAAAGACGGAATTTTCAGTACAAAGTTGAAAGTGGATTGACCGAAGAGAAGAAAGTCTTTTCTTTTCTTTTTCTTCCTGGGGTTATTTGCCGTTGATTATTATTGGTTAATGTGACTATTTTTTTGATAGTCATCTTAAGACAGAAATTGCTATAGGTCCTACAACTTTTTACTAAAATTCAGTTATAAATAGTGGTAATTAAAAAGGAACTTCTATCACTCACAGACATTGAAGCCCCTTAACCTCCTAACAAGTTTCACTTTGTGTCTGAGTTTCTATGATTTTGTACCATTGCAACTAAAACTATTCTGCAAATTAATACAACATTGTTTTGACTAGGTCCTCTCTCATTAAATATGAGGTCCCCTTTTCCATTGAAAGCTCTGCTTCTCGTGTAATTATCTGCCATCAAGAATTTGAAAATTGGCTTCCAATTTTAGTTACCCATGACTCAATTTTCCGTCTCCTACACTTCACAAATTTTTGTCCATTCATAGTACCCATGACTCAATTAAGACAACAAAAGAATCTCCTAAAATGCAAGGAGCTTGTCATCGACTCAATTATGTTGATTGGGAAACTTAACCAAGAAAATTGAGCAGGGGTTTCATTACATTCACAAAATATTTTTTCAAGAAGACTTGTACAAAAGCTAGTTAATATATATGGCCTTTAAAGTCAATATATTATCTTTCAAGATTAAGGCTCTGAAAATTGTAGATAGAGATAGGACTTGACTCATTCTTTCTATTATTGTTAGATTGAAATTTTCGTAAATAATAGCTATATATGATGTTCCTCAACATTTTGTGTGTGTGTGTATGTAGAGAAACCTACCCTAGATGGAATTTTGGTATATAATTATGGTGTAAGGAGTAGTTTACTAGGATATAGTAAAACATACCATTTCCTAAATCATAAAGATGGTTGTATTATAAGATTTTGTAATGCAAATTAGTAACAAGTTCTACATTCTCTTTGTTTCTATGATTTTGTACCATTGGAACTTAAACTATTCTGCAAATTCGTACAACATTTTTTATTAGGTCCTCTCATTAAATATGAGGGCCCATTGTCCCTTGAAATCTATGTTTCTCATGTAATTATCTGCCATCAATAATTTGGAAAATTGGCTACCAATTTAACTTTTTTGCCTGGCCTTTCCTTGTTAAATCATATACTCCAAGCAATTGTGACCACTAACCCTATCAACAATTGGATAAACTTGACAAGCCATTATAGGTCTTTAGGCACTCGTTAAAATTTAAAAAGATCCCCTTTTAAGATGAAAATGGGATCAAAGTATCGAACTGTTGGTGGCTATCGATCTTCAACTAACTAAAAGGGTCACTACAGACTATATGATATATAGTAAATTAAAGGGTAAATTACAAAATTAGTCCCTATCTTTTATACCATATCTCAATTTAATTCCTAACCTTTTAATTGTGTTAATTTGATCCCTAACCTTTCAATATTGTATTAATTTAGTCCCTGCCGTTAATCTTGGATGGAAATTGCTGATGTGGCAAACGGCACAAATAAAAAATTATTTTTTTTCCACATCAATAGACAATGTACCGCCACGTCGTTAAAAAATAGACCAAGTTAAATATGAAATACTGAAACACTTGACCATCAAAATCCCTAAAATCCAAAATCTTTAATCTCTAACTCATCTCTGTCTCTTCGCCCCCTTTGTCTTCTTAGTCACCAGACTCACCATCCAAAATCTCTAAGATTATTACTTTTATGGTCTCTCAATTTTGCATGCCCATATGCTAAGTCTAAAAAGTCACACTACTTCCATGTTCAAAACAGATGCTTTGTTGATTTCACCTTGTTGCACACACATTTGTCTCACGGCCTTGTCACTTTACAGATGCTACCAATAAACTCCTTGGTGTGCAGGGAAATTATGTGGGGACACAGTATAGATATGGTATATACTTATATACACCTAAGCAAGAAAATGAAGCGCGAGTCTTTGGAATGACAACAGAAACTCTTGAACATGAAGATTGTAACTGAGACACTACTTGCCAAGAAACTCTACCGAGCAGAGGAATACCATCAGCAATACATTGAGAAAGGCTTGGGCTGTTTCAGCTTTAAACAGTCTGCTTTTAAAGGCCCCAATAACCAAATTCGATGCTACGGCTAAAGTTAATATTAAGAGGGAGCACCAGTCAATGCATATTCTTGTTGCGTCTTGAGGTTGTGGTTGTTTATAGGTTTGTGCTTTTGCCAAAATTGAGAGACCTAGTGCCACCAGAAGATAGAAGCGTCGCCGTTCTCACTGCTGTTTGCAACTTCAGATCTTGAGGATGAGGGAGAAGAGATAATGATGAGTTAGGAATTTAGGTTGTCACGTGTTTTGGATTTAATTTGATTTTTTTAATGATGACATGGCGGTACAAGTGTCTGTTGATGTGGAAAAAAAAATACATTTTATTTGGGCCGTTTGAAACATCAGTAATTTCCATCCAAAAGATAACGGCATGGATTAAATTGACATGACACTAAAAGGTTAGGGATCAAATTAATACAATTAAAAAGTTAGAGACCAAATCGAGATATGGTGAAAAGGATAGGGACTAATTTTGTAATTTACCCTAAATTAAATTATTGCTTGCACATTGTGAATATAGCAAAGATTTGGAGCTTTCTAAAATTTAATTTTATTACTAATACAAGCCAAGAGCCTTCTAACTCTACTAAGATTTTCCGGTGTATCTAATAGAGACTTCTTCAAATCTCCTCTTCCTGACTTGCTATTACTACACAACCCGAAATGTTCAAACAAATGCATTTCTTCAAATATTCCAAAAGGGACCAATCCGTTCCTTTTAAAGCAACTGGGTCTCTTATTACCATGTCGTCATTGTTATAATTCTCTATCAAGCTACACTCCTCAGCTTGTATCCTATATTCCATGTACTTTTGACCCCACATTCCTAGCCAATCTTGCATAGCAAATCTTCACCGCTCATGCAGTCCCAAGCCGCACCACTTGCATAAACACCGAGCCAGGCTTATACCGTTCATTGCATGGCTTGAATAATTCATAAACTTAGTGCCTAGTGGTCATAGGCGTTGGCTCAAAAATAATAATCACATTCAAACCAACCTTTTCATATTCAAATTTTACTTAATTTTGTTTGAAATTACAAGTACACGACCTGTACCACCATTACGATGAATCAACACAAGAATTGACCTAGATTTCGAAGGGTTAAATTTTGAGAGATGGTTTTGGTTTGAAATTTGGCCCATATGCTTTTTCAATTAAGGCATGAAAATGTGTGAACTTTTTTAGTTTGGTATTAATTTATGGCATGTTTGGATAGAAGGGGGAAAGAGGGGGAGTAGAGTAGAGTAGGCTAAAAATAAGCTAATTTTGTGTTAAATCTACTCTACTCTACTCTCCCTCCCTCCCCCTCAATCCAAACGGACCATTAGGGTCCATAGTGATCAATCCATGTGATATAACACTCACACCGACAAAAAGGAAACAACGAGTCAAGGACGAAGCCAAAATTTTGAATTAGGGGGGCGGCTTTACTATTGATTGTGTGTAGCAATTTCAACCTCTGACTTTGCTATTACTTAGCTGTTAAGATTTTTTATTTTATTTTTGTGTGTGGGAAAGAACAAAATTATATTTGTTTATAATTTTTTAAAGGGCATGGTTGTTTATTTTGGATAAACAACCATAAAAAAGGGGAGAGAAAAACGTTTAAGTATTGATAAGGGGGAAAAAAAAAAGTGAAAACGTTTTGGTTTAGTGGACCTATTTTGTAGGCAAAAAAAAAACTATGTTTTTATTTTATATATATAATTTTTATTTTGAGAATCTAATTTACAAGTGGATAAAGCAATTTGAAAATCAACATGAGAGGCTTTATTTTTTAAGCAATGTTTTAATGGGAGTTATATTTTTACCGGATTGCCTTTTAGTTTTGTTTCTACTTAAACATAGGGGTATTGGGGAATTTCTAAACCAAAAATTGAGGATTCCAAATAGAGGAAGCCTCTTAAATAGTAGTATAGATATATCTCACACACATTTAATAAATTTTTTCTTAAAACTCGCATACACTAAACCTAGTAGTTTACTCCATTTCAAATCCTAAATTTTAGTTTCTTAAAAATCCATTCTACAGTAGAAAATTTTAAATCGAAAAATTACATTAAACTCAAAAGAAAAAAAAAAAAAAAAAAAAGCCTCATCTTGCGGAGCACATGTGATGAGGCTAGTGTGTATATATAATAATAATAAGGACAGATGACCCCATCTGTCTTTCGATGTTTTTTTGAATTAAAATAGTCTACTTTCAACTTTTTGGTAATAATCCTTAGATCAAACCAAGAATACGGTGGACATTTATTGTTAAGTACTTCCAAATCAACTCCCAACAACTCCATAAACCAATTATAATCAGTGGCCAAAGGGCTTTTTCTCGTTGCCTATCCACTTTCACTATCGCACTGAAAATTCCAAGCGGGCTAGGACCCATTACTTTGAAAAATAAATCAATCGTGCAACAAGCCATGGATTAATTTACCTGCAAGACTATCTGTCAGGGCAACACAATTATTAGTCAGAGAACAAGACTATATCAATACATTTTATGAATTCTTCTATAATAAAAAATATATATTTTATGAATAGTAAAAAAAACAAAATTGGTACCACCGAAGTTGTCAAAATCAGGATTCTACATAGAATTGTGGAAGATATGTGGGATCATGGATCATAAAATCCTACATATTTTCAAGTTTAAAGCAAAAAACATATTAATAATAACTTTGTATGTTGAATAATCACGTAAATTTTGAATTTATCTATAAAAAAAAAAGATTTGCACCATATGATACAATTTGCATGTAATACATCGCTACGTTTATACTAATAGAACAAATATATTTAAGTTTGACCCAATCTACCTAAACAGTTCAATAAATGTTTAATTAACAATCAAATACCAAAATATTTATCAACACATATGGAAGTATTTTCCAAGTTCCAAGTTTAAAATTCAAAATAAGTTATCAAATGGAAACTAGCTAACTAAAATATGAAATCCAAAAGCAAGATGAATATTAAGGTGAAGTGAACATTTAATTATTCTCAATTTAGGGTTCTTATAACCATCTTCCTAATCATCATCATCCAACTCATCATCTATGCAAATATTGCATATTTGTATACTAAAGCTGCAAAAGAAATCAAGATACAACTTCACACTCAACTATTCAAGTTGTACTACTCAACAACAATTATAGAGCATGTTCAAAAAAATCAATCAATCAATATGCAAATACAAGCATACTAATAAAATTATATATAAGAAAAACATTTTTGTAATATTAGAACAAAAATTAGTATATTAATCAAACAAATTTAACAACATTATAGTTTAAAAGGTAGCTGTAATACCCGAAAAATAAAGAAAAGAAAAGAAAAATATATTTATATAAAAGGAGGGGTATTTAAGTAAATTTGTTTATGAGGTCAATTGTTATAATTAAAATTACTAAGGGGTTTTTAGAAAATAAGGTTGAAACCCTAGTTTATATAGTCTAATTTAAGTCAGCGTATACTAACAGATGTTTTGAGGGAGGAGACTAGCCAAATACTCAAGTAGAGAAAATTTGACTGCACACTTGAGGTAAGAACCTATGAATTTCTTTCTTGTTAAATCTAATCTTTATTTAGAATTAGAGTATTTTTATGTGAGTATTTTGGCCAATAGTAAAACTATTTAAATATTCAAGAGTTAGAATAATGCAATCGTATAAAAGTTTAGATTTATTTTTGGTATACTAGACTTTGTACCTACAGATTTTTCTGCCTCGGTATTGTGATTTCTTTTGGTATGCCCATTGTTGTGTCATGCGTGTAAGTGTAGATGAAGTTGCACAAGGTGAGGCATGGTGAGTTCAGCTCTGCACAAGTTACTGCCTTAAGAAGTTGTACCGACTTATGGATTTGGTGAATAGGAAAAGTCATGGTGTGGACTTGAAGTCTCTAACAAATAAATAAATAAATAAATAAAAAAAGAGAGAGCACACGTGTAGAAGATAGATCAAGGTGGTGTCCTTTTCAAATTGACCTTTGACTATATATGGCGGTGTGGTGTATTATATAGGCTTTAATCCTAGGGAGCTATTAGTAGTAGGAAGTAAATGAAATATATATTATGAATATGTAGAATTTTGATGTGAGATATCAATGGACAGTTGTTGGATATTTTAGTAGTTTCTCTTCTGGCCGGATACCGTTATAAGTCATTCTTAAATTATTTGATTATTGAGTGAATGGTACTTGTGAAATTGTTTTAGGTAATACCTAAGAATTTTAGAAGAAGTGTTAGGGAGAAATTTCTTTTGATACGGCTTTTGGAGGTAAGTAACCTTATCCTAATTGAGTTTTATTTTACTTATATTAATGTCTTTTTAACTACTGAAAATTTGTTTATAATTGTTAAAAATTTTATTTCTATTGTTTCACTAATTTCAAATAAAGAATTATCACAAATATATATAGTTACTGAATATACAATGTGCTTTGTTTAATTGATTTTAGCCATACTGATTCAAAGTAAAGAATAAAAAAATTTCCACAAATATATATGAGCATTGAATATAAGATTTATTTTATTTAATCGTTTCTTTTTAGCTATATTGATTTAAAATAAGAAATATAGAAATATCACAAATGTATTGGAAATATTGAATATATGATTATATGTATATGAAATTGAATAAGATATATTTTGTTAGAAATTATGTTTTCATATATATGATTATAGACAGTCTGACTATGAATTGATTCTGATACCCAAACTAATGGGGGTTATTCATTGGTATTCTGATACCCAAACCAATGGGGGTTATTAATTGGTACTCTGATACCCAACCAATGAGGGTTATTCATTGGTACTCTGTTACCCAAATTAATGGGGATTATTCATTGGTACTTTGATACCCAGCCAATGGGGGTTATTCATTGGTACTTTGATACCCAGTCACGGGGATATAGCGTGACCATAGTCATAAGATTATTAAGAAATAAGAATTTCATCGAATATTTGAATTATTTTGAGTCCTTAAACTACATATATGATTATGGAAATGTTTGAGTATTGGAACTATTTTGAGACACAAACACTACTTATGAGTTTTGGAACGTATTGTAAGTTATGGCTTCTGGATATATGAGAAACTGACTATTTTCTAAACCATCTATGATATACTTGTAAGAGTAAAGTATGTGATCTTTGTGCAACCTATTATTTTGAGACTATGAAACTTCTTCAGATAATTTGAAAACACAGAGTATGCTATAACTTTTGAAAACACATATTACATCTATTACCTTATGGATTTATTACTTGATAGAACTTCATAGGATTTTGGTTACTTATTGAGTTGTCACTCACCCCCCTCTTTCTCCTTTCAGATTTTGATCAGGAAGAGTAGCAAATGTTTGGGCTTCCACTGGGATGTGTGCATGAGTGAAGTTTAGGAAATCAATGGAATAAGATTTGAACCTTTATGTTTAAGATTACCATTTTGAGTGGACCCTTAGATTTAAAGGGTTTAGTTATATTTTTTTTATTTTGATGTTGGAAGATTATTATTTGAAGATCTTTTGAGAATTGCATTATTGAGGATATTTTCAAATTTATGGACTTAATGAAATTTTCTTTGAGGATAATTCTTTAATTGTTATGAGGGCCTTACATACTTGTAGGGTGTAAACTTTATAAGTGTGTGGCCGTTGTCACGTGCTTAGCTCTCACTTGGGTTTGGGGCGTGACAGTAGCAAAGCCAATATAAAATTTTCATTTAGAACTGATAAAACATTCCTTCATTTTGATTACAAGTGAACTAGAAAGTAGATAACATATGCTTAGATTAAAATAATTATATAAATAAATAAATAAAAAGTCATACCATCACAACAGAGAAAAATAAAAACCCTTAAAGCTTCATCAAAACCAAAAACTTATCCCATAACAAAAAAAATCCAAAACTGATGTTTTGGTAGGATCGGTAGGATCTCATACGATCCTATATGATCCTACACAATCCTATATACGATCCTACCATTTTTACAATCCTAGTGTGATCCTAAGTGTTTTGGTGAGATGGAATCGTAATGCGATCCTTCGATCCAGGTCGCGATTTTGACAAACATGGATACAATTATCTCTTTAATATTGATAAGTTGGCAAGCATATTTCTACTTATCTATGTATAAATTAATATATTTTCATAAATAATAAATTGGAGATTATATTGCAAAATTTGCATAGTTCATGTTTGGGGTGATTTTGATTTTATACCTTAATGTTTGGATTATAGTAATATAGTTATTATGTCATTATTATGTTGTGATGAGGTATTTGTTGTAGTTATTATTTTCCAAAGTAATGGGTCCTAGCCTGCTTGGAATTTTCTGTGCGATGGTGAAAGTGGATGAGCCTATGAGAAAAAAGGCCTTTTTCCCCACTAATTGTAATTGGTTAATGGAGCTGTTGGTAGTTTTTTTTTTTTTTTTTTTTTTTGAGAAACACACACATTGAGAAAAACAGATGGGTTCATACATCCTTGTAAAGTTGTGATTTACAACTATGTTTTATGTTGGCTTTATTCCATGACAAAAAGTGTTGTAATTGCTTTAATTTTGTTCCTTGTATTTTGTGGGATTTTATTGTATTGGGTTTAGTATTAAGTTGGTAAAGAATCAAGCTTGAAATGAAGAATCAGTACTTTTTCGTGATTGGCTCGCGAGAAGGATTCCCACGAAAAAGGCATATGAGAAACACATGCTGGAAGCTGAAGAGTCGTGCCAGCTTAGAGGATTTCGCAAGTATCTCACGAGAAGGCCTTACCAGTGAGACCATATATATACCCTCATTACCCACAAAAGTGAAAGAAGGTCATTTAGAGAGAAAAACCCTAGATAAGTTTTCTACAACACCCACACCCATCTTTTAGAGAGAGAGCTATCCATCCTTAGAGAGAAATCATTCTAGCCTCTTCTCCTTCCTTCTCCCATTGTCATACCTTGAGAGGAGATTTGTATCCAAACACAACCCACACCTTTTCAAAGTGTAGAGAGTGTTTTGGAGATTTTCCAAAAGAAGTCGGTGAGGCTTAGCGGATGCAATTGGACGTATTGCGGAATCCGGAAAACTAGAGAAGACATGACTCCGTGAAGTCCGTTGGTAGTAAAAGCTTGGAGGGCTCAAGTACATTGGGTAGACTAGGCTTGGAGGGTCTTTTGTTATTCATGTACTCCAACTTTATTCTCTAGTGGATTGATTTACCACTTGGAGGGCGGCGAAGAGGTTTTTCGCCGAGTTCTTCGGTTTCCTCTTCGATAACACATCGGCGTGTTATCTTGTGGTAGCAACTCTCTTCCCTTACTCTTGTACTTTACTTTTATTGTTTGTTGTTCATATTTATGCACTAAAGTAGTATCGGTTCATTGTGCACATTTACTCTTGTTTCCGCACTTTGATTAAGTAAGAGTAAAAGCAATTTAGCCGTAGTCTTTTTATTTGGGGTCTAAACAAGTTCTTGTGTTTTAACACAAATCCGAGCTTTTAATCCTTATAACTTTTGTTTACTTGACTTCCTAGAAAAAAGCAAGTCAAGGGGTCATCTATATATTACTAAAAACTGAAGCGTAATATTTAATGTTGCTACGCTCCCGTTAAGCCACATCAGCCACCATGTCATTTCCAATTTTTTTCCTTGAATTTCTCCTATAATTTTAAAATACTTTTACTAAATTTTTTCCTAATTTTAAAATACAATTAAAAAGAAAATGATTTTCAGCCATATCTCCACAATAAAGCCCAATCTTTATAGCTTTAATTATGTCCACCATAAAGCCCAAAACATAAATATTACATTAATGTCCACCATTAAGCCCAAACCTAACCCTTTATTCTTTTAACGCCAACCCTTTGTTCTTCTTCAGACCTTCAGCATGACTAACGCCAACCTCTCTCTCTTCCAAAGACAAATTCAATACTTCAGACCTTCAGCTTTCTAACGCCAAGCTCTCTCTCTTCCCTCCTTCGTCTCTTCCTCTTCCTATCTTTCACGGTTTCAAAACTCCTCATTTAATTGAATCAGAAAACAACATATTTAAAGAAGAGCTCAGAATGGATGATTCACTTCAGGTATTCACTTCAGGTATTTAACCTTTGTTTATGTTTCATTTGGCAGTGTTTCTTCTGAATGATTTGCTTAGATTGATGGGTTTGGAGCCTTGTAGTGGGTTTTGCTAATTTCAATTATTGGATGCATTGCTCTCTCTTTTGTGTTTCAGTAATTCAATCAACACTTCGTTTCCTATCCATATCCTTTTGCGAGAGGCAAATTGATCTGACTACAGGCCCAGGTTCAAGGCCACTATAAACTTTAATGGCAAGGAGTTGTTAGCTACCTCCTCTATACGAGCCGTCGAGGTATACTTAAATTTTATTTTCTATGTATATTTAAAAATTTTAGGGTTAATTCTTCTATGTTTTCCTGTTTGGGTATTGAGTTTATGGTTTGCAATTTTTTGAATTTTAAGTTGTTGCCGTTGGCTGTAGAGAAAAGCTCTGAAATTAGGGTAAGGAAAATTACCCCAATTTGTGCTTATTTTTATTAGGCTTATATCAAGTTGAGGTTATACAACTTCAAGGGGATCAGAGGAAGAATGTTTCCACCCTGAAGAAGGAACATATCAAGATTCATTGTTTTTGAATAGCTGCAGCCTGCAGGTCAATCTCCATATGTGGTTTACGTTATTCTTGCCATGCTATAGTGGATAGTTTATGTTCTGAACCTTAGATTGTAGCCATAATACATGTGACTTTGTTATATGTACGTCTATCTTCTGTGTCAATTTGGTAGTTTTGCTACTTGCTGAGTTGTGTGGGAGGGTCATTATGGATTGTACCAAAGCCTTTATCCGTACCTTAATCAATAATACTAATTTCCTGTTTTATATAGATGATTTTGCATTGATTGGATGTATTTAAATGTCTAATTGATTTAATTGTCATGTAATTAGGTATTGCCACATTCAGCTATGATAAATTGATAATAGAGTAGATAAACTAACAGAGAAGGCCAAGAGTTATTCAAACAAGAGATGAACACCTTAATAACTTCTTCTTTCGTTGCAGATGCTTGCATTTTTTTTTTTTCATGTTTTTAGCTGTACTTCATTAAGCAAGGGTTACATATGATTCACTATTCATTGTTTTTTTTTTTTTGGTAGTAAGCATAATTTAATTACTGCATTTGAAGTTTTTTTCCTCCTTTGTTCTTTCTTATGTGTTTTTTTTGTTTGCTTCAAAAGAATGTACTACTATATATGTAGTATGTTAGCTAGAGAAGTAAAATATTATGTTATGATTGGTTAAATGAGATTTTTACTTCTTTTTTGGGGGGGGGGGGGGGGGGGGGGGGGGTTCAATTTTTATAATTTTTAGCTATAAATTCCATAGGCTTGAGTTTCTTAGGGATTTTGTGCATGATAAGTCTCTCTCTCTCTCTCTCTTCCTCTTAAATTTGCTCATTTTATAGAGTTTACCCAAAAATATTTTTTTTTAAATGAATTTTGATTTTGTTAATTTTTAAATTTTGAGTAAGTTATTGGGGTTTTAGTTCATAAATTTTGCAGTTAGAATATGGTTTCAAATTTGGTGAATTTTGGGGAATGTAATAGTGTGAAAATTTTATAAACTTTTACTGCCTAGGAAGCCAACTTGAGTCTAACAACAAAGCCATGTAAAGTCCAACATGAAGGCCATGAACATCCAAGTAGTCTGTAAGAATGTTTTTGTTTCAATTCTTTTCCCTCCCCTAATATAGCTTTGCCGTTTGATTTGTTAGTTGAAATTGAAATAACACAATTTTTTTATTCTAGATGAAATTGTTTATGGGTTTTTATTTTATGTATAGTTTTCAATGCAACTAACATCAATTCAATACACAAACATGAAGGTGGAAATGAGAGTTCTTGATGCTCTTTTTTAAAGCTCTCTCGGATTTATTAATTTCCGCTGCTTACTGTTTCAATGTTAAGGATTCAGTGACAAACTTATTTTGTATTTGTACTATAGTTTTACTTGTGGGGAAAATTTTATGAGTTTTCTATGTTTGTGTTTTGTAATTCGTATTGATTTGCTGGATGTGAATGGTGATGTGGGGGGACTTAGACGAAGATAATGAGCTACCTGTCTTCTATCTCAAGGTTTTTATTTTTTCCTTTACATTAAGCTGTAAATGCATAATAGTTTCGTTGCATCCAAACTCTCTTTTAAATAGAAATAATTCAACTGATACTTATTTACCTTTTTTTTCTAGACTAGAGACGAATGTTTACATTGAATTGTGTACCTGATGGTGCACTCCCACACATAGAGTGGAAGAAAACCATAAACTGGAGTTCTATGGAGTTCTTAAAAACTTGCCTCAAGTTATGATTCAGAGTTCTGTGATGATTGTATGTAACTTATTATAGAACATGGTGGAAAAATTGAATCAAAAGGAAAGAGGAACCATTTTGGATTAGCACATGTTGACAAGGTTGGGGTTTGATGCTGTCATAGAAGTTTCAGTGGAAGTCTTCTCTCAGTTGCTAAGCTGTAATGTATGTAAACTAGGTTACTTATTGAAAAAAAATTGTAAATTAGGCTAGATATTGAAAGTTCTTGTTGAATGCTATAGTTACTAAAAGCTATGTTTAGCTACTAAACTACTTGAGATGTTCCTTAAAATTTTGGGATATAAGTTAATAGGAAATGTCTTTTACATTATGCTTTCAAATACAATTTTTATTCAACTTTGATGTTGGTTTTTATTCTCTTTTAGATTTTATAAAGAAGTAGGATCCAGTGTGGGTGATACTGTACCGTAACGGCCGGTATATACCATGTCAGCCAGTGCACTGGTACAGGTACACCCTTATTTTGTACCCAAAAAAATACCGGTCATAGCGGCCGCGTACCGGCTGTACCGGCGAAATCCGGTAGTTTCGGCTGGTAAATGGATAACGGGCCGAAACACAAAAAGTCTCATATGTAATAAAAGAAAACAGAGAAGAAGGAAAAAAAAGAAGAAGAAAACTCTCTATTTGCTTCTCATCAGAAAACAACGATGCACAAAATCGACAAATCTCAATCAAAATACAAACTCAAATCACTATTTTAAAGCTATAGAGAGAGAGAAAGAAAGAGAGAGAACTTCTTCAATGCTTTAGAGTAGACGAAGTGTTAGAAAAGAAAAGAAAAAAGAAAATTGAAGAGAGTTACAGAGGAAGTGCTAGAGAAAAAAAGGAAAAAAAAAAAAAAGTGAAGAAACTAGACACTAGAGAGCTCCAGAGTCCAAACCTGACGTGAAGAAAAGAAAGGAAAAAGTGAAGAGATTAGAAAGCTCCAGATGTGATAGAGATAAGGGAAAGGTGTGGAGGAGAAAAAAAGAGGAAAAAAAAAAACGTGTGAATGGAAAAAAATAAAGGAAAAAAAATTAAAATTGAGAAATATTACTACAATATTTTCACAATAAATATTAAGTAGTTAGTTGTTACTAACTAATACTGATAAAAAAAAATAGTGATAAATCCGAAACGGTACATCGGTATTGACCGGTATCCGAAATATACCATACCGCTGGCCAAACCGATACAATCTCCAATACGGTATTGACTTCCTTGGTAGGAACACAGAATTTGTATTTTAATTTTGTGTGTTTTGTGTATGCATATCCACATTCCAGCACACAATATATACACTATCAACTTATATAGTTTCATGGCTAGATAGTTTAGCAAATAACTGTTAGTCTTAAATGGGGTTTTGCATTTTAATAAAATTTAATGAATTCAAAGTGGAAATTTGTTAGATAGCATCGATTGTGTTTTCAACCAATTGAATATCAAGAAACATTTGACATTTTTTTTAGTTTATATAACATGCCTCATTAAATATATCAATCTTCAAATATTTAGAAATAAATTATATGTAACATGTAACTTTGCAATATGAACTAAACATTCGACTTGCGTATCTCTTTTCCAACTACAAAATGTACCAATACTGAGAAACACTATTTGAAAGGAGATTTAATTGGAAAATAATTGTGCCTGCCGAAGGAGGAGTAAAGATTCATAAATTTACTTTTGTAACTCTAGAATGAAGTATTTTTAAAGGTTATAATTATGGATTCATCAAACTTGCAACATTTAACCATTTAAATTTGTTGTTTAAGTACATGAGTATTAGGAATTAATCTTATAGCTTTCATCAATTTAAAGGAAGATGAATTTTTAAAAAAAAAATGAATTTCTTGAACATTTTTCTGAATTTTTCCATGCATCAGGTTAACGACTAGTATAAATAAAAGTTGTGTTTACTAGACTTTCTAAAACAGCAAGTCAATGGAGGGCATATTAGTCATTTAAAATTCTCCAAGCATGAGTTTTATTTATCAACTTTATAATGAATATATTACGGGTATAAATAAATGTTTGACAATTACTATTAAACCCATGTAAAATTACTTTAAATGTTTGGCTCGATGTTTGTTCATCTAAAATTACTTTGTTTTAAATTCTATTAAACCCATGTAAGGTATTATTTTGACTACATTTTACAGTGATGTAGAGGGGGATGAAGCCAACATTGAAGTCATGGAAGATGTTTCCAGTGAGCTCGCCCGTACTAAATACTATTGGTAGGGCCTTGTGTTGTATTTCACATTTTGGGCCTGATGGCCATGAGATGAGGGTTGTTAACTCTTAGATTCTCCCCTATTTTTATGGACAGGGCCGAACTTTTTCCACCATGGGCTTTTGTTGGGTCGAGTGGGGTCCACTAGAAAGAATGTTGAGATAGTAGGGTCCAGTACTGTTGGGCTATTGATGGAACAAATGTCTTAGTATTTGTGAGAACGGTCACAACTGTTAATAAATAAAAACAATATTGATGCTACCAAGTGCTTTAACTCTAGCGCCTGCCCAGGGGCTAGCGCAACTTAGTAAACCTCTATTTTCTTTAACAAAAAAAAAAGTACCAAGTGTTTCTTATCAGCAACCATGAAGAATTTGACAGCAAAACCACAAAAATAAGCTTCGAATTACAATATTATTTCACCTTGTCAACCGAATTTATTATATAAGACATTTTTTATTAATGAATAAAAAAAAAATAGCAAACAATGATTGGAGTGTCTTCTCTATGTAAACGTAACCATAGTAAATTCCTAGTCCAAGCCTGCAAGCAAAAGAAACAGTAAGATATAGTGTTATCTTATTCTCATAAGGGTACTAGTGAGCATTGAACCAAATATATATGCTTTTCCCTAAGTGCTTTCCATTATGAGAAAATTAATTACACAGACCTTAGCCCAACTGGAAAAAAGTAATATTGATGATTGTTTGCTTTATATAAATTATTAGGAGATAAGAACTGGATTCTTTGCTTGAAAGAACAACAGAAGTATAATTTTTATTTAGTATAAGGCAGTATGGCTTCATAAATAATTTTTTTCCTTTTTTTTTAATTTATAATTTGGTTAGCATAAATAATTTGTTCCTACTAACTGGGGAATCATGCTTTAACAATTATGTTTTTTAGTAATATGCCTAAAATACAAGGATGATTTACTTCCTAACGATTTAAGGTATTTGATGTTTAATTCTCAAAAAAAAAAAAAAAAAAAAAAAAAAAAAATGGTTCACCAGCTATATTCAAAATTCAATAGATGAATCCAAAATGCTTTTTTTTTTTTTCTTTTTTGTGGGCGTGTTTTCGCAAAGGGATTCTAACATGTTCCAGGAATTACTTAATGAAAATATTCTTTACATAAGAACAGAATGTAGCAATGACATTGGAAAAATATAGAAGAAAAGTTTAAAAATACTAATTTAACAGTGGTTGGCATAGCAGTGCCAACTTAGTGGAATAATTTGGTTTCAAAGAAATTCTTTGACTCATGGTGGTTCTCTTCAAGATCCAGCTTATGTAGTGCAACAAAGTCTTAAATTGCTGCATGATTTCCAGTCTTGTCTTAGATTGCTTGCTTTGGCTAGAGGATTTACCAGATGTTATTTCCTTTATTTTAGCAGAGGATGTATCACGTTTCAATTGCATTGGGGCTTAAACTCTGGCGTTGGGGTAATTCCTTGACTGTGTCTCATGTGCCTAGGATGAGTTTTAGTTCTTGGCTGTGTGCTTTGTTGGTTTTAGTATATCTAGCTATTGGCTAATGGCTATGTGCCTACTGCTGCTGATGCCTGTGTGATGTCTGTTCGATTTAGGCTTCTTGACTGCCTCGTTTTCCTTTGTACCATTTGTTAGCTTAATACAATTCTAAGTTTCTAACTGATTCATCCACACACACACACACACACACAAAAGATCATCATTTTGTAAATTATTACTTCTCAGGATTAGTAATATTTGAGACAACAGACAAGTACGGCTAGGTTCTTTTTATCGCCCACTTTCCTTTTTCTCAAACAAAATATAAAATAAAATAAAATAAAAATTCTATATTATGGAAAATGAAAAATTATGTAAATATCTCATTTACGTAGGTTTAGCCCAATTGGAATCAAGATTACCAGGCCAAGGTCACGGTTCCTCACATAACTCAATATTTTAATTTTGTTCCATACTTGTCATTCCTATTGAGTGCAATGCACATAACTTACTTAAAATGATTGTATACAATCACTTAATAATAAGACTCCTTCCTTTATTGTGACTGAATTTGATCACAAAGAGTCTATCTGTCTACGTGGCATCAGAGACACAACAAATGGTGAGAATGTAAATGGATTTTGCAACACATACCCTGAATAGTCTTAGACTCTTAGTCGAATGTGACACATATATTCTTGATACAGGTGATAAATCGAAGTAAAGTTAAAATACCAACAAAATTAATATTGTTGCGAGAGATGTTGAATCTCTCTTATTCATATCGTTATAAGATCCAAGCTTTTCTGTAGATTATTTTGATTTTGATACCAAGATTGAAGGTTTCCTATCTACTCATCCTTTTCTGGGCATAAACTATAAACAATCAGTACAATGCCCCAACTTGCTAGCTCTAAAGCTCCTCTAATTGAATCTCTTCAATCTAAAACTTCAAGCAAAATAAGAAGTGTTAAACAGAGCTATTATTGAGAACAAAGAAGTCTTAAGAAATTTGTAAATCTTTTGCTCAATCTGATGCCTGATTTTCTTGACTTAAAACTTTCTATGGAAAAAGTTTTGGAGAGAAAGGGAGCAACCTCATGGAATAGACGTGGGAAGTACTAGGAAGGTGCAAGCTCACACGTTAGGCTGTGATTTAAAAGAGAGCTAAATTACATTAGAAAATCATTTAAGTAGAGAAAGACATCCTAACTTAAATCTCCTAAAAAATATAACCAACCCAATCTCTAGCAAACCCATAAACTCAGAAATTTCACATTCAAATGATCAAATTCCTATTCCAAATTCATCTTGATCTGAACACACAAGAACAACAAACCCAGAATATTCAATCACAAGAACAAAAGAATAGAAATCCAAAATATTCCAAAATTTGTACATAAATTATTCCACAAAAATCAATTATACATTCGACCAAAAAATATTATCCTAATACAATATTTCTCATGGTGGCGGTATTGCAGTGGAGCTGATGGCATCATTGTCTAAGATCCACAACCCAAATCACCCAAACAACCGTCTATCAAAGCCTCCTCATCGCTCAAAACCCACCATCGTCCTCATCAACCCAATCATATGGGTTTGAGAGCCACTGCTTGGGGTGGCGTCATTGGTGAATGGTAGTGGATGGAGGTAAGGGTTTTGGTCATGGCTGGGATTGGGTCTGAGAGAGGGAAAGAGAGGGTGAGGTAGAGAGAGGTTTTGCCATTCATGGTTGCTTACCTAGCACACGGAGAAGCCGAAGTTGAAGAGGGGTTCAGAGGTTCCTTCCCCCTAATCTGCACCAAACCACTGCTAGCCTTCTTCCCCTCGATTTGCCATAAACCATCACTGGCCTCCTTCCTCTGGATTTGCTCCAACCACTGCCGGCCTCATCTCATTTTCTCCCTTTCTCTCTCTAAACCCAGATCACGGTTCAAAATGGTCTAATGAAAAAAAAAATTGTTTAAATGAAAAATAGTTTATGATTTAATTTCTTGTGATTTTTAAATTTATTTAAATGTTTTTTATTTTTTTTTTAATTTCTAACATGGCTTTTTTTTTTTTTTTTTAAATTGAAAAGCTGACGTGTCATTTGAAAAATGCCAAATAATTTTTTTTCTTATTATTTTATTAGCTACGTCGCCATCTAACATGCCACCTATGCGCACCATCTGCCACATAGGACTTTTCTTTTAGTGGGTTAATGGAAAGGACTAAAATAAAATTAGTTTTCTATTTTTAGGGATTACATTAGTAGCAAAATTAATTTAGGGACCAAAATGAGAATCGGCCCAAAATGTAAGGACCAACAGTGTATTTTCACCAAAACATTATGCATTACAACTATTTATTGAATATTTAATATTTTTGGACAAACAACTTTAGGTACTCATTAAAATTTAAAAGACCCCCTTTTAAGATGAATATGGGATCAAATTGTTGGTGGCTATCGATCTTCAACTAACTAAAAGGGTCACTACAAACCATTTGATATCTAGTAAACTAAAATATTGCTTACATTGTGAATATAGCGCAGATTTGCAACTTCCTCAAACTTAATTTTGTTATTAATACAAGTCAAGAGTCTTCTAACTCTATTGATGTTTTTTGTTGTTTCTAATAAAAATTTCCAAAATTCAAATCTCCCCTACTTGAATTGTTACTACTACACAGGTTCTACTAAGTCTAAGTGGAGTAATATGCTAGCAAAATTTATTTTAGCCAACCCTGAGTATTCAAACAAATGTTTTCCTTCAATTATACACTCATAAGTCATAAGGGACCAATTTTTCCTTTTAAAGCAATTGGGTCTCTTATTACATGTCATCCTTGTTATAAATCTCTATCAAGCTACTCTGCTCAGCTTGTATCCTATACTCCATTTACTCTGACCCCCACATTCCTAGCCAATCTTGCATAGCAAACCTCCACCACCAATTCAGTCCCAAGCGGCACCACTTGCATGAACACCACGCCAGGTCGGAGAAAAATTGTATGTGTAAGGGCTGCACCACGTATACCAATCATTGCATTGCTTGAATGTATCAATTGATAAACTTTGTGGATAGGGTTCATAGGTGTTGGCTCAAAAATAATCATATTAAAACTAATCCTTTTAGCTTCAAATTTTACTTCATTTTGGTTCAAAAGTACATGACATGCACCACCATTACAACAAATCAACACGAGAATTAACCTAGATTTTGAAGGGTCAAATTTAGAGAGATAGTTTTGATTTGGAATTTGGGCCATAGGCTTTGTCGATTGAAGCATGGAAATGTGTGAATGTGTTTTAGTTTGGTATTAATCTAGGGTCTATAGTGACCAAACCATGCGATATAATACTCTCATTGGCAAGAGAGAAACAATCAGAGATAGTATAATTATTAGGGTTTATGATAAAGTATTTAGTGACTGCACATAATATTTCTGTGTATTTATGGACGCACCAATCAAGAGCCTTTGATATCATAAGTACAACATCTTGATCAGGGGAAGATTGAATTGATAGTGATGAAGATGGGATGAAGCCATCACCGAATTCATGGAAGATGTTTCCAGTGAATCCACCAGCATTGAATACTATGGTTGGGGCCTTGTGTTAGATATCACATTTTGGGAAAATTATTGTGTACTCCCAAAGTACCATAAATGTGTACTCTCTCATCTCACATGAATGGTGGGTCTCACTAATTAAATTCATGGTGGGACCCACCATTCATGTGAGAGGAAGGACTACGCATTATGGTACTCCGGGAGTACCTAATAATTTTTTACCACATTTTGGGCCTGAGATGAGGGTTACCCATTTAATTCTGGACATTGTATGAGTCTCCAATTTGTGTGGATATTTAATGGCTTACTTCCTAATGATTTAAAGTATATTTTTTTGGTGTTTTTGCAATGTGAATAGTCTGATATAGGTAGTATCAAATGGAAATATTCTTTATATGAGAATAGAATTTAGCAATGGCATAGGCGAAATATAAAGTTAATGGAACATACAACAAATAACATTCAATTTGGACCAAATTTGACATGTGTTAAGAGCATAAAGAACATACAATTCAATGGTTATATTTTCAAATTACGTAGTTATTTTAGTTTTTTTAATGTAAGTTGTCGCCTTAGTTTAAAAACAAGTTTGTAGCCAAACTTTGTCCTATATATAACAGTAATCTTGAAACAATATACTGGTACATACTAGTACCAAAATATTCTTTGAAATGAAATTCAAAACTTTGTTTTAACCACAAATCACAACTCAAGATTGTCCATTGAGCCATATTTTTTTTATTTCGAGAAGTGATGTAGTGATTTGGATTAAGCTATAGTGAGATGGTGACATACTTATATGATATTAGTGAACATCCTTTTTTTTGTATAATAAAATATAATTCTAAGAGTCTCATAATTATTTCATTACACTCAACAAGGCTTAACTTATTACACATCTAAATACAATTATTACAATCGCTATAAATCTATAGCAAATGCCTCTGCTAGTCTTAATCTTCATGTATGTAAGTTCACTCCAAAATTTCTCACAAGCCAATGTGTCCTTCTCAAGGTGAGAACATGTCCAGTAACCAATCCAATTACCAATCCACAAGCATATCCTATCACTATGGCTTTCCAGCCAAATCCTTTTCCCAATGATGATTCATTTCTCATTTCAGAAGTTGGAATCTCATTATTTCCACATTTCTTTAACAACTGCAAGCCACACAATCCAATGTTTCCCTCGAAAGAGGAACTTTGAAATGTCAAAAATTGCCCACCTTGTGGAATTGGACCAAAAAGTTGATTTTGAGAGAGGTTTAGGTACTCAAGAAATGTGAGACTTGTTAGTTGCTGAGGGATTTCACCAAAGAGGCTATTTCGAGAAAGATCCAAAGATTCAAGCTCAACGAGGTTTCCTAATGATGATGGGATATGGCTCATAAAGTTATTGCTTGATAAATTGAGTACAATTAGTGCCTTGAGGTTCCCCACGCTATCTGGAATTTCTCCATAAAACCTATTATTTGACAAATCAATAGCTGTGAATATGGTCAAGATTTTTACCAATTCCAATTCTACTCCCTTAGTCACTATAGTTAGTGAGTCTGTATAGTAACTGGAAGCATCTGCCATGTACCTTGATTGTGATTTGTCGTAGCCAGTGACCCTTGAGATTGCACTCCAATTTTGAAAGAACTCTAATGGTAACTTGCCAGAGAAATTATTGTAAGAGAGGTCAATGACATGTAGCTTAGATAAGCCAAAATTTACATGCGAATCCCATATAGGACCATGGAATCTATTTGCTCGCAAGACAAGAATCCGTAACTCTGGTAAAGACTCCAACCAGAAAGGGAATGTATCATTCAATTTGTTATTTCCAAGATTCAAAACTTCTAGCATTTTACATTTGACTAGTGATCGTGGAATCTTCCCATGTATTTGGTTGTGATTCAAGTCTAGTGTCACCAAACTACATCCATTTTTGAATGTTTCAGGCAAGTTTCCTTGAAAGTGGTTATTTTTCATAGCCAATACTGCAATAGAATTGCTTGAGTTCAGCAAACATTGTGGAATTTGACCAATCAATTGGTTATCAGACACATCAAGGATTTCTAGAGCATGCACCTTACATATTATTGGAGGGATACTTCCAGTAAAATTATTTTTTGAGGCAAAAAAATAATTTGTAGACAATGGGGGAATTGGAAATGACTCTTGGAACATGTTGGAACTCAAGTCTAAAAGGTACATATTTTTCCATGGAAGAACTACTGGTGGTTGCTCAAATTTGCTTAAAAGGTTAAAAGAAAGATTTAAGTAACCCAGTGTCTCTTTTCCAACATTCCAAAACCATTTAGGTATTTTGCCTTCAATGTTGTTCTTGGAAAGGTCTAAAGTTTGCAATTCATTTTGGGCTTTTAGAAAATCAGGAAATTCAGTCAAATTGCAAGAAGACATTGACAAAGATGAAAATTTGGGGAGGGTTGAATTGATATTTTCTTTTGAAAACAATACTTTGTTACCTGAAAGATCGAGACTGCGAAGCTCTTTAAGCTCAATGAAATTGTTCAACTCCACCTTGCCATTTAAGTTGATTGAAGAAAGCTGTAGCATTTGTAGCTTAGTGAAATTGACAATTGACCTTAGAATCGATTCATTCATTTTGTTTTCACTCAATCCAAGGGCATGTAATGGTGATAAAGAGTTATTTTGGAATGTGAGAGGGACAATGAGCTGATTTTGATCTAGAAATAGTGCAGACAATGAAGGGATTGTAAACAAAACAGAGGGAATGGCCTCCGTGAGTGAGTTTTGAGACAAGTCAAGGAATGACAAATGAGGAAGTATACTTATTTCAGATGGAATTTTCCCTTTCAACTGATTTCTGCTGAAATCTATCAAGCGGAGTTTAGTAATATTTGTTAGCCAAATTGGGAAGCCACAGTCAAAATTGTTCTGCGAAAGGCTTAAGACTTCTAGTTGTGTAAGATTTCCCAAGAAAGGTGGTACTTCCCGATAGTTAAGGATTTTGGTAAGTCCTAGATAAGTGAGTTTTGCAAGGTTCCCCAATGTTGATGGAAGCTGACCATTGAAATTGTTATATGAGAGGGAAAGATGAGTAAGCTGTGATAGGTTTCCAATGAAAGGGGGAATTTCTCCTGAAAATTTACTTGAATAAAGATCCAAATAATTTAAGGACTTAAGTTTGTTGATTGAATTGGGCAATTCCCCGAAAAAATTTGTAAAGGAAAGATCTAAAACACTCAAGGACCCAAGGTTGTCAATTGAATTGGGAAATTCCCCAGAAAAATTTGTTGAGGAAAGATGCAATTGCTTTAGGGAACTACGAGATTGAAATTTAGGAAGAAAACCAGCAAGTTTGTTGTTATATGACAGATCAATGAATTTTATCCTGGGCAATAGGAAAATATTTGTTGGAAATTCACCTTGCAAATTGCAGTCAGACAGAGTAAGAGAAGTCAAGGAAGATAAATTTGCCAGTGATTGAGGTAGCGACGATGAAATGTTCACGTCGCCTAGATGAAGTTCTCTCAAATATGTCATGTTCTGGACAAGTGCTTCAAGATCAACTCTTCTGAGATCCAACAGTTTATAATGATAATAATCACCAACAACATTGTATTTAAAATAATTGAAAGAGAGATCAAGTGAAACCAAATTGGATAGCCATGAAATTTCCGACGGGATTCGGCCATGTAAGAAAGAAAAAGAGAGGTTGAGATGGGTCAACCTCACAAGCTGGCCAAATTCAGGTGGGATTGTGGAGGAAGAGAAGTTGTTGGAGTCAAGGTTGAGTTTCTGAAGGTGACACAAACTGAAGAGACTGCTGTTAGAGTTGAGAGGCCCATAAAGCCAACTGTTGCTCAGGTCCAAGCCAATCACCTCACCATTCTCTATATCGCATGTGACCCCATCCCAGGAACAACAATCACTATCTGCCTTCCAAGACTTCATCTTTGGATAAGAACCATTATAGTAATCAGGGTAATCATAGTAAATATAGTGAAATTCAGTATACACTCTCTTTTCAACAAATTCTTGCCTTAGTTGCAGCAAATGAGCACTTTGGTCAGGGAGGCAATGATGATGAGAGGAAGTATTAGAGGAAGTTTGAGAAAGAGAAATGAAGAACAAACAAGAGGCAAGGAATAAAGGCAGGTATTGATGATTCATTTTCCCCATACTGAACATGTTTGCAGCAGAGGAAGTAAATGGAGAATTGGGTGGTAAGTGTTATAAGCGATAAAGAACCGATGATATGAGTGGATATTTATACACGCAATAATGCAGATAATGGGAATGGGAAAGGACCGATATAATTAAATCCATTAAAAGGTGCTCATCTGATTCCATATAACGTTTTGTTACTATTTTATTTGTTATGGGTTTGGGCCTCTATTACTAATTTTATATTTTCAAACAATCATTATCTTAAACGAATGTTTGGGTGATAAATATTAATAAAATGTTACTAATAATAGCACATATTCCAGATGTAATGGCCAATCACTTTTTCTTTTTCATTTTTTTTTTTTTTTTTTTAGATAATGGCTAATCACTTGATAAATAGAAGTAATGGACCCAAGCATATATATATATATATATATGAAAACATAAATAGAGGACCTTTTTTTTTGTGTGGAAGAATATAGAGGACCTAATAACATTTTACCAACACCTATTCTAGCTAACTAGTCTACAAAAATTCAATTTTTGTACCATATGTAAGAACAATTTATGAAAACCACAGATAGACAACGAATAAATAAATAAAATGGCTAAAATATTGTTTTTGAACATGAAGTTCCTTATAAGTAAAGAAATTTTTCAATAATTTAGAGATGAAAAAAAAAACTTTTCATAATAGTTAGGGATTTAAAAATGAACTTTTAAAACTAAAAATTGACAAGTATAATATTTTTAATAGTTTAGGAGGAGTGAGAAAATAACTTTTTAAAATCGAGAGAAAAAAACAAAATCCATGTAAAATTTAGGGATAAAAATAATATTTTAGCCAAAATTTTTTTTAATAGAATAGGAAGTTTTCTTCTTATTAATCATTTCATAATCCCATCAGTAATTTCATTTTAAAAGAATAAATAGTGACTATAAGAAGATAATAATAGAAGTAACGTGAGGATTAATCTTCTCTTCCCCTCTCCCTTGTACCAAAGCTTGCTTACGAAACAATAAAGTAACGTGGAAGACACTACACAAAATTAATACAATTTTTTGTCATCAATCATAGAAAAAATGAGTCAAATGCTATATTTCGATCTACAATTTTTAGTGCCTTAATAATTTTGGCAAACAATATATTGACTAGGTTTACATAAAAACAAAAGTTTTGAGGTTGTTGTAATCTTGCTTAATTTATTGGTAAGTTCCTCCCTTGTCAATCATTTTCCTCTCTCTTTGTCGTTATCCATAGATCATACTTGGCATTTGGAGGGACCAATGGATGGGCTAGAATGTAGACTCTAATTCTTGTTAGCAAATAATCACACCAGAAGAATATTCAAACGAAAATAGTTCCTCATATTCTATGAGAGGACCTAGTCGTGAATCAATGAATGTCGTTGTATTCGCAATTAGACATTCGAGACAATGCCAAATTTGATACCACGTTGAAGGCCATTATCATTTGGTAAATCAAATTAGTAACGAATGTAGACTCTCTTTTTTTTCCTTTTTCCTTTTTAATAATTCAATAGTTAAGAAAATTGGGAAAGAGAGATTTGAACTCTAGTTTTCCTAATAAAGAAGAAAAAGTTATGCCATTGAGTTACAATACCTTTGAAAACAAAGGTGAGTATTAAGAATACCAAATAAAATGTTTTTACAAAAGACTTAAACAATCTAGTTTTTATTCGAAGTAATATTAGTGACAACCTTTTTTTTTTTTTTCTTCTCAGGCGACAAACACCATATTAACATAGCCTTTTAGTAATGAATTTGCATATTTAGTAATTAAAGGGGTTTGTTGTAGTTAGAGTTGAGATTTTTAGCACTAATGAAGCCTAAAACTTTTTAAGCCATACTCTTACACTCAATTATCATTTCACGTAAGTTCTATTTTTTCCAATTTGCTCACTTTGTCAAGATCATATTCGAGAGCAGCTAAATTTTCCACCCATTTTGTTTGACCAGATTGAATGTCATTGATTAAGAAAAGTATTTAAAATTTGAAATCCACAATTTTCCACCAAGCTAAAGATCGTATTAACTAGCTTTTCTACAAGTCCTCTAGAAATCCTCATTTTTCTTGGTAAGTTTCCCCACTAATTTCCATACCTCCAATGACAACCTCCTTGCACTTTAGGAGCTTCTTCTGTTGTCGTAATCGGTTTGGAAGGACTATGAATGGATAGAGATTTGTCAGGTCTAGGAGATGGAAAATTGAGTTATGGGTAGTTAAAATTGGTAACCAATTTCCAAATTGTTGATGGCTGATGATTACACGAGACTCTGATTTCAACGGAAAAGGGGCCCTCAAATTTAATGAGAGGACCTAATCAAAAGATTTAAAACAATGTTGTATTAATTTGCAGAATCGTTTTGGTTCCAATGGTACAAAATCATAGAAACTCGGACACAATGTAGAACTTGCTAGGAGGAAAGATGCTTCAATGTTTGTGAGAGATAGAATGTCATTTTTTATTACCATTATCTATAACTGAATTTTAGTAAAAAGTTGTAGGACCTATATCAATTTCTATCATAAAATAACTTATTCGGTTATTTTTCATTCATTTTTAGCTATTGTGTTCTAGTAAGCTCAAACTGTGGGTTTCAATTTGCTTAATTAGTAAAATATTTTATAGTAGAATAAGAAATTTGAAGTTTGATTCATGTCTACACTAAAAACCAATTGGTGTGTCTTGGTCAGATATCATAGGTTGAAACTTAAAAAGAAAAAATCTTTATTCAATTTCAAGTTTTCAAATGCAACCGTTAGGAAATAATTGCATGAGACTCAAAACATTAAAATGGAGATGGTCCCTCATATTCTATTAAAGGACCTTTCCAAATACTTGTTAGCAAATATTTACATGAGAAGATTATTTAAACGAAGATAGTTCCTCATATTCTATAAGTGGACGAAGTCATGAATTAATGAATGTAGTTGCATCTGCAATTTGAAATTTGAGACAATGCAAAAAAAATTGGTGAAAATTTGGCCAAATTACCACATTAAAGGTCATTACATTTTGTTTATCGAAGTAATGAGTGTAGACTTTTTTTTTATTATTATAAATAATTTGAAAGTTACAACAATCAAAGATGAGAGATTTGAACTGTAGTTCTCCTAGTAAAGAAGAAAAAGTTACACCATCGAGTTACAAAACTCTTGATAGTGACAGTAGGCATTAGGAATATCAAATAAAATGTTCTCTCAAATAAAATGATAGTAGTTCTCCTAGTAATGATTCTTTGAAAATTTAGTAATTAAAGGGGTTTACTGTAGTTAAAGTAGATTTTTTGCACTACTGGAACCTAAATAGATAAAAAGCCGTACTTTTACACACAATTATCATTTCACATCGGTTCTACTTTTGCAATTTGCTCACTTTGTCAAGATCATATTAGAGAATATAGAACACCTAAATTTAATTGAGTATGTTGAATGTGATCGCTTAATAAAAGTTTTTAAAATTTTAAAACATAGCTAGCGAATGGAAAATACTTTTGCTAAATGTGATAAATATATAATTATTCTAGAATTTTTTGCTTTATATTTTATTGTATTTTTAGGTTTTAACTTATATAGTATACTTGATATATGAAGATGCATTACAAAATTTTATAATACTAACATCTTTATGATTTTTTTTAATGGTAATTTGATAGTTACAGTAGGGGAGAGGTAGGGAAGATTAGAATCATGAATGTTAGGGACATACCAGTAGATACATGCCAAACTATTAAGCTACAAGCCTGCAACCATTTTTAAGATTTTTTATTTTGAAAAATTCCGCTCCTGATGGTTTGCCGAGACAACATGTTGATTAAGGAATTGGCATGTTTTATATCCTAGTAAACTACTCCATGCACCGTAATTAGTACTTAAATCACCTTATCTACCAAATTCCCATCTAAGAGCATTAGTATTGGTGGAGGCATTTTGCTACAATGCTAAATTTATTAATCAAAATAGAGCAAAAGTCAAGTACATCAGTGGAGCTAAATGCATAATTTTTTTTGCTGCTAAGCTAGAGTGCATAGCTATCTTTGCCTGTGCACTGTAGCTCAAATATTATATATATATATATATATATATATATATATATATATATATATATATATATATATATATATTGTCACCACTATAACTCAGATTATTTTATTGTGCTTGTTGTTTAATATAGTGAATATATTATTTTTATTGTATTGAATGCTAAAATACAACCAATGCTGATGCTGATGCTCTAAGGCTAGTTAAAAATGTTGAGGAACATCATATGTAAGTTATTGTTTATGAAAATCTCAATCCATCAAAAACTAATAGCAAATTAATTAGAAAATTTCGTCTTACTAATCTTTCAGCAGTCTTATCATTTCATCTATAAAGAATAAATGGTGAATTGTAAGAAGATAATAATATTGGAGTAACATGAACAACACTAAAAACACAACAAAACAAACAAACAAACAAATTTTAGTCATCAATAAACAATGATAGAAAGAATGGTTCAAATTCTATCTCTATGTAGAATATTCAGTGCCTTAATCTTAACAGATAATATATAGAGTTTAAAGGAATATTCAGTGCCTTAATCTTAACAGATAATATATAGACTTTAAAGACTGTATTACCTAGCTTTTTTGCAAGTCCTCTTGACAAAAGTTTTTGTGAATGTAATGAAACCCCTGCTCATTTTTCATGGTAAGTTTACAAGTCAATTTTAAGTCCTTCCAAATCAACCCCCAACAACTCCATTAACTATTTATAATCAACGGGAAAAATACTTTCTTTCATTGGGCAATCCACTTTCGCCATTGTACTGAAAATTCAAAATTCCAACGGGGCTAAGACCCACCACTTTGGCAATAAATCAATCATGTAACATTCCATGAATTAATTGACTCACAAGACCATCTGTTAGGGCAACACAATTCGTTGGAGAACAAAACTATATTAATACATTTTATGAATTATTCTTTAAAAAAAACTATTTTATAAATAATAAGTTGGTACTAGGTACCATATCTCCAATATTAATGAGTTGGCAAGCATATTTGATATTTCCACTTATCTACATATAAATTAATATATTTTCATTAAAATAAATAAATTGGAGATTACATTGCAATATTTGAATGGTTAATGTTTCGGGTAATTTTGATTTTACCCCACAATGTTTGGATTTAAGTCATTTTGTTATTATGTTGTGATGAGGTATCTTTCAAGTGTTAGCAAATGACATTTGTTCATTCAAAATTAAGTTGTTTTGAACCTTATTAAATCCATGTAAGATATTATTTTGACTACATTATAATTTACGGTGATGAAGGGGCGAACTTTTTCCACCATGGGCTTTTGTTGGGTCGAGGTTATGGGGTCAACTAGAAAGAATGTTGAGCAAGTAGGGTCCAGTAAAGTTGGGCTATTGAAGGTACAAATGTCATAGTATTTCTGAGAATGGTCACAACTGATTTCTTTTGATTCCGGCTTGCTACTTGATTTGGCTACCAAGTGTTTCCTATTTGCAACCATGAAGAATTTGACAACAAAACCACAGAAATAAACTTCGAACTACAAGATTATTTCAAGTTATCAACCAACTTTATTACATAAGACATTTTTTTTAATGAATAAAAAAAAAGTAGCAAGTAATGATTGGAGTGTCTTCTCCACGTAGGCGTAAATTCCTAATCCAAGCCTGCAAGCAGTGGAACCAGTAAGCTACATCTGTTATCTCAGTCCCGTAAGGGTACTGGTATGAGCTTTCCCTAAGCCTTCCCAGTATGGGAAAATTAATTACATAGATGTTGGCCAAGTGAAAGAAAGTAATATTGATAAACGTTTTCTCAAAAGGCAATTTTTATTGAAAAATAATTTTAACGGTGATATTTTTTGGTTGTTGAGGTAACAAATATCTTATCAACAAAGTGGAGGATATCTGGTGTAATAACCAAAATTCATAAATCACATTCTACCAACATCTATTCAAGCTGGCTTGTCTACCAAGAAAAAGAAGTTTGATGAACATCATATATATATATATATATATATATATATATATATATATAAGAGCAATTTACGAAAACCTCACGTCAGCAATGATAGACAACGAACAAATAATAAAATGGCTAAAATATTGTTTTTGTACCTAAAGTTCCTATAAATAAAGAAATTTTTCAATAGTTTAGAGATGAAAAAAAAAACTTTTTACAATAGTTTGGGATTTAAAAATGAACTTTTAAAATAGAAAATTAACAAGTATAATATTTATAATAGTTTAGGAGGAGTAAGAAATGAACTTTCTAAAGTTTAGAGAAGAAAAACAAAATCCATGTAAAATTTAGGGATAAAAATAATATTTAGCCAAAAAAATTTAATAGAATAGGAAGTTTTCTTCTTATTAATCTTTTCAATAATCCCATCATTAATTTCATTTCTTTGGAGAGTTTCAACATATAGCTTTTCACTCCTGATGATAGCTCTTTATCATCAAACCAAGGCCCCAATTATTCTTGGTGTAGGCGAGGATTAAACCCCAAATCTTTTATACAATCATCAAAGATTTTACCAGTTGAGCTAACTAGAACCTACCATCATTAATTTCATTTTAAAAGAATAAATAGTGACCATAAGAAGATAATATTAGAAGTAAAATGAGGATTAATCTTCTCTTCCCCTCTCCCTTGGACCAAAACTTGCCTATGAGACAATAGAGTAAACTAGAAGACACTACACAAAAATAATACAATTTTTAGTCATCAATCATACACAAAATGAGTCAAATGCTATATTTCTATCAACAATTTTCAATCCCTTAATAATCTTGGCAGACAATATATTGACTAAGTTTAAGTATAGGCAAAAGTTTTGAGGATGTTGTAATCTTGATTAATTTCTTGGTAAGTTCCTCTCTTGTCAATCTTCTTCCTCTCTCTTTGTCCTTATCCATTGGCCTTTAATTTGATATAAACGCCTGCACCAATTTTCCAAATTCTTGTTTGAAAATAGTTACATGAGAATCAGAGGACCTTTCAAAATTCTTGTTAGCAAATAATTAGAAAAGAATAATATTCAAACAAGGATGGTTCCTCATATTCTATGGGAGGACCTAGTCGTGAATCAATGAATGTCATTGTATTCGCAATTAGACATTTGAGACAATGCAAAATTTGATACCGCGTTAAAGGTCATAATCATTCAGTAAATCAAAATAACGAATGTAGCCTCCCTTCTTTTTTCTTTTTTTTTTCTTTTCAACGAATGTAGACTATAATTCTTGTTAGCAAATAATCACACAAGAAGAATATTCAAACGAAGATGGTTCATCATATTCTATGAAAGGACCTAGTCGTGAATCAATGGATGTCGTTGTATTCGCAATTAGACATTCAAGACAGTGCAAAATTTGATACCATGTTGAAGGTTGTTGGGTTAAGATAGCTTGACCCCAGTTAATCAATTCAATTACCCAAGTTGATTAATTAGGTTCAATTGCATGCAAATCGTGAAGGCACCAACAAACTACCAAATAAACTAATATGCAGCGGAAAATAAATTAACACAATGATTTGTTGACAAATAGGGAAAATCTCACAAGGCAAAAATGCCAAAAACCCCACCAATAATTTTAAGGTCACCACTCCCAAGAATCCACTAACCAACCTACAGTTGAACCTTCGCTCCAATACCCAATTGAACTTGATCTTGTAGTAAACTTTTTTCCCTTGATGCACTAATCTTCAATCTGTGACTAACCCTTTTGCACGAAATTTAGTACGTGACTAACTCCAGCAACTTGAATGATGTTGTTAGCTGCAAAGTTCTTCACTTCATCAAAAATGAAAATCAGGAAGCATTTGTTTGCAAAACCCTATAGCGTACAGACGAAGTAGCTTCTCACAGAGAAAATAAGTCTCTTGGTCTTTGCATTCGTGTGTGACGACTCTTAAAATAAGCCTTATATATTTCTAAGATTGTGAGAAAAGAAACCCTAAACAATTACAAAAGCCTGGGCCAAATTTCAGATCTGAAAATTCTGATATCGTAATTCTCGATAGATCGAGCTATTGTCGAGCTATCCATCAAGCTTCACATTAAGTCTCGATAGTAGACATCTGTCGAGCTATCTATCGAGACTTAATGAACAGCTTTTATTCATTTGTTTCTTGGATCAATTTTCATGTCTTTAATACTTGAATTAAATAACATGTTTCTTGAAGTACTAAATCCATCTTAAATTTATCCAATTACAAATAAAGTGAATTTTGTCAAAGGATTAGCCAATTAAATTAAAATATGAGCTTAACAAAGGTCATTATCATTTGGTAAATCAAAGTAACAAATACAGACTCTCTTTTTTTCCCCCCTTTTTTCTTTTTAATAATTTAATAGTTACAAAAATTAGGAAAGAGAGATTTGAACTCTAGTTCTCCTAATAAAGAGGAAAAAGTTATGCTACTGAGTTACAATACCTTTGACAATTAAGGTGAGCATTAGAATTGCCAAAAAAATGTTTTTACAAAAGGCTTAAACAATCTCATTTTTATTCAAAGTGATATTAGTGGTGACTTTTTTTTTTTTTTCCTGTGACAAACACCATATCAAAAAACCCTTGTAGTAATGAATTTGCATATCTAGTAATTAAAGGGGTTTGCTATAGTTAGAGTCGAGATTTTTAGTGCTAATGAAGCCTAAAACTTTTTAAGCCATAGTCTTGCACTCATTTATCATTTCATGTAATTTCTGCATTTGCAATTTGCTCACTTTGTCAAGATCATATTAGAGAACAGCTAAAGTTTCCACCCATTTCGTCTGGCCAGATTGAATGTCATTGAATAAGAAAAGTATTTAAAATTTGAAATCCTCAATTTGCCACCAAGCTAAAGACCGTATTAACTAGCGCCTTTTCTACAAGTCCTCTAGAAATCCTCATTTTTCTTGGTAAGTTTCCCCACTAATTTTCATCCTAGCCTTATATCCATAGTCCATACCTCCAATGACAATCTCCTTGCACTTTAGGAGAATCTTGCTTTGTCGTAATTGGTTTGAAGGGACTATGAAAGGATAGCGATTTGTCAAGCGTAGGAGATGAAAAATTGAGTCATGGGTAGTTATAATTGGTAATTAGTTTCCAAATTCTTGATAGCAGATCATTACATGAGATGTAGACCTTTCAACTGAAAAGGGGCCCCCATATCAAATGAGAGGACCTAATCAAAATATTTAAAACAATATTCTATTAATTTGTAGAATAGTTTTGATTCCAATGGTACAAAATCATAGAAACCCGAACACAATGTGGAACTTGCTAGGAGGTTAGGTGCTTTAATGTTTGTGAGAGGTTGAATGTCCTTTTTTATCGTTACCATTTAGTAATTATGATTGAATTTTAGTAAAAAGTTGATGGACCATTAATAATTTCTGTCATAAAATAACTTATTCCGTTATTATTCATTTATTTTTGCTCTTGGGTTCTAATTAGCTTAAATTGGTAAAGTTTATTATAGTTACATAAGAAATTTGAAGTTTGATTCTTGCCTACACTAAAAACAAATTAGTCTATCTTGGTCAGACGTCATAGGTTGAAATTCAAAAAAAAAAAAAAAAAAAATCCTTGTCCAAATTCAAGTTTTCAAACCCAACTATTAGGAAATAATTGCATGAGAATCAAAACATTGAAATGGAGATGGTCGCTCATATTCTATTAGAGGACCTTTCCAAATTCTTGTTAGCAAATAATTACATGAGAAGAATATTCAAACAAAGATGCTACCTCATATACTATAAGAGGACCAAGTCGTGAATCAATGAATGTAGTTGCATTACAATTAGAAATTCGAGATGATGCAAATAAAATTGATGAAAAATTGGTGAAATTACCACGTTAAAGGTCATTACATTTGGTAAATCGAAGTAATGAATGTAGATTCCTTTTTTTTTTTTCAAATAAATAATTTGAAAGTTGCAACAATCAGAAATGAGAGGCTTGAACTATAGTTCTCTTAGTAAAGAAGAAAAGGTTATACCATCAAGTTACAAAACTCCTGACAATGATAGTAGGCATTAGGAATATCAAATAAAATGATAGTACTTCTCCTAGTAATGATTTTTTGAAATTTTAGCAATTAAAGGGGCTTGCTGCAGTTAGAGTTGAAATTTTTTGCACTAATGAAACCTAAATATATTAAAAAGCTTACTTTTACACACAATTATCATTTCACATATACTTTTGCAATTTGCTCACTTTGTCAAGATCATACTAGAGAATACAGAACACCTAATAAATTTGTTTGATTAGGTTGAATGTAATTGCTTAGTAAAAGTTTTTTAAAAATTTTAAACATAACTAGCCAATGGAAAATACTTTTGCTACATGTGATAAATATATTAATTATTATATAAATTTTAGTCTTTTTATTTTATGGTATTTTTAGGGTTTTAACTTATTATACATGAGAATATGAAGATGCATTACAAAATTTTATAATACAACCATCTTTACATTTTTTTTTTTTGGGTAATTCAATAGTTACAGCAGGGGAGGGGTAAGGGTGATTGGAACCCTTAATGCCATGGACAAACAAGAAGATCCCAACCAATTAAATTACAACCATCTTAAAAAATTTTAGTTTCGAAAATTTCCGGTAATCGTTTTCCAAGAGAACATGTGATTAAGGAATTGTTATGTTTTATATCTTAGTAAACTACTTCATGCCCCATAATTATTACTTAAATCACCTTATCTACCAAAATCCCATCTAAGGCAGGTTAAAAAAAATTGAGGAGCATCATACGTCAGCAGTAAGCTATTATTTATGAAAACCTCAATCCAGCAAAAACAAACAGCGAATTAAAAAAGAAGAATCAGCTTAGAAAATTTCATCTTACTAATCTTTTCCCAATCTTATTATTTCATCTAAAAAGAATAAATAGTGAATTGTAAGAACATAAAATTGGAAGTAACGTGAACAACACTACACAAATAATACAAATTTTAGTCATCAATAAACAATAATAGAAAAAACGAGTCAAATTTTGTCTCTATTTACAATTTTCAGTACTTTAAAGACAGTATTAACTAGCTTTTCTGCAATTCCTCTTGACAAAAGTTTTTGTGAATGTAACAAGAGTCACATTAACAGCTGCCCTTAGGAAAATTGTTAATAAATCATATTAGGCAATTTTTTACCCCACTTTTTTGGAAAACACAAATAACTATAAATAAAAAAAAAATTGCTTTATCATTTTTCCATAGCATGTTTCTAAAAATAGTTCCTAGATCAATGCCCTTAAAGCATCCGTTAATATTTCTTATTTAATATACCTTTTTTTTAACACTCTTTATTTTGCTTAAAGTTTTAGAACTAGCAAGGTATAAGATGATTGACCCAGAAAAAGATGAATAAAGAAGAAAGCCTTTAATCTTGGTTTCAAAATCGAAATAATCTACCAAATCATATAGCAGCATGAATAAGAGAGACTTAACATGCCTTGCAATGTATATAATATCTAAAAGTTGAAACGTAGTGCACTCCTTTTGAGCCACAATAGTGTAGTATTTCAATCTATTTGGTCTAATTCAGTCCACTTCGGTCCAATTTTGTCCATTTCAGTACATAATGTCCATTTCGGTCTAATTCGGTTCACATCGGTTTTACTTGGTCCATTCCATCCAATTTGGCCCAATTCTATGCATCCAGTCCACTTTGGTCCAATTTAGTCCATTCAAATCATTTTGGACTAATTAGGCTTTGAATGGATTCTTTTTATATGTTGTCTTTTCAGTTTTGAGCTCAAAATTCTTTTTTTTTTTTTTTTTCCCTTAGTTTTTAGGTTGAAAAGTATGAAATTTTATTCTAACTAGGCTAAACTTTTTAGTTTCAAGCTAGAAAATACAAACCAAATAGGTATTGGAAATAAGAGATAAGAGCCCTAAAAAAGCAATAGGCTAAAATGCAAAACAAACCTTCTAAATTTTCACCAGAATTAATCTCAATCCTCTAACTTCGCTTTTGTTCATTTCAATCTTCTAAGTTTCAAGTTTATTTAATTGAGACCTCTCTACGAACTTCAGTTAATTTTTTATTTTATTTTTAAAGAAATTCTAGAAAATATATTTCAATCATTAATTGGATTTTTTAATTTAAATATTTTGAAAAAAAATATCAACCCAATCATCATAATACAGTAACAAAATGACTTAAATCTAAATGATAATTATTAATTTTATCCAAATTTTAATGAGTAAAATTAATAACCGGAATGTGCAAATTGAAATTTAACCTTCAACTTATTATTTATGAAAATATATTAATTTATATGTAGATTAGCGGGAATATGCTCGTGCCGACTTATTATTATTAATAGGCCGCATAAAATTTTCAGTACAAAGTTGAAAGTGGATTGGCCGAAGAGAAGAAGGTTTTTTTTTTTTTTTTTCCTGGGATTATTTGCCATTGATTATTATTTATTAATGTGAATTGTTTTTTTGATAATCATCTTAAGACAGAAATTGCTATAGGTCCTACAACTTTTTACTAAAATTCAGTTATAAATAGTGGTAATTAAAAAGGAACTTCTACCACTCACAAACATTGAAGCACCTTAACCTCCTAACAGCAAGTTCCACTTTCTATGATTTTGTACCATTGCAACTAAAACTATTCTGCAAATTAATACAGCATTGTTTTGATTAGGTCCTCCCTCATTAAATATGAGGTCCCCTTTTCCATTGAAAGCTCTGCTTCTCGTGTAATTATCTGCAATCAAGAATTTGAAAATTGGCTACCAATTTTAATAATCCATGACTCAATTTTCTGTCTCCTACACTTTACAAATTTCTGTCCAATCATAGTACCCATGACTCAATTACGACAACGAAAGAATCTCCTAAAATGCAAGGAGCTTGTCATTGACTCAATTATATTGTTTGGGAAACTTAACCAAGAAAATTGAGCAGGGGTTTCATTACATTCACAAAATATTAAATATTTTGTCAAGAGGACTTGTACAAAAGCTAGTTAATATATATGGCCTTCAAAGTCAATATATTATCCTTCAAGATTAAGGCTCTGAAAATTGTAGATAGAGTTAGGATTTTACTCATTCTTTCTATTATTGCTGGATTGAAATATACGTAAATAATAGCTATATATGATGTTCCTCAACATTTTGTGTGTGTGTGTGTGTATGTAGAGAAACCTACCCTAGATGGGATTTTGGTAGATAATTATGGTGTAAGGAGTAGTTTACTAGGATATAGTAAAACATACCATTTCCTAAATCATAAAGATGTTTGTATTATAAGATTTTGTAATGCAAATTAGTAACAAGTTATACATTCTTTGTTTCTAATAGTAACAAGTTGTACCATTGGAACTAAAACTATTCTGCAAATTAGTACAATATTTTTTGTTAGGTCCTCTCATTAAATATGAGGGCCCATTGTCCCTTGAAATCTCTGCTTCTCAAGTAATTATCTGCTATCAATAATTTGGAAAATTGGCTACCAATTTAACATTTTTGCCTGGCCTTTCCTTGTTAAACCATGTACTCCAAGCAATTGTGACCACTAACCCTATCAACTATTGGATAAACTTGACAAGCCATTATAGGTCTTTAGGCACTAGTTAAAATTTAAAAGATCCCCCTTTTAAGATGAAAATGGGATCGAAGTACCGAACTGTTGGTGGCTATCGATCTTCAACTAACTAAAATGGTCACTACAGACCGTATGATATATAGTAACTTAAATTATTGCTTACACATTGTGAATATAGCAAAGATTTGCAGCTTTCTAAAATTTAATTTTATTGTTAATACAAGTCGAGAGCCTTCTAACTTTACTAAGATTTTCCGGTGTATCTAATAGAGACGTCTTCAAATCTCCTCTTCCTGACTTGCTAGTACTACACAACCCGGAGTGTTCAAACAAATGCGTTTCCTAAAATATACATTCATAAGGGACCAATCTTTTCCTTTTATAGCAACTGGGTCTCTAATTATTACCATGTCATCCTTGTTATAATTCTCTATCAAGCTACTCTCCTCAGCTTTTATCCTATACTCCATGTACTTCGACCCCACATTACTAGCCAATCTTGCACAGCAAATCTCCAACCGCTCATGCAGTCCCAAGCGGCACCACTTGCATAAACACCGAGCCAGGCTTATACCAATCATTGCATGGCTTGAATGTATCAATTCATAAACATAGTGCCTAGTGGTCATAAGGGTTGGCTCAAAATTAATAATCACATTAAAACCAACCTTTTCATATTCAAATTTTACTTAATTTTGTTTGCAATTACAAGTACACGACCTGTACCACCATTACGATTAATCAACCCAAGAATTGGCCTATATGCTTTGTCAATTAAGGCATGAAAATGTGTGAACTTTTTAGTTTGGTATTAATTTAGGGTCCATAGTGATCAAACATGTGATATAATATTCACATTGGCAAAAAGGAAACAACGAGTCAAGTAACGGAGCTAGAACTTCGAATTAGGGGGATGGCTTTACTGTTGACTGTGTGTAGTAGTTTCAACCTCTGACTTTTTTACTATATAATTACTATAATTTTTTTTTTTTTTTTTTTTTGTGTGTAGGTAAGAACAAAATTATTTTGTTTAGACTTTTTTTAAAGGACATGATTGTTTATTTTGGATAAAATTGGTTAATTGAGTTTATTTTTTTTAGTTTTACTATTGGTAATTTTTGTTGTTGAGCTATTTTTTTTGGTGGGTTTATATATTTTGTTTTAAATTTTAGATTTATAAATTTGTTCATGGTCACTAAAATGAGAAAAATGCTAAAACTACAAACTTTTTTTTATAAATTATTGATATGATAAGTGATTACTGGTAAGTAAAAAAATAATGAGAGTGATGGGCCTATTATGCGAACCAATAAGAATTTGCTACTAAAACCGTTTGTAAAAATGTTGTAACCAATAAGAATTTGCTGCAACCATCTTTAAGATTTTTTTATTTTAAAAAATTCTGCTGCTGATGGTTTGCCAAGGCAACATGTTGATTAAGGAATTGGTATGCTTTATATCCCAGTAAACTACTCCATGCACCATAATTATTACTTAAATCACCTTATCTACCAAATTCGCACCTAAGGCAGGTTAAACGTTGAGGAACATCATATGTAAGCTATTATTTATGAAAATCTCAATCTAGCAAAAACAAATAGCATATTAAAAAAGAAAATCAGCTTAGAAAATTTCTTCTTACTAATCTTTCAGCAGTCTTTTCATTTCATCTATATAGAATAAATGGTGAATTGTAAGAAGATAATATTGGAGGAATGTGAACAACACTACCAAAAAAAAAGAAAAAAAAAAAACAAATTTGAGTCAACAAACGATAATAGAAAGAATGATTCAAATTCTATCTCTATGTACAAATTTCAATGTCTTAATCTTGATAGATAATGTATAGACTTTAAAGACAGTATTACCTAGCTTTTCTGCAAGTCCTCTTGACAAAAGTTTTTGTGAATGTAATGAAATTCCTGCTCAATTTTCTTGGTAAGTTTCAATGTCAGTGTTAAGTCCTTCCAAATCAACTCCCAACAACTCCATTAACCATTTACAATCAATGGAGAAAAAAATACCTTTTTTTCGTTGGCCAATCCACTTTCACCATCATGCTGAAAATTCCAAGGGCGCTAGGACCAACCACTTTGGACAATCAATCAATCATGTAACATACCATGGATTAATTGACCCGCAATACCATCTGTTAGAACAACACAATTTGTGGGAGGACAAAACTACATCAATACATTTTATGAATTCTTCAATTAAAAAAAAAAAAAAAACTATTTTATGAATAATAAGTTGGTATCACCATATCTCCAGTATTAATGAGTTGGCAAGCATATTTCCACTGATCTACATATAAATTAATATATTTTCATAAATAAATAAATTAGATATTATATTGCAATATTTAAATGGTTAATGTTTGGGGTAATTTTGATTTTACCCCATATTGTTTGGATTTAAGTCATTTTGTTATTATGTTGTGATGAGGTAAGTGACATTTGTTCATTCATAATTACGTTGTTTTGAACCTTATTAAATGCATGTAAGATATTATTTAGACTACATTGCAATTACGGTGATGAAGGGGAAGATGAAGCCATCATTGAAGTTATGGAAGATATTTCCAGTGAGCCCGCCCGCACTGAATACTATTGCTAGGGCCTATGTGTTGGATTTCACATTTTGGGCCTAATGGACATGAGAAGAGGGTTATCTCTTCGATTCGAGTCATTGAGTGTCTCCTGTTTTCACGGATCGGGCCGAGAAGGGGGTTATCTCTTTGATTCGAGTCATTGTGTGTCTCCTGTTTTCACAGATCGGGCCGAACTTTTTCCACCATGGGCTTTTGTGGGGGTCGAGGTTATGGGGTCCACTATAATAGTACTAATGTTGGGTCCAATACTGTTGGGCTATTGATGGTCACAATATCATAGTGTCTGTGAGAACTGTCACAGCTGATTTCTTTTGATTCTGGCTTGCTACTCGATTTGGCTACCAAGAAGCAAGTGTTTTCTACTTGCAACCATGAAGAATTTGACAACAAAACCTCAAAAATAAGCTTCGAACTACAACATTATTTCAACTTGTCAGCCAAATTTATTACATAAGACAAATTTTTTTTTTTAGAGAAATGTTATGTCTACAATATTTTTACAATAAATCATAAGTAGCAAGTTGTTATTGGTTCTAATTTGAATTTACAACTTAAATTACCTTTTTGTCATTTATAATAACCAATAACAATCTACCATTTAGAATATGTTGTAAAAATGTTATGAAAAAGTTGTAAACATAACATATTTTTTAATGAATAAAAAAAGACTAGAATGCAATAATTTGAGTGTCTTCTCTACCTAGGTGTTACCAAAGTAAATTCCTAGTCCAAGCCTGCAAGTAAGGGAACCAATAAGCTATAGCTGTTATCTCAGTCCCATAAGGATACTAGTAAGCATTGAGCCAAGAGTATGAGGTTTTCCCTAAGCGCTTCCCATTATAGTAAAATTAATTATATTTATAGAGATTTTGGCCCAAGTGAAAAAAAGTAATATTGATGATTGTTTGCTTTATATAAATGATTAGGACATAAAAACCAGTCCGTTGGGTATTTTGCTTGAAAGAACAACAAAAATATAAATTATTATTTAGTATAAGGCAGCTATGGCTTCATAAATAATTTAGTCCTAGTGATTTAGTCCTACATTTAGTTCTGATTTAACTGTTTAGATGGAGTCTGTTCCACTAGATATCAACAAATTTATATTGGCAGAATTGCCTCTTTCTTGATTTAATAAGACATTTTAGATTGGATTCTCAACAAAACAAAAAAAAAGAAAAAAAAAGAAAAAGAAAAAAGAGACAGCTAAATTACATTAGAAATGCATGAAGTAGAGAAAGACATAATGGCTTAGCCCTCCTAAAAAAAGGAAAAATAGAGAATCCAAAATACCCAATCAAAGCTCAATGATGATTAATCATTTTTTGCTTAGTCTAAAATGATTAGTGTGATGTAATGTCGATCGTGGGTTAGAGGGCATTTTTCTTCACATAATTGAACCACTTTTTTTAGAGAAGAAATTGAACAACACTTGGTTGAAGCAAAATGTTATTGAAATAACTTAAAGTATATATAGAATGATTGTATTATTTAAAACTCGTCAAAGATATGAACCAAATACTCATACTAAGATCACATTCTGTTTTTGGAAAAAAATTTGGTTCCTGTTTTGGTGCAATAATTTTTTCCGCTAAATCAACTAACATAACATCCAAATCTAATGATTCCTGTAAGCTGAAACGTAGTGAGACAATATTATTAGTATGACAAATAATTTATTTGTACACTTTGTGTGTACATAACTATATATTTTATGTGCCCAAAAAAAAAAAAAACACCAACATATTTGATGCTCATCCCATGAAAGACAGGATTATCTAGGTTGAGTTAAAGGAAAAAAACCAACATATTTTATGTAGGGCTGGCTGAATGGCAGGGCAAGAGATGCTGTTGTTTAAGGCAACAAGTAAAAAAAAAAAAGCCCCAAATTTTAACTAATAAGGTTATTTATAATCAATAAATAAAATCATATTTTTTTACTAGATGAAAAAAAAAAGAGAAAAATGCAACATTCGCAATATTTTTCACAACACTTTTACAACTAATGCTAAGTAGCAAGTTGTTACAGCTTGTTATTGATGGCAAAAAAAATAATTATAGTGATATTTTCAAGTAGAAAACAAAAAGTAACTTAAAACCTAAGATTTGTTATAAAAAATATTGTGAATGTTGCACTTCTAAAATAATAATAATAATAATAATAATAATAATAATAATAAGAGTTTAGTTAGCAAATTTTTACTAGTTTTCATCTAAATCTACTACTAACACCACTCTTTTACTTACCACTATCAATTTGTCACATCAACAAGTATGAAAAATTTTGTTAAATTTTTTCTATCTATAAAATTTCTTTAAAAAAAAAAAAATCTACTTAGTTCATGTAAATTAGTAGTAATTTTGCATCTAAAACAAAATAATCAATTTTCACCTTAGTCCCTTAAATGCATTAAACCGCCCTTGATTTTATGCTCTTTATTAGAATGAGCGGGCATTTATCTATCTTTGCCATCCAAAAGTGAACAGAAACCTAGCTCACAGATGGAAATAGCCAAATAGGTCCAAACCTATTACATCCAAAAGCTTGTTGGGCCAAGGTGTATATTTTTTTTAATGGGTAAGAATAATTAGATCCCTTCTTACAATGGAAATATCCCAACAACATCAATAAATCTTAGGTCCCAAATTTTTTGATGTCAGCAATAGATCCTCAACAAAATTAGTTTGGGTCGATCACATTAACATATCATCAATTGTTGTAACAGTCGTCCAATGAGAGGACAATTCAAAAGACTTCAAAGTTCAATAGATTTAAGACTTTCATAGCACCACCTTCTAAAATATTGTTTAGACTCTTTAGACTTGCGGCATTGGATAGAGCAAGCAAGGCCGGCTTGATAGCTTAGGCTTCTCCCATAATGCATCTACCTCCCTAATGAAGAAAATTAGTCCTAAGCATGAGTGAATCTTCCATCTTCAATCCCTGCATGTCACTATTAAGACCACCCCAGCATCCACGATAGCAGGATCAACGTTTACTTTTCTTTTCTCTCTTCTAATTAGCCCTTCCTCGCAACTTGTTCACAAGCTTCTATCTTCTTAAATTAGCAAACTACACTTGTTTTGTGACTTAACAATACTATCAACTAAAATTCTTGTACACTAAAAAAAAAAGGTAATTACAGAAAATCCACCTGCAGTTTAGTTCGAATTTACATTGTCTACCCGTGGTTTAAAAAGTGTCATTTTACTTACCTTAGGTTCACTTTGTTAAGGCTTCATAACCTACCCCTACCTTAGTTAAGAGCAGGGGTAAATATGTACTTTTGCTTACCTTTTATGTCTCTCTCCTCTTAAAACATAGGGAAAAAAAGAAGAAGAAAGGAAATGAAGACTTAAAAGTTAGGTTTTGTAAAATTTAGGAACAAACATAATATTATTTTGGTAAAATTTAAAAATATTTAATTATTGAGTAATATTATTTTGGTTTAATATATAAAGACATTTGGTGTTTGGTTGCGGGTTTTAGCTCCATTTCTACTAATTGTGTTAGGCGTAGTGCAACTAGTGTTGCTCACGCTTTGGCTAAATATGCTAGATTAATTGATAATGAAATTATATGGATGGAGGAGGATTCTCAACCAGCGATGGAGGTGTTGTACTTGGATTCTAGTATTCTAAATTAATGATAATTGTTTGGTTCCGGTTTCAAAAAAAAAAAAAAAAAGAAGTTAAGTTTTGTAAAATTTAGGAACAAACATAATATTATTTTGGTAAAATTTAAAAATATTTGATTATTGAGTAATATTGTTGGGTTAGAGTACTTTCGTTAGTAACCACTCTTTTTCAGCTAATCCACCTCTTACTTTTAATATATATTTCTCTCCCACACAGAAACGTTAGATATTAGTTCCTTCGCTTTCTTTTCAATTTTCATATCTCTCTCTCTCTTGTAGGCACGCACACTTGGCTTTGTTGTTTACGATTGGGTTGTTGGGGTGGGATCAATGACTGAGTTCGATGGTAGCTGAGGTTCCGCGACTGGGATCAGACTCATCAGAGACAGACAGACACCACAGTCGTCTTAGTCTGTTTCTATTTTGGATCACCTTGTAATTTCTCGATTTCTTTTTGTTCTTGTTTAAAAAACGAGGTTAGGACTTAGGAGAATTTTGTGAGCTTGATTTGAAGACTCTGGGCTAGGATTTTATAGAATTTTGTGTGTTTAGTTTGGTGTTCATGTTTTATACGAAAGTGAAGGATTTGGGGATTTTAACCAAGCTTCAAACATACACACCATCTCAGATTGTCTTCCTCATAATTTATGTACAAGATGCTACCTGCCCATTTGTTATTGACAATACCAAGTCCAGTTTTTTAAGTGAATTTGGAATAAGTTCAGCAAAAGTTCTCTGTTTTTTTTTTTTTGGGAAATTCATTATCTTTAATGGCTGTGAAATTCTGTTATGGTTTCTGGCTTTTTAGTAGAATGTGGGGGCAATATTGGATTTTTCTTGTTCATTTGGAATCTCATAGTGGTTTGTTTATTTTTTTTCTTAAGATTTTAATCATCGTTGGTCAATTCATTTTCCCTTTTCTATTTGGGCGTTTCACCATCACCACGTCACTTTGTTTATTATTTGTGGCCTTTCACCATTACAAATTACTTCTTCCATTCTTCTCTTAATCACACCAACGATATTGAGGAAAACACAGAGAGACAGAGAGTAACGTCTAAAATTGAAATGGAAATGAAATTGCTTGATAGTTTTAAAACCATGACTGGGTTTTAGTTGATCTGATTGAGATAGCAAGTGTAAATGCAAAGTTGAATTGCTAAGGCATTACCTAAATTTGTTTTACTAATAGCACTTTTAGATCTTCTTTTCTCTTATTTTTTAGTTTTTTTATTTATTAAGAAGAGAGACACATAAAAGGTGAGTAAAAATACATATCTCTCCCGGTTTTTAACTGAGATAGGTTATGGAACCTTAATAGAGTGAACCTCAAATAAATAAAGTAACATTTTTCAAACCACGAGTAAACAATATGAATTTGAGCCAAAACATAGGTGAGTTTAGTGCAATTACTCTAAAAAAAAAATTAAACTGTGCACAAATATCAAGAAAAGCACACAATTTTATGGGTGTAAATAAAAAAAATTATTGGCAAATGTATTTTTTCTAAAAAGCATTATGCATTACAACTATTTATTGAATATTTAATATTTTTGCACAAAAAACTTTACTTACTCATTAAAATTTAAAAGACCCCCTTTTAAGATGAAGATGGGATCAAATTGTTGGTGGCTATCGATCTTCAACTAACTAAGAGGGTCTCTACAAACTGTTTGATATCTAGTAAACTAAAATATTGCTTACACATTGTGAATATAGTGCAAATTTGCAACTTCCTCAGACTTAATCTTGTTATTAATACAAGTCAAGAGTATTCTAACTCTATTGACATATTTTAGTGTTTCTAATAAAAATTTCCAAAATTCAAATCTCCTCTACTTGAATTGTTACTACTACACAGGTCCTACTAAGTCTAAGGAGAGTAATATGTTGGCAAAATTTATTTTAGTCAACCCTGAGTATTCAAACAAATGTGTTCCTTCAATTATACACTCATAAGTCATAAGGGACCAATCTTTTCCTTTTAAAGCACCTGGGTCTCTTATTACCATGTCATCCTTGTTATAATTCTCTATCAAGCTACTCAGCTCAGCATGTATCCTATACTCCATTTACTCTGATCCCACAATCCCAGCCAATCTTGCATAGTAAGCCTCCACCGCCCATTCAGTCCCAAGCGACACCACGTGCATGAACTCCGACCCAGGCCAGAGAAAAATTGTATGTGTAAGGGCTGCACCACGTATACCAATCATTGCATTGCTTGAATGTATCAATTCATAAACTTTGTAGATAGGGTTCACAGGTGTTGGCTCAAAAATAATCACATTAAAACTAATCTTTTTAGCTTCAAATTTTACTTCATTTTGGTTCAAAAGTACATGACCTGCACCACCATTACAACAAATCAACGCAAGAATTAACCTAGATTTTGAAGGGTTAAATTTAGAGAGATAGTTTTGAGTTGGAATTTGGGCCATAGGCTTTGTCAACTAAGGCATGGAAATGTGTGGACGTTTTTTAGTTTGGTATTAATTTAGGGTTTGTAGTGACCAAACCATGCTATATAATACTCTCATTGGCAAGAGGGAAACAATCAGAGATCGTATAATTATTAGGGTTTATGATAAAGTATTTTATGATAGCACGTAATATTTCTGTGTACTTATTGATGCACCAATTAAGAGCCTTTGATGTCATAAATACAACATCTTGATCAGGGAAGATTGAATTGATAGTGATGAAGATGGGATGAAGCCATCACTGAATTCATGGAATATGTTTCCAGTGAATTCACCAACATTGAATACTATGGTTAGGGCCTTGTGTTAGGTATCACATTTTGGGCTTGAGGTGAGGGTTACCCATTTAATTCTGGACATTGTGTGAGTCTCGTGGATATTTAAGAGTCTGTTTGGGATTCATTTATTTTGTTGAAAGTACTGTAGATAAAGGTAAATGTTAGTTGGAATAGTACAGTATGAGTTATGAATAGTACCAAAAAGTACAGTGGAATCCATGAATAGTAGCAAAAATAAGCTAAATAATAAAATAAATTGACAAAAAATAAGTTAGCCAAACAGACACTTAATGGTTTACTTCCTAATGAAGTAAAATATATTTTGTTGGTGTTTTTGCAAAGTGAATAGTCTGATCTAGGAAGTATCAAATGGCAATATTCTTTTTTTGAGAATAGAATTTAACAATGGCATTGGCGAAATATAAAGTTAATGGAACATACAGTAAATAATATCTAATTGGTACAAAATTTGACGGGTGTTAAGAGTATAAAAAACACACAATTCAATGTATAGATTTTCAAATTACATAGTCATGTTAATTTTTTTAATGGAAGTTATAGCCTTAGTTTACAACCAAGTTTGTAGCCAAATTTTGTCCTAACAATAACCCTGAAACTGTATACCAGTACATACTAGTACCAAAATATTCTATTCTAATAGTCAATTCAAAATAGTCTTTGAAATAAAATTCAAAACTTTGTTTTAACCATAAATCACGACTCCAGATTGTCCCTTGAGCCATTTTAAAAAAAAAAAAAAAAAAAATTTGAGATGTGATGTAGTGATTTGTATTCAGTTATAGTGATTTGGTGACATACTTATATAATATTGGTGTGCACACTTTTTTTTTCTTGCATAATAAAATATAATTCTAAGACTCCTATAATTATTCCATTATACTCAACTAGGTTTCTCTTATTACATACTTAAATACAATTATTATAATTGTCGTAAATCTATAGCAAGTGCCTTTGCTTGTCTTAGTGTTTGTTTGAGAATAGCTTATTTAGCTGAAACTAAAAACTTTTTATTGAAAATACTTTAGATAAAACCAAAAAGTAGTTAAAATAATACAGTGAGACCCATGAATAGTACCAAAAAGTGCAATGTGACCCATAAATAGTTGCAAAAGAAGCTGAATAATAGCAAAAATAAGCTAAATAGTAAAAAAAGCTAGCTTTTTAAGCCAATTCCAAACACAACCTTAATCTTCACCGATGTAAGTTCACTCCAAAATTTCTCACTAGCCAATCCGTCCTTCTTGAGGTAACATGTTGGGTAAGCAATCCAATTACCAATCCACAAGTATATCCAATCACTACCACTTTCCATCCAAATCCTTCTCCCAATGATGATTCATGTTTCATTTCAGAAGTTGGTCTCTCATTATTTCCACATTTTTTTGACAATTGAGAGCCACACAATCCAGAGTTTCCCTCGAAAGAGGAACTTTGAAATGTCAAAAATTGCCCACCTTGTGGAATTGGACCAGTAAGTTGATTTTGAGAGAGGTTTAAATACTCAAGAAATGTGAGACTTGTTAGCTGTTGAGGGATTTTACCAAAGAGGCTATTTCGAGAAAGACCCAAAGATTGAAGCTCAATTAGGTTTCCCAATGATGATGGGATATGGCTCATAAAGTTTTTCCCTGATAAATTGAGTACAATTAGTGCCTTGAGGTTCCCCACGTTATTTGGGATTTCTCCATAAAACCTATTGTTAGAGAGATCAATAGTTGTGAAGATGGTCAAAATTTTTACCAATTCCATTTCTTGTCCTTTACTTACTATAGTCACTAAGTCTTTGTAATAATTGGAGTCACCTCCCATGTACCTTGGTTGTGATTTGTCTTTGCCAATGAACCCTAGGATTGCGCTCTAGTTTTGAAAGTACTCAGATGGTAACTTGCTAGAAAAATTGTTTTGGAAGAGGTCAATAACATGCAGCTTGGATAAGCCGAAATTTATATGAGGATCCCATATAGGACCGTAGAATCCATTTGCTCGCAAGACAAGAATCTTTAACTCTAGTAAAGACACCAACCAGAAAGGGAATGTATCGTTCAATTTGTTATTTCCAAGATTCAGATCATCTAGCATTTGACATTTAACTAAGGATAGTGGAATCTGCCCCTGTATTTGATTGTGATTCAAGTCCAGTGCCTTCAAACTACATCCATTTATGAACATTTCGGGCAAGTTTCCTTGAAAGTGGTTATTTCTCATAACCAATACTACAAGAGAATTGCTTAAGTCAAGAAACATTCTGGAATTTGACCAATCAATTGGTCATTTGATACATCAAGAATTTGTAGAGCACGCACCTTACAAATCATTGGCGGGATACCTCTGGTCAAATTATTTTTTGAGGAAAAATAATAATTTGTAGACAATGGAAGAATCGGAAATGACTCTTGCAACATGTTAGAACTCAAGTCTAAAGTTTGCATATTTTTCCATGGAAGAACTAATAGTGGTTGCTCAAATTTGCTTAAAAGGTTAAAAGAAAGATTTAGGGATCCAACATTCCAAAACCATTTAGGTATTTTACCTTTAATGTTATTGTTGGAAAGGCCTAAAATTTGCAAATCATTTTGGGCATTTAGAAAATCAGGAAATTCAGGCAAATTTGCTTTTGAAACAAATACTTTGTTACCAAAAAGAGGAGTCCACAAAGCTCTTTAAGCTCCAAGATAATGTTTAACTCCACCTTGCCCTTTAGGTTGATCGAAGAAAGATATAGCACTCTTAGCTTTGTGAAATTGGCAATTGATCTTGGAATCGATTCATTCAATCTGTTTTCACTCAATATCAATTCATATAATGGTGATGAAGAGATATTTTGGAATTTGAGCCGGCCAGTAAGTTGATTTTGATCTAGAACTAGTATAGACAATGAAGGGATTGTAAACAAATCTGAGGGAATGGCCTCTGTGAGTGAGTTTTGTGACAATATAAGGGCAAACAAATTAGGAAGTCTACTTATTTCAGATGGGATTGGGCCTTTCAACTGATTTCCTGAGAGATCTATAAAACTGAGTTTAGTAATATTTGTTAGCTAAATTGGGAAGACACCGCTAAATTTGTTATTTGAAAGGCTTAATTGATCAAGCTGAGGAAGATTTCCCAGGAAAGATGGCACTTCTTGATAGAAAAGGTTATTATCAAGTTCCATAGAAGTGAGTTTTGCAAGGTTTCCAAATGTGGAAGGAAGCTGACCATGGAAATTGTTATTTTTGAGGGAAAGATAAGTAAGCTGTGTGATAGGTTTCCAATAGATGAAGGAATTGCCCCTAAAAATTACTTGAATCAAGATCCAAATAATTCAAGGACTTAAGGTTGCTAATTGAAATGGGCAATTCTCCAAATAATTTGTTTTGGAAAGATCCAAAACACTCAAGGACCCAAAGTTGCTAATTGAATTGGGAAATTGCCCAGAAAAATTTGTTGCATGAAGACGCAATTCCTTTAGGGAACTACAAAATTGAAATTTGGGAAGAAAACCAACTAGTTTTGGATTATTCATCAGATCAATGGCTTGTATCTTGGACAACAGGAAAATATCTAAGGGAAATTTACTCTTCAAATAGCACCAAGACAGAGAAAGAGAAGTCAAGGACGATGAAATGTTCACGTCTGTCTAGATGAAGTTCTCTCACATATGTCATATTCTGGACATGCGCTTCAAGATCAATTCTTCTGAGATCCAACAATTTCTCATAATAATTGAAAGAGAGATCAAGTGAAACCAAATTGGATACCCTAGAAATTTCCAACGGGATTCGGCCATATAAGAATGAAAAAGAGAGGTTGGGATGGATCAACCTTACAAGCTGGCCAAATTCAGATGGGATTGTGGAGGAAGTGAAGTTGTTGAAGGCAAGGTTGAGTTTCCGAAGGTGACGCAAACTAAAGAGACTGCTGTTAGAGTTGAGAGGGCCATTAAGCCAACTGTTGCTCAGGTGTAAGCCAATCACCACACCATTCTGCGTATCGCATGTGACCCCATCCCAGGAACAACAATCACTATCTGCCTTCCAAGACTTCATCTTTGGATAAGAACCATTATAGTAATTATCATATTCAAAATACATTCTCTTTTGAACAAACTCTTGCGTTAGTTGCAACAAAGCAGAGCTCTGGTGAGGGAGGCAAAAGTGTTCAGAGGTAGTACTAGAAGTGCTCTATGAAAGTGAAACGAAGAAAAAAAGAGAGGTAATGTATAACATAAGATACTGGTTCCATTTCCCCAATGCCCATTATCATCATCTCAACATATAAAGAGGTTGCTACGAATTGAGTGTGAAGATGAGTACAGGTTGATTTGATGATACAAGAGGATGCTCATGGCATGCTATATATATATATATATATATATATAGAAAGATTGCGGATATGAATTAATATACTAATAATTTGTCAGATTAGTTCTTTCGAATTTTGGTTTTCATTTCAAAAGTAAGTTGTGGCCTTATTTATTTATTTATATTGAGAGTGGACGCAATTATAGGAAAATAGGGATCTGAAAACAACATACATTTTGCATAATACAATTTCTTTGTTTATTTTTATTTTTGTTGCCATTTGTCTGCAAAACAGAACATTCTTGAAGAATTATCTAATTGGATTTGGATGATTATATGATCTGTTAGTGCTAAATAGTAAATGTTGAATAAATGAATAGTCCACCAAAGATGCAAAAGAGAATAGGTGATTTTGCAACGTGAATAACACTTATCAAATGTAAATCTAATAAAGACTAAAGTCACGAAACTTCCCAAGTCCAGTTGGTTTAATTGGTGGGCTTCATGTAGCTATCTAGACGTTTTGGGGTGGTCTTCCTTTTTTTCGTCTTCTTCTTCTCTTCTTTTCTTTTCTTTCTTTCTTTCAGTCTTTTTAGTTTATTTTATTTTTTTATTGGATTTAAACGATAGATGGTGGTCTTTCTTTCTCTTCCTTCTTCTTCTTCTTCTTCTTCTTCTTCTTCTTCTTGTGTGTGTGTGTGTGTGTGTGTAGAGTGAGTTTGGCCCTCAACACATACATAATAAACCATTTGGGTTCACCCTAATTGAAAACTAAACATTCCTTAATTTTATATATAAAAAAAACTTAATTAGTAACCGGTTTTGGAAGACTTAATTAATAACCTAGAGTCCTAGACTCACTAAATTATCAATATTTGAAAGCCAATATTTGGTACTTCGCTAGCTTAATTAGCTTATGAAATAGTTTTCCCTGATATTAAATGAAAAGTATGTTAAGCTCAAGCATTGATAATTGAACAAACTAGACCAAAAATTTAACACACTTTGGGAGTTGATTAAGATTCTTTAGAGTTTTTAAAAGTGATTTCAAATATAATTTTTTTAAATTTTATTTATCCACTATAAAATAAGTAAGAGTGTTCATGGGTCGGGTTTAGGGTTAGACTGTCACTTAAACATATCAACTCTGGTTTGGAATTGCACCACCTATCACCGACCATGGGTATATAGGTCTTTGACTGCCATGATTTCACTATTCCAATGGTTGGATTGGTTGAAATTAATCACAAGATCTGGTTGAGATATTGTCAATCATGGTAGATCTATACTTCCAATGGAGATTTTGCTGGATCTCATTGAATTTTGTTGAGATCTCATCAGATTTGGTCTAGATCTTGCCAGATTTATTTAAGCAAATGAATTAAAATTTTCCAAATGATTATGATTTAAATAAAATTGAGGAAAATAATACATGTGGCTGATCTTAACAAATCAATTGAAAATTCATAGCCGACTCTAAAATTTTGGGACTAAATCTTTGTCGTTGTTGTTATTGTATCATAATTTAAATAGAAATCAAAATGATAATAGTCAAATACTATTTATACATGTAATATATTTATTTTAAAATAGATATATAAAACTTTTTTTTAAAATTTTAATTTTTTTTGGGTGATATCTTATTCAACAACAACTACAAAAAAATTTACCAGTTGAACTAATTAGAACCCAATTCTTCTTTTAGAATTTTAAGTGATTAATAAGGATAATAACACTCTGCCATTGATTATTGTATCTATAGAGTCCCTTTTTGCTCTAAATTAAAATAGTCTACTTAAATCAAAACCAATGAATACGGTCATCATGATGACATTTTAGTGTTAAGTCCATTTAAATCAAATGATTAAAGATACTAATACTCTGTCATTGACTTGCTTTTTAGAAAGTTAGGTAAACAAAAGTTTTAAAGGATATAATATATAAATAGTATGGCCCTTATTGCTCTGAATTAAAATACCCTACTTAAATAAAAACCAATGAATACGGTGATAATGTGATAATGATGACATTTTATTGTTAAGTACCACTCAATAACCTGATTATTAAATAATAACTAAAAAAAAAAATCCACTTTCAACTTCTTTCCTAAAAATTCCAAGCAGGGTAAGAACCACCATACAGGACAATATGAGTAAATAAATCAATGGCGTAAGCTGTAGAATCTTTGAAGACAATTACTTGTAATTTAATTATTTATATGCCTTAGATTAATTGACCCATAAGACCATCTGTCAGGGTAACGTAATTGTTAATAGTAGGAGAACAAGACCATATCAATACATTTTATAATGAATAAATATTTGGTACCACCATACAGGACAATATGTGTAAAGTTGTGATTTACAACTATGTTTTATGTTGGCTTTATTCCATAACAAAAAGTGTCGTAATTGCTTTATTTTGTTCCTTGTACTTTGTGGGATTTTATTGTATTGGGTTTAATATTAAGTTGATGGAGATTCAAGCTAAATTGAAGATCAGTGGTTTTCGTGATTGTCTCACTAGTTGCTAACCCCGAAAAAGCCACATGAGAAGCACATACTAGAAACTGAAGCGACGTGCCAGCCTGGAGGATTTCGCTAATGTCTCGCGAGTAAGGCCTTCCCGCGAGACACCCATGAAACTCTGTGCCTCGAGGATTTTTAAGTGTGACTTTCTTACCCTTCACCTACACTATATATACCCTCATTACCCACAAATGTGTAAGGAGGCCATTTAGAAAGAAAAACCCTAGATAGGTTTTCAACAATACACACACCCATCTTTTAGAGAGAGAGTTACCCATCCTTAGTGAGAAATCATTGTAGCCTCTTCTCCTTCCCTCTCCCATTGTCATACCTTGAGAGGAGATTTGTACCCAAACACAACCCACACCTTTTCAGAGTGTAGAGAGTGTTTTGGAGATTGGGAAGTTTTGGGGATTTGCCAAAAGAAGCCGGTGAAGGCTTGGCGGATGCAATCGGGCGTATTACGGGATCCGGAAAGTTAGAGAAGACATGACTCCGTGAAGTCCGTTGGTAGTAGGAGCTTGAAGGGCTTAGGTACATTGGGTAGACTAGGCTTGGAAGGTCTTTTGTTATTCATGTACTCCAACGTTATTCTCTAGTGGATCGATTTACCGCTTGGAGGGCGGCGAAGAGGTTTTTCGCCAAGTTCTTCGGTTTCCTCTTCGATAACACATCAGCGTGTTATCTTGTGTTTGCATCTCTCTTCCCTACTCTTTTACATTCCATTATACTACTGTGTTGCTTTGTTTTTGGATTAGAGCAGCTTGTTTGTTTATTCGCTCGCATTTACTCTTGTTTCTGCATTTAGTTTAAGTAAGAGTAAAATCAATTGATAAGAGTAAAATCAATCGAGCCGTAATTTTAATTTGGGGTCTAAACAAGCTTGTGTTTTAACAGAATTCCGAGCTCTCAATATGAATAATTAAATCAGTGGTGTAGACTGTAGAGTCTGTGAAGACAATTGCTTGTAATTTAATTATTTATATACCATGGATTAATTGACCCGCAAGACCATCTGTTAGGGCAACACAATTGTTAATAGTGGGAGAACAGGACCATATCAATACATTTTATAATGAATAAATATTTGGTACCACCATATAGGACAATATGAATAGATAAATCAATGGTGTAGACTATAGAGTCCGTGAAGACAATTACTTGTAATTTAATTATTTATATACCATGGATTAATTGACCTGCAAGACCATCTGTCAGGGCAACACAATTGTTAATAGTGGGAGAACAGGAACATATCAATCCATTTTATCAATTTGTGGTTTTTCTAAAAACAATTATTAAATAATGTTTTATACTCTTTACAGATAAAGTCAAATCATGTACAAATTATCACACATTTACACTAAATTGGTACCTGTAAATCAATAAATTATTGGAAAGTGTGTGTGATTTTTTTCCTTTTTTCTTCTTTAAAAAAATGTGCATTGCAACTCATAATTGAATATTAAATAATATTTTTGGCAAATAACTTTAGTCACTCGTTAAAAAAAGACCTATTTTTTAAAATGAAAATGGGATCAAGCTGAAATTTTCAGTTTGATCTTCATGAAGACATCCATTTGGTGGCTGTCGATCTTCAATATGTCAATAAGTGATTTTGGCTTCCTAGAGTGTTAGGGCCCATTTGGTACATATGTTTAAACACACGTTTTTAATTTTTAAACAACATTACACGTATTTCTATATACTTTTTCATTCACACGTCTTTCAAAAAAAATACAAATACCGTTACTAGAACAACATTATTAAACGACCTATTATTTTTTGCGTTATGCTTCACTGTAAGGGTTTTGTACCCCATGAATTCTACAAAATAATAATAATCAGCTAAAAAATAGTAATTGAATCATCTAATTGCGTGTAATCATCTTTCCTCACTTATTGCAGGTTAAGCTTGCACTGGAAATGAGAGATTTAGGGGTACTTGGTATTGACCTTTCTGGAAATCCTGTTGTGGGTGAATGGTACATGCTCGCTAGTTATTACTCCAAGTTTTTTGTAGTAGACAAGCATTTCCTTTTTCTTTATTACAAAGAGATTATAATCCCAAGTTCTCTTTGTATCTAAATTAGGATGACATATTTGCCAGCATTAGAGTTTGCTAGAGAACATGGTGTTTATATTATTCACTGTAAAGAGGTACGTTTGTTCTTTCAAATGCCTACAGCTGTTATCGTTGAACTCACCCTGACTAACTTATTTTCCTAACTTAGTGCTTGTAGGTTCCCAATCCGAAAGAGATACAAGCAATGTTAGACTTTATTCCCCAGAGGGTTGGCCATGCTTATTACTTTGAAGAGGATGATTGGAAGAAATTGAAATATTACAATATCCCGGTTAGATATTTGTGAAACTATTCCTTCTCTTGATGTGAACCTTCATATCTCTAGGATGATAAGGAATGCCTTCTTTTGACTTCCATAGAACGGATGTGAAGGAAAAGAGGCAAAATCCAGAATCTTTTCAATTAGTTTACCAATCCAATCTTAAAACTTTTAGTAGATGATTAATTCATGGAATTAAGTCTATCAAAGGTTGTGAAACTTATTATAGTTTGTTAAATGGGTTTGGAAGTTTCTTTTTTATACCATTTCTGGAATATTTTCATTGTGAGGAACCAAAGACATCTCCATTTAGTCACCTGTTTATGATTGAATACCTCTCATCCATGATGTCTTTCTTTTAAGTTGACTAGTCTAGTTTCATTATTTTTCTGCGAGGGCAAAACTTAGGTACAATTCCTTAGGTGTTGTACTTGTACCATAGGTTCCCAATTAAATTCAACCAATTTACTGCATTGACCAATACAACCCAAAATGTGTTAGTTTCCCTCAAGGTACAATTAGATTCTCTTATGTGTCTCCTTGGCCAATACAGCCTCATGATTAAATTTAAAGGGGAACCTAAGGTAGAACACCTAAGGAATTGTACAACACCTAAAGATTTTAAATGGCTGTAGACTAAAAATTTTCTAGTCTCTTTTTGATAGGCAAATAAAGCTCAGACACCCACACATGGTTAAACCTGTGATCTCACCCTCTACCTTCTTAGGAGGGAGGAGATGCCAGTTGATCCTAGAAACATTTGCAGTATTGTTGGTTTTAAATATTTGGCTGGATAACTATTTTAGCTTCTATGTCTATTCACATTTTTGCTGGTTGAAATTTGCCTGACTTCCAACATTGTGACTGCATCAGTTTCCTCACTAGATGTTCACCATTTTGGTTAGGTCTTCTGAACAAGCCTGTGAAATATATTATCCTTAAGTGACATGTCTCCTTCTTTGCTACTGATAAACTTCAAAATATCTCTAATATAACACTTTGTTTAATTATGAAGCTGATCTGTATAATGCAAAACATCCAATAGTCCTCTGCACCGATGATGCTGATGTGTTCTCCACCAGTCTTTCCAATGAGTACAAAGTTGCTGCTTCTGCATTTGGTAGGTATTAATCTAGTGGTGCAGGCAGGGGCGGAGGGAGGAAGAGGGGGGGGGGGGGGGGGGGCGAGGGGGGGCAGGTGCCCCCGTGTGAACTTTCAAAATTTTTTACATATAACATAGTATATTGGTATGTTCTGGAATATGGAGTAGACAAAGTGATAGTCTGGTAGAGGAGAAAAGTAAAAAGAAGAGTCAAAAGTGAAGATTGAGATCAGAGAGAAGGGAAATAATACTTGTGTGGAGGAGAAAAAAAAACAGGAAAAAATAATAAAGAAATGTGTGGATGAAAAAAAAAAAAAGATAAGGAAAAAATAAAATTAAGAATAAGAAATTAAAATTAAGAAATGCTACTACAATATTTTCACAATATTTTTACAATAAATCTTAAGTGTAGGGTTGTTACTAGCTAATACTAATGAAAAAAATAATAATTTAAGTAGTGTGTTCGAATTAAAATCAATAACAACTTACCACACATAATTTATTGTGAAAGTATTGTACAAATGTTAAGAACATGACCCTTCATGTTAACATTATATGATTCTACAAGTCATTATATTTTTGCCACAAGTGCTCCACTAGATTTGTAGAAAAATACTAGTGAAAAAAAAAATTAAGTGATGTGTTCAAATTAAAATCAATAACAACTTACCACACATGATTTGTTGTAAAAGTATTATACAAATGTTGGGAACTTGACACTTCATATTAACATTAGATAATCCTACAAGTCATTATATTATTGCCACAAGTGCTCCACTAGATTTGTTAAAAAAATATCTCCACCAGTCTCTTTTCCAGTTCTTTTACCATACCGATTTTTAAAACCATGATTTTATGTTAGATTCTATATGGTAATTACATTAGCATATAGTTGTTTATTTATTTTGTTATTAGTATTGATAAATTTTTTTACTTTTAATCTTGCCCCCGACCTAAATTCCTAGCTCCGCCACTGGGTGCAAGTACTGGGAGTTGGATTAAAGAGCTTATCACCACTGACTGCTTGTTTCATTTGTGAACTGCCCAGGTCTTGGAAAGAGGGAAATGTTTCAGCTGGCAAAAAATGCAGTTGAATTTACATTTGCAGATCATGGAGTTAAGCAGGATCTGAGAAAGATTTTCGATTTGGCCACTAAAAAGCTAGATTTATAATGACATTACTCTTAGAGGGACATGTTTGCAGCTTGGAGGTATGGGTAGCCATGTGTCACCTAATCAAGGAAAACTAGTAATTAGACCATGGCCATGCATTTAGATTGTCAATATTTTTATTTAATGATCTTAATTTTATTTAATCTATGCTGTGTTCATGTGTTTTGAGATGTGGGAAGTGTGAAGACAATTCAATATGGTTCTATTTAATTTTTGAAATCATTTTTCTTCCCTATTGGTCCACATTGGATTTTATGATAAGTGTTATTAGCTGATTAGGATATTAGTATTTCATATAAAATTTCCCAGAAGTTAAGGTTATTTTTGTAATTCAAAAATTAGGCTTTGACCCAAGCCAAATAGGAGTAGGCTTTAGCTATAGACTTATAGAGTCTATACAAGCACACGCTATTGTACTCCAGTGAGGACATTTTGGTTTTGGTTGTCTTTCTTCATTTGGACACTAAGGAAAAGAAAAAGGATAACCTCAGTGAGATGATGATGGAGCCGTACTAGTGCCACCTTATTTTGCTCTGCTAGAAAATGAAATTTTCATTCAGAAAATAAAAGCTGGAAGTCTGAATGGTGCTATTTTGTACAGGATGTCGATAGCTATTTTGTGCTATTATTCATGTTAAATGTTTGGGGACAAAAGTGATCTGAGCCAATATTATGAGTTAGGATGCCCTTGCCTAATGGTGCTCACTACTCAGTTCAACCCACCTAGGCTCTATCTTGCAATTAGAAGTTGATTTTCCACCCATTTGATTGAAACTCCATTCATTGTGCATTATATTTTTATCTATTTCTTTCGAGTGAATTTGAGGTACCCATTTGTACAAGGGAGCGCAAGCATATTAATTTAATGGTGATTAAAGCCTTCATGATGGAATAAAAAAGATAAATTAGAAATGAAAGGGGAGATGTAATCTTTTTCCTGTATATGAGAGGGCTTTTTTTTTTTCCGTTACAAGCGGGAAAGGGGATTTGAACTTACGTTCTCCTCCAATATCAAAGAGTCACAAGAATCTACCTCAAGGTTGTTTAGGAGTTAATAAAGAAAAGGAAATGAATAAAATGAAATATTCTACCCCCAAAAAAAAAAAATATATATATATATATATACACACACAAATAATTTTACTATTATGTCCATTATATTTTATTTGTATTGAAGTCCTCAAGATAAAAATATAAATTTTTAGGCTAATTATACTCACCTCCCACTCCAAACTTGAAGGGAAAATACACTTTTCCCCTTAACAACCAATAGACCAAATTTGTAAAATTAATATTTAAAATGTTGTGTACTAAGTACTAACTTGCCAATTGCTTAATTGCTTAAGGGAATGTTTCCAGAATTATCTTATTTCATTAAAATTCATTATTTTTAAATTTTTTAATTAAAATGTATTTTAAAATATTTGGTGCGAAATTTGCTTCTTCTTTTTTTAAACCTTTTCAATGGGTTATGGAGAGATCTGTCATTACAATAAGTGTGGTGTCAATTTACCAATTGTCAAAATAAAGTGATATAAAATTAAAAAAAAAAATTATAATGCATACATCACAACTCAAAAATAAGGGTGTTTTGAAAATTTTACTAAATTTTGTTGTCCCTAAAATTTCTCCTACATGTATTGTAAAATATGTTTTTTTATTTATTTATTTATAGAAAACATCATAAATTATATTAAAGACATATTTTAAGTATAAATTACATATGTACATGTATATGTATATGTTTATGCATATGTATATGTATATGTATTTGTTTATGCATGCTTTGATACTTGATAAATTTTCCATTTTTATTATAAATTTATCAGTTATTTTTTTACTAATCAAGGTTAAGCTTTTGTAAAGAGATTCTTATAAAAATTTAGAATATTTCATTACTAATATAAATAAAATGGTAAAGTGTTAATTTTTTCAAACCTTAAGGGAGGAGGGTGTTTTTTCCCTTCAACTTTGGAGTGGAGTGTCATTCCCCCAAATCATAAGTAAGGGGAGTGTAATTACTTCTTATATCTTTTTACTCTTTTATCATAACATCACTGCAACACTATTTAATTGAAGAAAATTCAAAAAATAAGAAGAAAAAATGTCAATATATGTTAGGCCATGAAAGAAAAATCAATTTAAAAAGGGAATAATATCCTTCACTATAACAATAAAAAATTGATTTCAAATATTTAAAAAATATTATGATTACAATAGTATAAAAATAATTAAACATGACTTAATGAAAGACAATATTTGTCTTGAATCATATAAAACCGATTTGAGTTAATATGTTAAAAATAAAACAACAAAAATTGAAAGCACGGTTATGGAGAGATTTTAGAGTTGATTAATAGGTTTTTGTTAACAAACAACCAAAAATAAAATACAAGTATATTATGAGTGTTCTATTTAACCATTATTTACTATAGAGCGTAAAGAGGCGTTACTACACTCTCTTTTAGGGTGAGGAGATAGTCTATTTATGGACTAGTTTAACCGTTTCGTCTCAATCGGCCATAAGCCCTCCTAGGGGAATTTGGCAAGCGGACGCCATAGAGGGACCGATCTGTAACAAAAATGAATGTGACAGCAAATATGCGGTAATGGCCAATTACAATGGAGATGGTTTTTCTTATGTTATGTCACTCTTCTGCATGTGCTTCACATCTTCTCTTGTAGTTGTCTTCTTATTGATTAGCGGCCTTCCTCTGAACAACAAGGTTTGCCTAACATTATTGTCCTTAGGCTTATCAGTGAGCCTCCTCACATTATCGTTGGCATATTTTGGTTGTCTTTACCATATTACACCTAAAGGAGTTTACCATACCACTCATGGACTAGTTTATGGCCTTTGTAGCTTCTAATAATAGCAATTTTGATCCACTATATAATATGTGCCACGGTGTGGACAATATTTCACATCATCAAGGTAAATGTTTTTATGTAAGCTAATTTTTACCGTAGAGCATAGAAAGGGGTTATTATACTTTCTTTCAAGGTGAGGGGACAATATCTATTTATGGTATAGTATATTTTGTTAGGACATATGTGATTGGAGGTTAGGAACATATGTCAACATTTTATATATTGGAAAATCCTATGACAAAACATACTTTACTTGTGATGATGCAAGGAAAATCAGTAGGCTGGATGCTCCGGATTTGAAAGGACCACTCGCTCTCTTATGGCCTGAAAAACAAAGGAAAATGATCAAAGGTGACCAGGATCGCCGGCCAACAACCCTCCAATGGTAAAGTTAGTTTTTCCTCTTTATCTTTGGAGTTCCAATTTCTTGGGAAAAGTTCAACGTACCTTCCACTGGTCTGAATGGCTGTTTATATAGTGTCTTGGGGGCAGTTAATGGAATTGTAACCTCCCCTGGATTTCAGGAGGTCCGGGGTTCTTGGATAACTCCCATAACCACCTGATAGTTGCATTTTCTCATACAACGGTCATCGGAAGTTATGCATGTATTATGGAATGATGGAGTGTATTTTAGTATTTCAGTGTACGTTTTCATCCACTCGTCCTCGTGTGGACGAGTATAATCAGGACGAGTTGGTCGTCTTCTCAAGATGAGAGACGTGGGTTTGACTCCGTCCATGGACAGCTATGGCATTAGCTCCCGTCTTGATGCTTTCTTCTGGATGGCTGCTGGTGTGGATGACCGCGGACAATCTGGAGTACATTCCTTATCAGTTGCCCCTCGTCCAGGGGTCATACAGTGTATCACCAGATTTTAGTACGATTTTTTTTTTTTTTTTTTGCGTACCACGTGTCATACTTTCATCGGTGGTTGGCCGCGTCGATTCATTCCTTTAAGGCAGGTGCCACGTGTCATTTTTTCATTGGTCTCATCGTTGTGGATATCGAGACTTTTCTATCTATAAATAGTGGTTTCCCTTTCGTGCCCCTTTCATTTTTCCAGATTTTTTGTTTTGACATCCTTATCCATCGCCTCGTCTAGGAGTGTTCTCAGCATCCGTAGTGTCTTCCGTCTAGAGCCAGGTATTCCCTTTACTTCAACTTTCAAACTTCCCTTTTTAAGTGCTAGGACGTCCTAAATGGCTTCCTGTTCGTCTAGCGACAGTGGAGTCAAAGCGATAGACGAGTATCACGACTCTTCTAGTTATGATACTTCTAGTAACAATAGCAGTAGTAGTGGTCACACAATAGAGGAATATACCTCTGGTGTCCCGGGAATTCCCCTCAAGAGCTTACAAGAAAATGTTAGGACGAGGGCAGCTTCTGGGGTTGACACCTCAACGAGCTCCCCGCCGTCCTCCCCTCTGGACGAAGGGGAAACTGTATATAGTTGTGCTATAGAGGTTCCTTCTAGGACGGACGAGAGGAGGTTAGATGCCCTTAGGAGTTGGTTTCAAATTTCTGACGACCTAAACCCTAGGTTAACTGTCCAAGGTGAATGGTATTGCCAGCCTCGTTTTGGAATAGGCGTTTATGAAGCTTATCTGTTAGGGGGGCTTAGACTTCCTTTGAATGCCTTTGCTAGGGAATTGCTCACTAGGTTGGGTTTGGGAGTGTGTCAGCTTAACCCCAACGCATAGAGACTAATTGTCTCTATGCAAGTCTTATGGAGGGAGGTATTTGATGGGGACCGTCCTATCACCGTGGACGAGTTCTTGTACTGCTATAAACCCTCCGAGATAAGTCAATCTCAAGGCTTCCATCAGTTTACAGCCAGGGGCAATGATTGTAGACTGATTAAGTCTTTGCCCTCGTCTAACAGAAACTGGAAAACAGAATTTTTCTTCGTCTCTGGTTTTTGGGCGGGGCATCCTATTGAGGTTGGTAGAGACTCGTTTGCTCCTTATACTGGAGACTTAGGGAACCTTCGTCCAGAAGGTATGTTATGCTCTTCTTCTTTTCTTTTTCTTTTTTTTCTTTTTTTTTTTTTCTTTTTTTATACTTTATCTTTGGACAATGGTCTAACCTTAACTTCCTTCTTCCCTTTCCAGCCGTTGGACGCCCTTCTTTGAGCAAGTTCTACCGTGATCGCGTCCACAGGGCCCGTCTACATTCTGAACGAGACTTTCATTCGTTGGTGACCCTTCAGCGTCTACACAGGTGGGGACTTGGCCCCGAACCGTCCGTCGAAGCTTTAGCACACGAACAAACCATCCGTAGACGTGAGTGCTCCTCTTAAAGATATGCGTTTTTCATTTTTATTTTATTATTATTATTTATTTGTATGTATGTGTGTTTGCATTTTTTTTTTTTTAGGAATGGCAACCATGAAGGGAAATAAAGGGAAAGAAGTAATCGACGAGGCAGCTAGACCTGAGTCTTAACCCCAGCCTCGTCCTGCTGCTAGAGAAAAGAGGAAAAGTCTGTCCAAGCATGTGGACTTGGCTAGCTTGCCCAGTCGTCGGGGGAAAAAGGCCAAGCATGGGTCGTCCAGGCCCGAAACTGCTAGGCCTGATCCTCCTTCCCATCCACCCGTCCTGATCGTTGATGTAGACTCGTCCACGCCTGTCAGCGTCACTCCGTCCAAGTCCCCTGCTCCTGACTCGTCCCAGCCTCCTCGAAGGATTTCTACTAATTTATTGGAGAATGAGGATCTGGCTTGGGAACGATTCCAAGAGGTTGTGAAAGGCGAAGATGTGGCTGCGTGCTATGACATGTCTTTGAAAGAGTTCGAGCACTCTGGCGTCCACGATCTCTTTAAGGTGACCATTTTTGCCTCGTCTTAGTTTAACCATGTTACCCATTGTTATTTCTACCTTCTGAACTTTCCATTCTTCCATGTAGGCAATGTCAAAGTTCATAGCTGCGTCCAGGCAGGCCACAGAGATGGACTGAACAAGGATCCTTCTAGAGAAAAGAATAGAAGAGATCAAGAACAACTGCAGGACGTGGGCCGAGGTGGCGAACAAGGCCAAGGATGAGGCTGAGGAGTTGAAGGCTTTGGTGGGGGAGCTGAAGTCTGACGCTGCCAAGAAGGACGACCGTCTTGAACTTCTTCAAAGGGAGAATGACGAGCTGAGTCTTCTTCTTAAGAAAGCTAAAGATGAGGCAGTGGAGGAATTCAAAGCGTCCAAAGATTTTACTAACCTGATGGACACTAACTACGCAGCAGGGTTTTAGGATTTTAGGATGGACGCTATGGACAGCTTTCTTGGAGTTGACTTTAGCACCATTAAACTAAACCTTGGCGTTGCTACAAGTTCTCTCGTTCACACAGGATCAGACGATGTCAACATCGAGGACGACGCTTCCACCAAACCAGCTCAAGACAACCCCGACATTGATGCCCCCCCCCTCTTGAAGAAATTTTTTTTTAACCAGTGTTATTGTTGTTTGGCTTTCTTTTCTTTCTTTTTATTTAAAATGTATTCAAGTACAATCACCTCGTCTAGAGTGTTCTGGACGAGTTTATCAACAATTGCCTTTTAATGCATATTTTATAAGGGTTTTTGGACGGTGGTCATCTACCCTCTTTAGACTTAAAGAATATCTTCTTTATCTGTTACCTATTGTATGGACGAGCTTATTCATTGTTATCATTTATGCAATTGTGTTTTTCTTCAAACAATGTTCTAAGTATTCAATGATCGTCTACACAATTTCTTTGTGGATGACCTGCTTAGGACGATAATGATGACTGCAATACTTTGGCTTGTCCTTTAGGCCATTGTTACTCGTCTTCTCGCAGGGAGTTCGTAACGTTTATGTTTCACCCATCTTGACTAGCTGCTCGTCTTTGGAAGGCTACGCCTTAATGCCCACTATCTTAGACGAGTGGGCCTTGGGTTCTTCTTTTTGCTTTATACCCATTTAAAGGAAATCTTAGACGAGCATGCCCCTTTTTTTTATCCTTATTTAAAGGAAAGCCTTGGTAGAGTATGCCTTGGCTTATTTCTCTTTGTGTTATCCTTTTTAAAGGAAAGCCTTGGACGAGTATGCCTTAGCTTATTTCTCTTTGCTTTATCCTTATTAAAGGAAAGCCTTGGACGAGAGTTTCTGCGTCCAAAGATTTCTATTCGTCTTAGACTTTTGCCCCTTCTGTGGGTATTATTATGGAAACTAAATCTATGTATCAAATACATAAGAAATTCAAACCATATTATTACATGAACATTGTTCACAAACGTGGCACATGCTTATAAGCTAGTGCCTTATTAAAATACTCAAGAAAAGTACATAACCTCGTCTTTCATAAATTGGTCTGTAAGCAGTGCAAAAGTTTAAGAACTAGTGCACTTTTATTCATAACACACCATAATAGTAGTAAGAACACAACAATAAATATAAGCGAACACGCAAATCATAGCTATAACTTTGCCACCAACTTCCCTCGTCCTTGCTTATTACTGATAGCACCTCCTCAGATATTCCACATTCTAGGGATGCTCTAACTTCCGCCCGTCCAGAGCTTCCAGGTAGTAAGATCCCCTGCCTCTTGCAGTTGATTACCCTGTAGAGTCCTTCCCAATTAGGTCCCAGTTTTCCATGAGCTGGGTTCCTAGTCGCCAAGGAGACTCTTTTGAGGACAAGGTCCCCCACACCGAACCGTCTGGGTTTTACCATGGCATCATGCTGTCTGGCCATAAGATTTTTGTACCTTTCCGTCCTTTACTCCGCATCCATTCTTACCTCGTCAATAAGATTGAGGTCAAGGCAAAGTTATTCCCCATTTTCTTTCTCCTGGTATTCCATCACTCGGTGACTTGCCATATGAACCTCCGCTGGTATGACAGCTTCACTCCTATAAGCTAGTTTAAAAGGGGTCTCTCCTATTGGAGTTCGTGTAGTCGTCCTATAGGCCCAAAGAACACCCGGTACCTCGTCTGGCCATATCCCTTTTGCCCCCTCGAGCTGAGTCTTAATGATTTTCAGCAGGGATCGGTTTGCTACTTCTGCTTGTCCATTTGCCTGTGGATGGGAGGGTGAGGAATAGTGATTCTTGATCCCAAAATGATTGCAAAAGTCCCTGAAGGGTGCGTTGTCGAATTGACGTTCGTTGTCAGATACTAATACCTTGGGTACTCCGAACCTACATAGAATATTCTTCCATATAAAATTTTTCACGTTTTGTTAAGTGATTGTTGCAAGAGACTCGGCTTCTACCCACTTGGTGAAGTAATCGATTCCTACCACCAAAAACTTCATTTGCCAAGTTCCCATTGGGAAAGAGCCTAGGATATCCAGTCCTCACTGTGCGAAGGGTCATGGGGCCATCATTGGGGTCTGGTACTCTAACGGCTGTCTAGGCACATTGCTATAGCTCTGGCATTGGTCACATACCTTAATATAGACTTTAGCATCTGCCTGCATTGTAGGCTAGTAGTAGCCGGCACGGACGATCTTATGGACTAGCGACCTTGCTCTTGAATGATTTCCACATGATCCTTCATGAACTTTCCTTAGAACATAGTTTGACTCGTCAGGAGCCAAGCACCTTAAGTAAGGTTGGGAAAAACCTCGCTTGTACAACACTTCATTTATGAGGACGTACTTGGTTGCCCTGACCCTTAACTTTCTTGCTTCATCCTTGTCTTCTGGAAGCCTTCCATCTTTGAGATAAATCATTATCAGACTCATCCAATTTGCTCTTCCTTCTATCTGTTGTATGTCAGGGATGTCTATGCTCGGCATATATTGGATGTTGTCGTACTCGTCTATGACCCCCGCCAAAGCTGCTTTTGCCAAGGCGTCTGCTTCCGTGTTTTCTTCCCTGGGTAGTTGAACAAAACTTACAGCTGAAAATTTTCGTGCAAGTCGTTTCACTTTGCTGAGGTATTTCTTCATTCGATCTTCCTTAGTATCACACATCCCATTTACTTAGTTAATGACTAGTTGAGAATCTTCTCTGATTGTTATCGACTCTACCCCTAAGGCCTTAGCTAATTTCAATCCCTTGAGTAAAGCCTCGTACTCAGCCTCGTTGTTAGTAGTTTGATACTGCAGACGGGATGCGTACTCTAGCCTGTCACCCTCAGGGGATTTCAGTATAACTCCAATCCCTCCTGTGTACAGTGTGGATGATCCATCTACATTAATCACCCACCTTTCAATTCCTTCATCCTTGTCCAGGTCGCCCTAGCTAAGGGTGAATTCTGCGATGAAATCTACTAACGCTTGCGCCTTTATCACACTTCTTGGGAGGTATCTGATATCAAATTCGCTGAGCACAACGGCCCACTGTACTAGCCGTCCAGTAGCCTCCAATTTGTTCATTGCCTTCTTTATGGGATGGTCTTTTAGGACGTTGATGATGTGTGCTTGGAAATAATGCCTCAGTTTCCTAGAAGCCGTGATCAATACAAAGGCTAGTTTCTCCATCATCGGGTATCGTCCTTCTACCCCTCTCATCGCGTGGCTTGTGTAATAGACTGGTTTCTAGACTCTCCCCTCTTCTCTGACCAACGCTGAGCTTACTGCATGTGGGAACACTGCCAAATACAAGTACAACTCCTCCCTAGGTACAGACGGACTCAACAGTGGTGCTGTCATGAGATACGTCTTCAAGTCTTGGAAGGCCTGTTGACACTCGTCCGTCCACTCAAAAGCCTTCTTGGGGACTTTAAAGAATGGTAAACATTTGTCAGTAGCTTTCGATATAAACCTGTTGAGGGCGGAGACTCGTCCAGTAAGAGACTAGACTTCCTTGATATTTTTTTGGTGGCTCCATGTTCAGTATTGCCTGGATTTTATCCGGATTTGCTTCAATTCCTCTGTACAAAACCATGAACCCCAAAAATTTCCCCGACGAAACTCCAAAAGCACACTTGCTTGGATTTAATTTCATGTTATACCACTGCAATGTATCAAAAGTCTCTTGAAGGTTGTCTAGATGTTTATCCTTATCCTGGCTCTTTACTAGCATGTCGTCTATATAAACCTCCACATTTCGCCCGATTTGAGGACGGAACATACAATTAACCAACCTTTAGTAAGTCGCCCCTGCGTTCTTCAAACCAAAGGGCATTACCTTGTAGCAATACAACCCTTGGCTTGTAATGAATGAGGTCTTCTCTTGATCCGCTTCATCCATCTGTATTTGGTTGTATCCTGAGAAAGCGTCCATGAAGCTAAGCATTCTGTGACCTGCTGTCGAGTCCACCAACTAGTCAATGCATGGCAATGGGTAACTATCCTTGTGGCAAACTTTGTTTAAATAAGTGAAGTCCACGCACATTCGCCACTTGCCGTTAGCTTTCTTGACCATGACCACGTTCGCCAACCAATCTGGATAATAAACTTCTCGGATGAACTCCGCGGCAACCAACTTCCGTACTTCTTCCTTAATGGCATTATCTCGCTCAGGAGCAAAAGTCCTTTTCTTCTGACGCACTGGCTTTGAATAGGGACACACGTTCAGGCTGTGGGTAATGACACTCGGATCAATGCCAAGCATGTCCTCATGATTCCATGCAAAGACATCGAGGCTTTTCTTCAGAAATTAGACTAAAGCGTGCTTTGCCCCCTCGTCCATGCTTGCCCCAATTCTAGTAAACTTCTCAGGCTAGTTATCATCCAAAGGGACGTCTTCTAATACTTCCGTGGGCTCCGCCGCGATCCTTCTCCCGTCTATACTCATTGCCTGCATGTGCTCGTCCATTGCTAATATAGCTAAGTAGCATTCTCTGGCGGCCAACTGATCTCCTTGTACTTGGCCTATCCCGTGCTCGGTTGGAAATTTAATGGACAAGTGGTAGGTAAAGGTTACTTCCTTCCAGCTATTCAAAGTTGGTCTTCCAATAATTGCATTATATGACGATGCACAATCAACAACAAGGAAATTTACCTCCTTGGTTATCTGCTGTGGATATGTTCCAACGACCACTGGTAATGTGATGGTGTCCATCGGTTGCACCTTCATTCTTCCGAATCCTACCAACGGCGAGTTCACTGGTCGAAGCTAAGCTCGTCCTAGCCTCATTTGCTGGAATGCGGGGTAGTAGAGAATGTCTGCAGAGCTGCCGTTGTCTATTAACACCCTCCTGGTCATGTAGTCAGAGATGAGTAGGGTGATAACTATCGCGTCATCGTGTGGGTGATGAAGTCCTCCTGTTTCCTTGTCTGTGATCGTAACAGCCTGCTGGTCTACTTCCTTCGTCCTATGGGGTCGTCCGAACAGTTGGATGTTTTGCACTACCTTCAGGTACATCTTCCTTGACTTGGATGACTGCACTGTCGAATTTCCTCTTATAATCACCCTTATTTCTCCTAGTGGGGGACGTGATGATTCTTCCACCTTGGCTTTCATTTTCTCATCTCTTTGGTCTCGTCCAAGGAAGTTCCTTAGTTTTCCTTGTCTAATGAGATTTTCTATCTGCTGCTTTAAGTCAAAACACTCGTCCGTGTCATGCCCGTGGTCTCTGTGAAAACGGTAGCACTTGCTCCTATTACGCTTGTTGGGGTCTCCCTTCATTTTATTCGGCCACTTCAAGGACGGATCGTCCTTGATCTGCATAAGAACCTGCTCTAGTGGCATAGTTAGGGGCGTGTATTGCTGATTCCTCGTGGAGGAACTCGCCTTCTTACTATCCTTATCTTTCCTCTCATCTACCCGAGCTTTCTTTGGACGAGGTCCCTGATCCGAATAACGATGGTAACCCGCTTCCGAGCGTTCTGCCCTTTTTCTTTTCTTGGCTATGATAGCTTCCTCAGCATTCATAAAATTCTAGGCCGAATGGACTAGCTCGGCCATAGTCTGTGGTTCCTGCTTATAGAGCTTATGAATGAACAAGTCAGAATTGACCCCATTGTGGAAAGCGGCCAGCAATAATTTGTCATCCATCTCGTCCACCGTCAAGGCCTCCCTATTAAACCGGGTGATAAAGGATCGCAAACTCTCATTTTCCCCTTGCTTTATAGTCAGTAGACTTGAGAAGGAACGTTTGTGATGCTGTCCTCGAATGAAATTATTGACAAACAGCTTGCTCAACTCTTCAAATGATCCCATCGAGTTTGAGGGAATCTTACTGAACCACACTCGCGCTGGTCCCTTAAGTGTGGTGGGAAAAGCTCTGCACATGATCTCGTCCGGGACCCCCTACAGGTGCATGGTCGTCTTGAAAGTTGCAATGTGATTGCAAGGGTCGCGATTTCCATCATACGAGTCTAAAGAAGGCATTTTGAATTTCGGGGGTAAAGGATGACTGTTGATGGAAGCTGTGAAAAGGGAGTCCGTTCGGTGAACCATATCGTCTACTAGGTTTGCCCTCCTCATATTCTCCCTCATCTCATCCATGGCTTTTCTCATCTAGTCCATCTCTCTCTCCAAGTGCGGCATTCTTCTTGAAGTGGTACCCCTTGTCTGATTCTTGGACTCGACATTTTCCCCTCCTCCTTCCTAACTCGGGGCCCGTCCCTCCATGTGCCCATCTTGGCGCTGCCTCCTGAGGTTGATCTCCCTATTCAACTCCTGGTTTTGACGTGTTAGTTCTACCATAGCGGGAGCCATGGATTGTATGTGTTGAATAGAAGACGGTTGCATTACAGGTGCTGACCTGCGATCGCGAAGAGGATTACTAGATGCATCCCTACTCTCCTGGTGGCCTGGGCTGGTAGCCCTTGATCTTGTTCGAACCATTCAGCCTTTTTTCTGGGACAGAGTAACCTTTGACAACAAAAACACGATCGAATAAAAAGGACAGTGGATAGTGTTTGTTTGCTCTACTCTCTTGTCCCCACAGACGACACCAACTGATGATGCAAGAAAAATCAGTAGGCTGGATGCTCCGGATTTGAAAGGACCACTCACTCTCTTATGGCCTGAAAAACAAAGGAAAATGATCAAAGGTGACCGGGATCGCCGGCCAACAACCCTCCAATGGTAAAGTTAGTTTTTCCTCTTTATCTTTGGAGTTCCAATTTCTTGGGAAAAGTTCAACGTACCTTCCACTGGTCTGAATGGCTATTTATATAGTGTCCTGGGGGCAGTTAATGGAATTGTAACCTCCCCTGGATTTCAGGAGGTCCAGGGTTCTTGGATAACTCCCATAACCACCTGATAGTTGCATTTTCTCATACAACGGTCATCGGAAGTTATGCATGTATGACGGAATGATGAAGTGTATTTTAGTATTTCAGTGTACGTTTTCGTCCACTCGTCCTCGTGTGGACGAGTATAGTCAGGATGAGGTGGTCGTCTTCTCAAGACGAGAGACGTGGGTTTGACTCCGTCCATGGACGGCTATGGCATTAGCTCCCGTCTTGATGCTTTCTTCCGGATGGCTGCTGGTGTGGATGACCGTGGACAATCTGGAGTACATTCCTTATCAACTTGTAATTGGGTAGATCTAGCATGTGTTTAATGCTTCAAGAAACAAGATTTCAAGTTCAAGTGTTAAAGCCATGCAAGCCTGTTCAAGAAACAAGTGAAGAAGTGTTGTTCATTAAAGCTCGATAGCTAGTATCTATCAAGGTTTAAAAGAGTTGTTTCAACCCGAGGCTCGACCACTACTAGACAGATAGGGTATCTGTCGAGATTTATGAAAAATAGATTTTCAGTTATGATTTTCATCAAATCCATGATTTTGTATTTGAGCTTTCTTTTCTCACAACCCTAAACATATATAAAGATTATTTTAAGGGCCTTATCAAGTTGCACAGTCAAAAGCACAATTGCACAAGAGCATAATTTCTCAAGTGTGACCGAAAACCTAGTTTACCCTAGTTCTTGAAAAAGCTGCTGTGTTTGTACATTGTAGGCTTTTGTGACCAAGCAACTTTGTGATCTTCATTGGTTGATGAATAGAAGAACTTTGCAGCCAACATCCTTCTCAAGTTGGTGATAAAGTCGCGTACTAAGATTCACGCATCTTTTGGTTAGTCACGTACTGGGAGCCGTGCAATACAAGGAGAGATTGTCACTACAAAACAAGTCCAATTGGGTATTGGGGTAAGGGTTCAACTGTAGGTTGGTATAAGGTACTGGGATTCCTTTACTTGTAACCACTTGTTTTGATAATAGTGGATTATTAGGAGTAGTGACCTTAAAATCACTCGGTGGGAATTTCGCCGTATAGGTTTTCCCCATTAGTAAACAAATCACCGTGTCATTTAATTTCCACTGCATATTTAGTTATTTGGTGATTTTTTTATGCTGCCATGCTTATTGTATGTAATTGAACCTAATTAATTCACTTGGCTAATTAATTGGTTAATTCATTACAAGGGGTCAATACATTTTTTGGCCTATCAAGTCGTATCAGAGCAAGCACACTCTGATTAGGGTTTAATCTTTGTTGTGAGATCCATTGACCTCTGCTTGTCATGGATAGAGGTCAGTCACTTATTGTACCTCATTTATTTAATGGAACTACCTATGCATATTGGAAAGTATGCATGAGAGTTTTCTTGCAGTCCTTAGATGAGAATGTGTGGCAAGCTGTGGAGATAGGTTGGACCAAGCTGAAGGAAGCGTCGGCCGACTAGAATGATGCAAAGATCTTCAACAGCAGGGCATTGAATGCTTTATTCAATGCGGTCACAAATGAGGAGTTCAAGAAGATCTCCTCCACTGAAACTGCAAAGGAGGCGCAGACCATTCTCCAGAAGACCTATGCAGGAACCAAGGCTATCAAGGGTTCGAAGCTTCAGAGGCTCACTACTAGGTTTGAAGAAATCAATATGGAGTAAGATCAGTCATTTGATGAGTTCTATGTCAGGCTCAAGGACATAATGAACTGAGCCTTCAATCTTGGGGAAACCATTCCCAAACCCAAGTGAGAAAAGTGCTCAAATCTCTGCCCGAGAGATTTCATGCCAAAATTACCGCTATTGAGGAATCAAAGGATATTGGAAAGATTCCTTTGATAGAGCTCGTTGGAAATCTGTAAACCTATGAGTTGAGTTTGTCACGCTCGGGAACTCAAGCAAGAGCAAGAGTAAGAGTATGGCACTGAAGGCTAAAAGCAGTGACACTGATGAGTCTTCCGATGATGAAGATTCTAAATTGAAGTCCTACATCACCCAGCAGTTCAAGAAGTTCATGAAGAATGTCAATGCAAAGGGCTTCGACAAGGACCATAGGCAATCAAATTCTTCACAGTCTAAGAGCCAAGACAAAGGGAAAAAGGAAGCTAGGGATTGATGGAAATATGCATGTACGCAGCGGAAAAATTAACGAATCCACTTCATTTGCAATTGATAACATGTACTATGTAAATTTTAGAATATAAAATACAAGAGAGTGTACCTTGGTGTGATGAATTTCAAAACCAAAGTCAATAGTACCCAGGAATACTCTTAATCTTCACTCCAATTTCAAAAAGTGTGGCCTTTCAATCAGTTTTCCAAGAGAGAATGAAAGTATGTCTCACTCTCACATACACACCATTTCACAATGATGTCTCTCTTTTTCATACATAAAAATTCTGTATGTTTCTCTCCTTATAACTGATTATCTAATTGGACTAGCTTTTTGAGCCTTTCCAATTGGGCTCTAATATGTGGCTTAGAGTGGGACCAAAATGGAATATATAAGACACTAGCTCCAATGGGCCTTGGGCTTTTCTGTCAACCCTTGACAGGTCCAAAGTTACCATTAATTACATTTAATACCACTTTTTAAATATAATTGCACTCTAGGCCTTATTAATAAATTATATCCCAAAATTTTATTGTATATGCAACCCCTTCATAAATATTCGTAGTAATACAAAGTCGTGAATGTAGACTGCCACTTTGTAAATTACTACATGTTATCCTTGAGTACCCGATTTAATCCTTTAAAGTTATTCATCATATATCTATGAAATCCAATTTCATAAATATATACTTTAGCAACTTCTTACCAAAGTGATTAGGCCTAACTCTCTGAATAACTGAACCCATTAAACTTATCTCAAAAGAATATTTTGTATCTCCATCAAGAGACTATGAATTACATCTTGAGAATAATTGTTCCATCACCATTAAATGTGGTTGCCCAACATATTGAGGTTTTGACCGTTCCTATAGATCTCACTCTTGATATATCAAGCAACCTATACTTCATGATTAGGTCAATTATCCTCTCAGGATTTAGAATTCATGTAAATAGAAGTCGTGAGATTTATTATTCATTTGCCAGTCGTTAGGAGAATAATAAATCTCACAGTAGTTCAGTTCAATATGTCTTAACTCTTAAAACATATCAACATATCAACTGGAAGTCTCCACTTCCATGATTAAGACAAATCATCTTAGTTGATATGTTATAGTCTTCGTAGATGAATCACCCAATTTTATCACCGACTACGAACTAAAATTCTGAGTTTACAAAGAACTTGTGACTTAAATCTTCTGTGACTAAATCACATAAATCACATACTATGCATCTCATGGTCTATATGATAATGTCTCATATTCATGTTACCATTATTTTAGATAAAAATAAAACAACTTTGTTAATCACAATATTCAATCATACATTATGTCATACATAATATCATACATAATATCATACATAGTATCATACAATAGAATTTAAGGGCACTAATCCTAACAAAGATGGCGGTCAGTACACTGTTCCTTCAGGGCCCAAGTGTTTTGGATGTCAGGGATTCGGTCACATGAAACAAGAGTGCCCTACTTATCTCAAGTCTATTGGAAAAAGCAAGGCACTTGCTGCTATCTTGAGTGATACCGAACTTGAGGATGATTTCAAAAATGAGGATGACGAAATCCTGAATGCCTTCACCGCCACTGTCAATCCTACTGAAGGGATTGTAGAAGATGTGGATGAAGAAGAAAATTTGGTGGAGTCAAAATTTGAGAAGATGGATGAGCAAGATGACATCCATATAGCCTATGCAGAGTTATACAAGGTCTCGGAGAAACATGAGAAGCTATTTAGGTTAGCCACCAAGAAGCTCAGTGATGTGGAGCTTGAACGAGAACAACTCTCCACAAAGTTTGATGAAGCAAATCAGACTATTGGAGCACTGAGATTTGAGAACAATTTCTTGGCTGAGAAGACCAAGAAGCTTGAGGCAGAACTGTTCCAAGTGAGAACTTAGTTGGAGAGGACCTCAAGTGCAAAACTTGATGATATGCTCAGCATGCAAAAAATTTGCATCATAAAGTTCTACAAAAATGTTATCTAAAGAGATGATCTTATAACATAAAGTTCTACAAATGCACTCACCACCTCCAAGACTAAACTAGCATATCCGAAATAGCTAGATCTCTACACCAAAATGAACTTCCACATATTAATTGACTATCTCAAGCCAAAAAAACAGAACTTGAAAATTTTGACTGGTGTCAACATACTAACAACATTAGCCTATGGACCAGTGATGTTCAACAAAAATAAATTAATAAGTTAATTTTTACATGGTATATCTGAGTTCAATAAGCTTTTGGCAGTTAACTTGGCATGCCCTTGCCCAGAGTGTTTTGACAATTTACTTAACTTCTAGTTATTCATTAGTATCAGTGATGCCTTCAAGGGACACCATGGAATTGTAAATTCAAAATTTGACAGCCAAAAATGTTTATTTCATATATGAATGTCTAATTTATCTTTTTTAATTTAAAAAAAAAAAAAAGAAAAAAAAGAGAGAGGAAAGAATAACTATTGATCTATCCTCTAGGTAGGAGCCCTCTCTTGTGGAGTTGTCAGAAGATTCCTCAGGTTTCCGAACAGATCAGGCTGATCTCTAGGTCATTGTGAATGAACAGAAAGGAACCCAATGGACCCAGACATCATAGAACGCCTACAAACCATGTTTAAAGAAGAAGGTTGCTGTACGGAACTTGAGGAGTGAATGAATAGTTTGGTAGGGAGGTTCCTTACTACTAAGCCTTTCAATAGAAGTGCAGCACAGAATATTATATGCCCTTCTTGGGGGGCTAGGAAATAATTTGAAGATTGTGGAGGTTGGACATTGGAGACAACCTTTTCCAGTTCAAGTTCAAATTAGGAGTTTGAGATTCAAAGGATTATCGATAGTGGATAACATGGCTGCCTATTCTACAACATAATATTAATATATCCACTAATGCGGCCATGTTATGTATTTCTCACACCTTCAAAGCCAGATCCCCACCAAATGTACTGCATAAAGAAGCTGTTGTTAACAGCCTAATTGATAACGATACGAAATGATGGAATTCATCTCTAATATGAGAGATTTTTAGTGAAGAAGCAGCAGATATAATTCTCAAAAATCCGTTGGCAAAGAAGAGCTCCAGATAAGTAAATTTGGGCTTTTTTGCTAAGGGGCCCACTTCTCTGTTAGAGTGCATATCACCTTGCCTTCAATAGAAACCTCATATGATGCCCAAAAGCTCTAAGGGAATGGATACATGGCAGATATGGACGATCCTCTAAGCTCAAAAACCTCAAATAAAATCAATAATTTTAATAGGAGAGCTTGGTCCCCTCCAGATATAGGTTAGTTTAAAGTCAATTGTGATGGAGCTACTTTTCAAGGACAATGACAGTCTGGCATGGGATTGATAATCCAAGATCACTTGAGATTTGTTTATTGTGGCTTTGAGTACAACAGTGATGTTTGCTGTTGAAATGGTTGTTTGAGAGGCATGCTTTGAAGGAAACTCAGTTGGGTTAACTTTGGCTCTAGAACAGTCGGAAGAATTTGTCTTTTAGTTGGGTATAAAGGGAAGGCAATAGTGTGGCATACTCATTAGCCAAATATGTGAAAGACGTAATCCAGGAGTCAGTATGGTAGAGGCTTCAGAGGACCAACTAAGGTCTGATGTATCTGTTTGGCTAATGAATAAAAAGAAATTTCTACGTTATTATAAAAAATTTATTAAAAAAAAAAGGAAAAATATTTGCGAAGAAGGGGTGAAGGTGCACAACCCAATTACACAAGGTGTGTAAAGATCAACCCCCAACACCCCCCAGCAAAAAAAAAAAAAAAAAAAAAAAAACAACTCAGAAAACCTGAAATCCACATAAGGATGAACGGAAACACAATCATATAAGGCCTTGCAGAAACACATTTTGATCATTCCATGGACCTTCCTTGTTGTGGAAACCTGTTGTTCCTCGAACCACGTACAACAGTCAAACGACTAATATTCATAGAAGTATTATTCAGTTTGCCAACACCTACTCCTGCAACTTCTCCTAATGTGACTACCACACCACTGCTATGACTCACCCAAGAGTAGGCATACGCACTGGGAATATTTAATACTATGGGAGTGGTCCATTATTCTATTTTTTGCTATCAAAATGGGCAAATCTGTGGAAAAAGTTTCTCATCAACTTAAGGCATTGGGGTGTATTGTTTTTCAAGTAATCTGAGATCTTATATAAACATAGATAAGATTACAATAATGGTGTTTCATACCTGTGGATATTGCAAAGGTGGAAGCATCGGCTCAGGTAGGTCTGCTGGGAAGAAAGGTAGCTCATCTGGGTTCTTATATCTGCCCACCTAGTTTTCAAAGAGGAGTGGATTAGGAAATTTCTGACATCATACTTTTTTTTTTTTAAATACTAATTTTCCTTTCAGAAATGAGATAACCTGAGCATGGAGCTTTTCGGTTTCCCTGACCATGAACTCAACCAAAGATCCATTGAAACTGTCCACGGAGAATGCATAATGGTCATATGTGTCTGCATTGTAACAATACTGAGCCCTCTCCAAAAGGCTAAATATTATGCTATCCTCTTGTCGGATTAAAGAGTGTCTTATAAAGGGTAGAGTCAAGGTCTCACTCTGATCCACTCTTTTCTTCTTTACAAGTCTGCAATGTGAGAAGTTGGTTAACCAACACATAAAAGTCACCCTTTTTTTTGGGGGGGTTGATGTTGCAATTTGTTTACAAAATTCTTCCACACAATCGATAGATTTGAAACTATTTTCCACACCCAGTAATTATTAGATCAAGATATATCACAGCAAACATTAGCAAATGGAGGTTGATGTTGCAATTTGTTTACAAAATTTTTCCACACAATTGATAGATTTGAAACTATTTTTTACGCCCAGTAACTATTAGATCAAGATATATCACAGCAAACATTAGCAAATGGACATGGTAGTTCCTTCTATTGCCTACTAGCTTAAGGCATCATGCTTTAAGAATTAAGATTAGACATTCAATCAACCCAGCTAGTGAGGCTTTTTAAAAAAAGCAACTTTAACAAAAAAGTGAAAAACTAAAACATATTAAGTAATGTTCTATTAGTGTAGAAAGAATTTTCACAAAATCTAATCCTTGGAAAAGTATACATAAATACAAACGTGTGTGTACTCACACTCAAGCACAAGGGCAGAAGGCTTGGGGGAAGACCCAACACCCCAAAGAAAGGTTCAAATGAGTTTTGGGATTTCACAAAATGAGATTATTTTCAAAAAGTTTAATAGTGGCACTCTCCAAGGTCGGGCCTTGATACAATGGCAAGTGCTTTGCACCAAAAGCGATAAGTAGAGGGTTTGAGTCTGGTTGCAGCCTCTCTAAAATAAATAAATGATAAGGTTTCTTATCAATCATCTCTTGCAAGTTCCACAAAAGGGAAAACTTTGGGCATTGGGTACAACTTTTTTTTTCCCCCTAATAGTGGCACACCCAAAATTAAATAAATGGCCCCTTAAAAACAGTGGCTTCCATGGTTTGATTCTTGAGCAAATGTGGGAACATTGTGAGAAGGGAAAAGGCAGGCTTCACTGACCAAGTTAGACATGCATTTTTTGATTCACATACTTTCCCATACATAGTGGTGCCAAAATCACTATTCCCTTTGTTTACATACTATCCCTCCACTAATTTAACCAAAAAAAAAAACTAAATACACTTGTCCCAGAAAGTTTTGGGTCATTTTCATTTTGGTCCCTTAAAGTTTGAGATTTTATAATTTGGTCCATCAAATTTGATTTTGTTTTCAAAATGGTCCTTTTTTCCACGTTCATGACTAATCTAGTTGTAATGAGAGAGAGAGAGAGAGAGAGAGAGAGAGAGAGAGAGAGAGAGAGAGAACAACATTTTTTTGTAGCACTTAATGACCAAATTAGTCCTAGACCTGGAGATTGACAAAATGACTATTTTGAAAACGGAATCAAACTTGTTGGGCCAAAATGAAAAATCTCAAATTCAAGGGACTAAAATGAAAACAACCTCAGACTTTAAGGTTCAAAAGTGTAATTTAGTCACTTTTTTTTTTTTTTTTTGTGAATTACATATTCAGGGTGTGTTTTGATACCGCTTATTTTGCTGAAATTGAAAAATTATTGCTGAAAGTACTGTAAATAAAGGTAAAAGTTAGTTAAAATGGTATAGTGAGAGAGAGAGAGAGAGAGAGAGAGAGAGAGAGAACAACATTGTTTTGTAGCAATTAATGACCAAATTAGTCCTAGACCTGGAGATTGACAAAATGACTATTTTGAAAACGGAATCAAACTTGTTGGGCCAAAATGAAAATTCTCAAATTTAAGGGACTAAAATGAAAACAACCTCAGACTTTAAGGTTCAAAAGTGTAATTTACTCACTTTTTTTGTTGTTGTTGTTGTTGTGAATTGCATATTTAGGGTGTGTTTGGATACCGCTTATTTTGCTAAAATTGAAAAATTATTGCTAAAAGTACCGTAGATAAAGGTAAAAGTTAGTTAAAATAGTATAGTGGGCCCATGAATAGTAGCAAAAATAAGCTGAATAGTGAAATAATTTTCATTTTTAATCTCTACCCAAATGCACACTCAGTCCTCAATTACCTTTATTTCAAAATTGCTGTTACACTTTAACATGTCTCACTTTAGTGATTAGTCCCTATAGTTTCAGTCCTTACCGTGATTTGATGGATTGGACTATACTAACATGACAAAAAGAACTCGTACCACATCATAGACTCCACTCATCAAAGTAAAGTTAAGTTAAAATTATGGGAGTGATTGGTAATGTTGTTCTAGTAACGTTATTTGTATTTTTTTAAAAATACGTGTAGGTAAACAAGTGTGTAGAAATACGTGTAATACTGTTTAAAAAGTGAAAATTGTTGCTCAAAATCACGTACCAAACAGCCCCTATAATTTTTTGCTTTTAAAAAATGAGCTATTTGAAAAAGTCTTATATAGAAAAAGTGAGCTTTAAAAAAATAGCTAAAGTTTGTATGGTTTTAAATCCGAATGCTAAACAGGCATCACTTACTATGCCAACATTTTTCATCCATCACATAAGGACTTTTAGACTATGATGCACGGACGCGGCGCCAGAGGTGCCGCATCCGCGTTCGGCGCGGCGCGACGCGGCGACTCGCAAGGGACACCGCTGCTCGCGCGTCGATGCCGCGTCAAGCCGCGTCTGCTACGTATTTTCTTTTTCTTTTTCTTTTTTTTTTAAGCCGACTTGCGCCGACGCAGTTTGAATCACGCCAACTTTGCTTCAATTCGCGCCGAATCGACCGTATCGGGTTGTATCGGCCAACGACCGAAACGACCGAAATAGGCCCGAAAAGCCAAAACAGGCCGAAATCGGCCTTGAATCATGCTGGAACAACCGAAATCGGCTTTGAATGAGACCCAAAAACCCTAAATCTGTCCTTCCTCAATTTTTTTTTTGAATATTTGTTGCTTCTTTTGTGTTTTCTTTTTAGTTTTGTGTTTTATTTTGTGTTACTTACTTTCTTCTTTCTTTGTTTTGTGAATCAATGCATAGTAATATGTTTTTTAATAATTTTTTAATTGCCGAGTCCCGCCGCACCCGCACCCACCTTTTTCAAAAATTGTCGAGTCCTGCACCCGCATCCGCACCCGTGCTTCATAGCTTTTAGATACATTTTAAAGTACACCAAACACAAGGTTTAATGAGTGATGACCATATACATGCAATTTAACTTTTTCTTTGTCAAGTACCTGCACAGTATAAATCAGCAAAATCCACCTTTTATGTGTGCATGAACAACTCGTATGTAATATAAAATTTATAATAGCTAAACGGTTACACCTTTACTACGCAACCCAAAAAAAAAAAGAAAAAAAAAGAGAGAGAAGGTCTGGTTAAAAGATGCCCTTAGCACAATTTTGTTAATAGACTATTTTAACAAACTTTTAATTTGAGAAATATAATAAGCTGTCGAATTTTTTTTTTTTTTTTTTTCATAATTTTTAAAAAAATATATCCTAAACAAATGCCAGCACAGTTAACTTTTCCCCAAAAGGAAGAAAAAATCACTTTTTCAAGCAATCAATTCACTGGAAAATGCTTATCAATCTTTATTCCCCAATTTCAATTACTCAACACGTATAGTTTGCAATCATACAATAAATTTAACGAGAAAAAAGCAATTATAAGTGATAATGAGAAAAGCTTCATGAAATAAAGAACATGCCAGAGATTTAAGACAGAAAGACACAATTTTTATCGCACCTGATTGGAAAGGAGGAAGAAGGAGAAATAGTAGAAGAAAAAGAAGCCTGAATTGGGCGACACCCATTTGCAACAAAATTTGATTCAGTGGATTTAAAGGTGGCTTTGGAGGCGAAATGCAAAGTGGGTCTTGAATATTTGAAATTAATATGGGCTGGAGTGCCTGTTATAGCAGCTTCTAATAGCTTGGACTCCATTGCTGCTGTTAAGAACAGAGAGAGAGAGAGGGAGACAATGGGTTTGAAGTTCAAACTTTGAAGCAGGTTTTAAAAAGAAAGACAAATGGGACCGACCAAACTAGGAAGATTAGGATTTTATAGATCCTGTTTTACAAGGAAAGGTAAGAGAGCAGACCAATGTTCTGCATAATTACCATAAATAAATAGATTTTTTTGCCCAAAAATAAACCATAGTTACCAAACCAAGGAAAATTTTCATTTCTTTGAGGGATAAAAAATTACTTTTTCTTGTGGAAGGCTCTACCTCCACAGTCCACATCCGATTAATGTCATGCTTAGTTGTCAACTTATGATTGATGCAGTCAAAATTCATTTTTTCACCAAGCACAAATGGTGGTTTTACAAGCAAGTAACATTGTTCTAGTATTATAAGTTGACACCAAAATATTCACTGAAACTAGGTTTGCATTTAGGTGTTCGCAAGCAAACTATACATCTTATTTTATTTTTAGTAATCTCGAGATGATGTGGCCCTTAACTTTATTTATTAAATTGTATATTAAGTTATTAATCCCCGTACCTCTTAAATTGTTATTTGATTAATAGAGAATGATGATGTAGCATAAGAAAATAATGAAACTAATGTCATTTTGAAGTAATTATTTTGTAATCAACATGACATTATACTATCTCATCTCATATGAATGATGGTCTCTACTAATTTTCATTCGTCAAATGACGATGCTAACCTTATTAAAATATTTTCAAAATTATTAAGACTAAAGTGGAAAATTTTAAAGTACACAAATGATTTTTTTTTTTTTTTTTGAGAAAGAGTATACAAATGATTTTGAAACAGATGTCAAATGTTAAATATCAGATATAAAATTTAACCTTAATTAATGATGTGGCAAAATTCAATATAATCATTTCAATATGAATGAATAAGATTTTAGAATTATCACTGCACACTCTTGGTGCGATGATCACTCCACAAGTATAAGTACTTGTGGAGTGGGGGAGGGGGACAAGAGTCAAGGTTCAAGTCTTCGAGAGGGAATTTCACACACGTATACACTTAGATTAGGCTATAATAGAATTTCTATCCTATATGTATTAAAAAAAATTAGAATTTCATGGTAAAGTTACACTAAAGAACTCACAAAGGTCTTTAGAAATTCGCAACATCACTATCACATAGGTCTATCACAAATACTATTTTAATTAATTGAAGCTTAACACATAGTTGTATGTGAAATTAGGTGGGTTAGACTTATTGTAAAATCATAATTTAATCTTTTAAATAATAAGAATAATAAATGAGGCCTATTAAATATAATTTAAAGTATCCTTACTTCTTCTCATTAATTACAAATTTTTTTTTGGGTCTTTTCTTCTAATGGGAATCGATTAAAGCTTTGGCATTTAATGGCATGAAAGTTATGGGACTAACTGACTATTAATATGAAATTAGACATTAATGGTTTTTTTAAGAGACAAATAAACTTTAATATTTTATTACCATCTATTTGGTTTTCAAGTAAAAAAATGTGACCACAATTGTGACTTGAAATCACAATTTTCAAGTTGGAAATTGTTACTATTTATGTACAATTTGAGTAAGTGTGTGACAATGTGTATATAATAGAGTCTATAAACTAGTTTTTACCCTATAGAAAATGTGATAGAAGAATTTGGAATATCCCTTCCACGAATTTCCCATATGGAAAGATATTCAATCCTTATCTAATCATCGAGATTCACGAGATGGATAGCTATCATTACAAGATATTATTTATAACAGGGAAAGAACTCACGCCAGGATTCAATTTTCAAACCCCAAACCTAGATCATAGAGTAAATCTCTCCCATGACAAGCATAAAAGAAGGATTGCTAAGAGAAATGTATGAACAAGATTATCCCACTTATACAAAATATTCCCTAAATAAATTAAATTCAAAGAGAACCATAGTGATTTTATCATCAAAGAGTCTCTTGTTGGCTCATTCTTGATGGCATTTTAGGTCTTAGGGTGGGGGGGGGGGGGGGGGGGTCACTTTTTAAGTCCTCCCCCACCCTCATTCCATTTTTACATGAATGAAATTAGATGTAAATTTTAGCTAATGGTCCCCTTAAATATTTTAATAAAATTTTACGACGTTAACGTAAATGATTACTATATCATTTTTTTCCTCTTGTTACACTTTTAAGTTATATCATACGTAACTCATTAAATCAAAGTATACTTATGGTATATGTTTCTAAGAATAGATAGTTTTGTGTGCACTAATGCATTTTCTTCTTCTTCTTATTACTCTTATATTATAGGTAACTAACGCATGTGGGTTCCAGTTAGCTTAACCGGTAAAATCTCTGATATGAATAAGAGATCTAGGGTTCAATTCTCACCTATACCAAAATCTGATTAGTGTCTTAGTGTCTTAATCTGATGATAAAGAATTATCATTAAAAATAGACATCATAAGTAGAAATATATCTCAAAAAATAAAAATTATAGGTAACACATTAAACCAAAATATATTAATGACATATATACCTAAAAATAGATAAGTAAATATTCTCATTAAAAAATATATTTTTTGGCATTTGGAGAATTATACACATGGACACTATATTTTTTATTCTCTTATTTTAAGAAGAAAAATCAATTTCAAATTTTGTGGTTAGGAGTTAGAAATCATTATTGCCTTTTTCATCTATAGAAAATAAGGTTTTCCGTTAGTGTCTATTTATATTTTTGTTTGAATGGATATTTTTTTTATATTGACTTGTATAGAATTAGGCATGAAAATTGTAAAGTGATGTTTTTGAATTTTTTCTTTAAATTATTTAAAATTGAGTAAAATTTTATATTTTTTGTAAAATTTAAAACTATTAGTTTTATTTAATTCTGTAACTCTAATTTATTTAACAAAAGATACAGATTTAGATTGTTTAAAGAATATTCACTCTGATCAACACCATTTAGAAAATAGTTCATAATTTACAAACTCGCTATATTAAAAAAAAAAAATAACCATCGTAAATGCAAATAGTTTTGGTCGTATTGCATTCAGCCATTCACCATCGGAAAGACTGAACATTAGTGTGATTAGGAACCAAAAGAGAAATGAGTTTGTTGGTTTATACTATCTTAACCAACGGTTGCCAAAACATGAATGAAATTTAACTCGTGACCGAAGATGAATTTAAGGCCAAAATGGGCTTTTATCCATTTCACACAAAAAATCCAGCATTTTGCTATTCTTTTCAAACTAATTAGGGAAATGCCCCTGTTTTGAAACTCAATTTTCTAAAAATCGAGTTTCAAATGTAAAACTCGATTTTTGGAACATCGAGTTATAGTGAACATGGACTTAGGAATTTTTTTTTTTGGAACTCGAGTTCCATGAAGTCGAGTATCATGTGAAGTACTTGAGTTCATGGAACTTGAGTACTTTACATGGAACTCGGGTTCGATGAACTTGAGTTCAAAATTTTTTTTTTTTTAATTTTTCAGTTTTCTAGAACTCGATTGTCCAAAAATCGAGTTTTAAATTGAAACTCGATTTTTATAAAATCAAGTTTCAAAACTCAATTCTTTTTTTTTTTTTTTGATTTTCAGTTTGCTATAACTCAATTGTCCAAAAATCAAGTTCAAAACATAGACATTTCCCTAATTAGTTTAAGAAAGGGGACAAAATGCTGAATTTTTTGTGTGAAAGCCATTTTGGCCATGAATTTAATGCATGAATTGGCAAGTGGAGTTTTGTAAATTGTGATGTGTAATTAAACAAAATGATAGGTTAATTATAGAGTGGATGATAATTGACCACAATATCTCTCATTTTAAATGATTTTTCAATTAAACCGACGTTGATTATTAAAAAATTAAATAAAAAAAAAACCGATGTTTGAAGCCTTGATATTATTGAAGTCTGTCAGTCATTAGGGTAAGCCATTGAAAGAAAAGGTTTTCCATTAAAAAATAAATAATTTCCATACTGACATTTTTTTTAGATTGATTGGAATTAGGGGTATGCATGGATTGAATTGGATTATGAATTTCTTAATATGACAAAGCCTTAATATTAATGAAGCTCATTAGTCAATAGGATGAGCTGTTAAAAAAGAAGAAGAAGAAGAAGGTTACTAATGGGTTAAGATAGTCAAATGGAAATCCAGGAAACTACTTCCTAGATTTATTGTCCTTAAAATAAATAAATAAATAAATAAAAAATTCATGCTGACATCTTCCCTAGTTTGATTGTAGATTGCAATTTTATCTTTCAATTTTTTTTTCTTTTTTTATTGGATAATTTGATAATCATAACAGGAGATGTGAGATTTGAATTGTGAATATCTTGGAAATACTAAGAAGTGTTAATTAATTGAAATACAAGTCTCTTGACTTTTTTAAGGGAATTTGTTTTAAAATGCATGACAAATTCTCAGTGATTTTCTTCATAAGATAACAAATTGAATCCATGCATTGCTGATTATTGTTGCAACTAATACATGTAAAAAAATGTTAATAAAGTGTAGGAAATGTGAGTAGTTCAATTTTATTTTTCCTCTAGACAATGATTATAAGAAAAAAGTTAATTATTGGATATTCAATAATTAATTAAAAATAATTCAATAATTAAGCTTTAAGCATATGCTTCAATATAAACGCATTGAACATGTGATTTCCTACATCACATATCATAAATAATGAATTGTACACAGCCTAAGGGAGAACGGAAAATATAGTTGACATAATCTTCCCATTTCCTTGGTGGCTCAACTATATCTATTTGGGGAGAACTTATTTGACAAAAATATAGTTGTAGTACCTTCAAAGAGAGATTTTCATTTTTATTTTTATTTTTTATTTTTGTAAAGTTGAACATAATTGAAATTAGCTGAATAAGCTAGAACAAAGCTGAATTTTGTCTTGGTCCCCCAAATAAAAATGATAGCTAACTTTCCATGTCCATGAATTTCTTAGCCTTCTTGTATACCTTTACCAAGTATCTCTTAAACCTCACAATATCAAGCTTCAAATTTTGGGTCCTCATGTATACCCTCATATTACTATAATTCCCATTAACATAAGCATCTGGATTCTTTAGCACCAAGTCATTAGCCCCATATATTTCAGCTAAGCTGCTTTCTTTTGGTTTTACCTTGTAGTCCATGTATTCCAATGCCAAATTCTTTGCTGGCCCTTTAAAACCTATATTCGAAGGCAAATCTACCCCAATTGGCACCACTTGCACCAACACTGCCCTTGGCCTTAGGAACAACATATGTGTTAGTCCTGCCCCATGAACCCCAAACATTGCATGGCTAGAGTGAACTAGCTTAAATGCCTTAGCCAAAGATGCGTGTGTTGTTGTTGGGTCAAGAACATTTACATCAAACCCCACTTCCTCAATTGCCTTTATAACTTCTTTTTTGTTTAAAATTGCTCTACCCACATCCAGTTTTCGAATTACAAACACAAGTTGTGGCCTATTATAAGATGTAATTAGCACATCATCACCACCTTTTTTCTTGTATGAATTTTCTAGGAAAATTCGAAAATCAGCGAGGGATTTTGGGTGGTGGGGTAGTAATGTGGGATCCACAATCATGGGCCCATGTTTTATTAACCCTCCAATTGCTGATGGGAAACAATGTGTGACTCTCCCTTTCTTGATATCAATGATTGGAGAGTGACTGAATTGAGCAAGAATTTCAGCATACTTTTGGGACCACCATAAATCATTGCAATCAGAGATCACAAGTGTGGCATCTTGATTGTAGAAGAGAGAATTGATGGTGATGAAGAGGGGAACAAACCCATCACTGAAATCATGGAAGAAGTTCCCAGTGTACCCTCCTTCACTGAATACTAAGGCTGGAGTATTGTGTGTGACTTCGCAACGTGTGCTGTGTGGAGCTGACGTGAGAGTCAACTCTTTGACTTTGGACATTGTTCCTTTGTCCCATTTTCTAGGGTAAGGTCTAGTTTTCAACCATATGGGTTGTTGAGTAGAGTTGATGGGGTCCAATGCATAGAGAGTTGAGGTGATTGGTTCTAACAGTGTGGGACCATCGATTGAACACAGATCATAGTAAGCATGAGAACGGTTGCAGGTGATTTGTCCAGCTTGTTCTAATTGGCTCTGTGAAAATACGACTCTAAAGTGATTTAATTCTGTCAAAAAAAGAGAGAAGAAGTAATGAATATCACTATCAATTCAACATACTATGGTTGATTCTCAAAATATAAAAAATAAAAATTAACATACTATGGTCAAATGTGACTAATAGTGTTTGAGACCACAATTCAAGTTCCTACAAACCACTTTAAAATAGGGTTTACGAGTGTGACGTCGAATGCCATGTTATAAAAAATTTGAGTGTGTCTTTCACATCATCAATTCATTTTGAGGTGGAGTGGCACAGTTCACAATTTGACAAATAGTATTCAAGCTAAGGTTATGGGTTTGAGTTGTGGGAGTGTCATTGTGAGGGAGGCATTGTTGGAGGGCTACAATTCGATTCCTTACAACCACTTTAAAAACAAGTCCGTCGGGTGTGATGTGGAATGCCATAAAAGATTTGAGAGTGTCTTCTTCATTAACACTTAGTTTTGGGGCAGAGTGTCACAACTCACGGTCTGAAAAATACACTCATAATCTATTATATCAAATATATATATATATATATATATATATATATATATATATATATATAACAGAGGACTTTTGTATGGATAAATTGACTTGATTAGATGAGAAATGGATTTTTTTTTAGTTATACACAAATTAGAAACACAAATAAGTAAAAGCATTTGGTGTCATGCATTTTGGTAGTTTTGACAAAGAATAAGAGCATTTGTGTTATGCAAGCTTATGTGAAGCAAAACTTCAGAAGAATTTTGAGGTTTGATTCATACAAAAAGAAAAACCAAAAAGAATAGAAAGTTTAAGAGGGCATATGTGCTATACCTTGAAAGATTGTCAAATTCGTTATAGCTGTGAGACTGAGATGGACATAGATAAATACCAAAAACGACAATCATGTTGCAGTTGCTAATCTTAATCTCTTCATTACTTGCATATAGGAAGCTTCAAATATATCTTTAATTTATATGTTGATGAAAAAATGTCTGGACTCTGTGGCAATTTCGAACGTTCATCTGGAAAAAAAAGGTGAAAAATAAGTCCAGAAAAAAACTAACTCATGTTAGTAAAAGAGTAAATTAATATATACAAATTGGGGAACTCTTTAGCTTCAACATTTTCTATACTTCAAAAAATAATCATATTGAAAATAATTAAATAATAAGACAAATTGAAAATTTTAAAACTGCCCCATTGTGGGGAAGTAGAGAGAGTCCCAAGAAACTCCATCCGGGAAGGGCTTGGCCCAAGGGCTAAGAAGGGATGAACAAGCTTTCCATTGAGAGAAGATCAATTGGCCTATTACCGAGGTAATTCGTGAAAGCCATTTTCTTGAGGAGCACATGGCCTAACCAAGAAGCAGCCATTTGCTTAGCCGATGACCCCCTTTTTTCACCTACTTTCTCAAGGAACACATCAAAGAAAACGCAGAGCCCAATGTAACAGTCACCTCCGCATTTTAGGCTCTCCTTACCTAATGTAGCCACATTGAATGCTGAATGACTAGCCTGAACAATGAAAATACCCCCAAAAGTCCATTTTCACAATCAAAGAATGGCAGGGGGAGGTGTTGATGGGACAAGTATCTCCCTAAATCTAGCTAATAACAAGACAACTAGAAGAAGAGAAGAATGACTATAAAAGGAAGAGGGGGGCAACAGGAGAAGGATCCAGAAAAAAAACCGAAGGAAATAGAAGGAAAGAAGAGTCTTCACTTGTACTCATCCTTTAGAACCCCTCTTTGTACCTTAGGAGTACAATTCTTATACATAAAAAGTCTTGATTTTCTTGTCTTTACCTTCAACCATCTTATTAATCTTCCCATTGTGAATTTCTATCTCCCATATATTATAAATTAGTTGTGTTGATCTTGAACTCAAGGCTAGTTCTTTAGCTTTGTGTTTTTGACCCCACACCCATCAAATTCTATTCTCACAAAATATTATACCCCACATATACACCCACATAAAAGGGCCAAATTCTCAAAAGAAAATATTAAACAAAGAAATTATTTAAAAAAAAAAAAAGATGTTTTAAAAATCAAATTCTATATGTAAAATCAGGACGTGCTATACACTCAAAATATAACTAGTTCTTGTTACTATAATTTCAAAATATTAATTTATAATTAAAAATAAAAGAGTCTTTGAACATGCATGTAGTACAAGTGAAAGAACTGAATATTAATAGTTATAATTAATTGTTGATAAAATTATTAATATTACTATCAAGATAAATAAGGGTCCTCCAAAAGAAAAAAGTGGAAAAAATGAAATCTATTCATGCTTCAAAATGTCTAATTATTTTCGGTTTTTATTTAAACATAAACATATATATATATATATATATATATATATATATATATATATAATGCCAGGAGAGCGTGAGGACGTGAGAGGAATAGGGTTGATGTCCGATATGGGTTACGAAATGCAATGGTTGTGAGAAAAACATAATAATTGAGTGTTATAACTAAGTTAGATATTGATAGGATGTGGAGATCCGACTCCTCTGTTAGCTCTAGGACTGATTGTCCTCCTGATATTGTGAATGAAGAAGACCTCACTGTTGGAGAAAGTGAGTACCCAGATTTTAGAAAATGGAATATTCCTAAAGTTTCTACTAAAGCTGTTTACGATCTTAATTGGACTGAAAAAAGTATTTTCTCTGAATATAGAGCTTGAACTGTTGAACAAACTTTTTCTATTTCTAGAACTCATGAAAAATGTTGTTTATTTTCCAAGAAAAATATTAACGAGTTTTTGTCCAAGGAAAATCTTAAATATTTACACATTGGTTTGGTTCAAGTTGCTGTTAAACCTTTAACAAGAAAAGGAATTGATGCTTCTGTGCTTATGTGTTTACGTGATGCTAGATTTAAGAAATTTAATGATAGCATTCTTGGCATGATTACTGCTTCTTTGTATGATGGTCCTATTTATTTTGATTGTTATCTTGATCTTGCTCTTGCTCTTGATGATCCTAATATTATTAAAGCTTTAACTTTGAATATATTGACATCTGGCTATGATATGGATGATGGTAGTAGACCTTTTACTCTTATTTACCGAATTTTTTATAGATTGCTTGATTCCCAGCTAACTCCTCGGTCTAGAGGACGTGACCCTGCTGGAAAAACTATGTTAATTCAATGTTCCACTCCTGATGCTAAGATCCAAGTCCCTAAAATGATTCAATGGCAAGATATTACTCTTCCCAAAGAATGGACTTTGGAACAAGTTGCACCACCTGTTAAACCTGTTTTTGATGAACTTGATCTCACTAAAATTGCACAATATTCTGATGGAACTGTTAAAATATTTTTTGATGATACCAAATGTTTTCCTACTCACAAACCTTTGAGAATCAATGAAGGAAGAAAGTCCTTTGTTGGATCTGAAAGTATTGTTAAAAGAAATGCTGAGGTTGACGAATTTTTGAAAAAGAATTTTAAACCACTTGATTTAAAGCTAAAAGGAGTTGCTAGCAACAATTCCCAAGTTAGTAATACTTATTATTCAACTAAACCCGAATTTCCTCCAAAAGGTGATCAAGAAGAAGAAGAAGATGCAAAATCTGAAGCTCCTTCTGGATCTGATTTTCCACCTATTGAAACTCCTCCTCCTTTTAAACATTTGCGTGTGATAAATTTGATGGATATGGATGTTGAAACCCCTGCTTTTCAAATTGATATGGTTGCTTTAAGTAATGAATTCTTTTCTAAAGCAAACCGTGATAAAAGAAAGTATTACCAAAGTACTTTTGCTCAGTCTGAGAAAGACAGAATCAAAAGGAAATGGAGAGAAAAAATGAATTTGTTAAAACAACATATTTTGTTTTTTGATTATCTTGAGAATTATTATGTTTCAAGAAATGAGGTTCATACCAATTACTTGAACGTAATAAAAAAATCTGTTTTTGTTAAACATGATAAAACTGTTGCTAAATCCACGCATCCACCCCTTGAAACTATTTTAATTACTTGCAAAAGTGATAAGGAAAGCACTGAGGTGAAAGCCTCCCCTTTCAAAATTGCTGATGATGAAACTCCTGTTTCTGCCATTATTGAACAAAAAAATTTTACTAATGAATCTTTGCATATTATTGGTCAACAACTTGACCGTATTGAAGAAAAAATTGATGAAAAACCTTCTATTTCAAAACCTGAGAAACCTTTGATTGATTTACCCAGTCAAAGAAAAAATATTGATTTTAAAACTTCTCAGAGTAAGACTTTTGATTTAGTTAATTCCCAAGGATAAACTATTGAAAAGATTGAAAAAATGCTTGCTGATTTAAAAGTTAAAACCGAGCAAACTTCTACTTCCAGAAGTGCTGCTTGTGCTATTTCAAGAAATGAGAAAGAAGTTGTTTCTGATGATGACACAAATTCTGACTCATTATCTTCAAAATCTTCCAAAAATGCTTTTGATGATGGCATAAGTTTACCAGAAATTAAAAGATTTGTTGGAAAACCCAATCCCACGTCTTTTACAAAAAATTGGTATACTAAACCTACTCCTCCTGATGTACAGTTTGAAGAAAGATCTTCTCAAACTCAATTTTCTGTTTCTGCTGATAAACTTTATGAATGGAATATTGATGGTTTGTCTAAACAAGAAATTATTAACAAAATGGCTCACATGTCTATGGTTGTTATTGCATACATAAATAACCATGACAGTCTTGATCATCCTGATATTGTTGATTTGCTTGCATCCGGTTTTACTGGTTGTCTTCGCAGATGGTGGGATTCACATCTCACAGAAGAATCCAGAGAATCTATTAAACATGCTGTTAAAAGAGATACTAATGGTATGTCTATTTTTGATCAAAATATTAACCGTGGTGTTCCTGATGGTGTCAATACTTTGGTTTATACCATTCTTAAACACTTTGTTGGTACTCCTTCCAATATTTCGTCTCGAATTTCCGATTATTTGAATAATTTGAGATGTCCTACTATGTCTGATTACAGATGGTACCAAGATGTATTTACTTCCAGAGTCATGCTCAGAAAAGACTCTACGAAGCCTTATTGGAAAGAGAAGTTTATTGATGGTCTGCCTCCTATTTTTGCTCATAAGGTAAAAAATGAATTAATTGGTAAAAATGATTCTATTGACTTTGATAATTTAACTTATGGTAATATTTTCAGCACTATTAAGAAAATTGGAATTAATATGTGCAATGATGAAAAATGGTTAAAACAACAATTAAAAGATAAAAAGAAAGCTAAATATGAAATGGGTAATTTCTGTGAACAATATGGTTTACCTCCTATTGCCCCTTCCAGGCAAAAAGGAAAAAGTAAACATGATAAGGTTTACAAAAGTTATTCCCATAAAAAGTATAAAAGACAAAGAACTCACTTTGTTAAACCCAATGATTTTTATGCTAAAAACAAAACTGCTTTTCGAAAACATAATAAACAGAGATCAGGTAAAGGTAAGTGCTTTAACTGTGGTAAATTTGGCCATTTCAGTAAAGACTGTACCCAAAAGCCTGGTAGTTGAGAAATAAGTTGAACATGTTGAACATTAATAACAATGATCAAAATGAATTATTTCAGATTCTTGAATCTGCTGTTTCAACTGATTCCTTTGAAGAGGATTTTTCCTCCTCATCTGATTCTGATTATCACTCCCGAAGTGATGTTTCTAAATCTCCTAATATTAAACTTGGTTGTAGAGATTCTTGTTGTAATATGATTAAATCTGTTAAAATGTTAACCAAAAGTAAAGAGAATGATGATTTACTATTAACTATGATAAGTAAGATTGAAGATCCTAATTTGCAGAAAGATTATCTTGATAAGTTTTTGAAAAACTTAACAAAAGAAGATAAGGTTAAAAGACCTAATTCTACGATAAGTTTTGAAGAAACTCTAAAAAGATTTAATAAAAATAAATCAAAAGAGATAACTGTTAATGACCTTCAACATGAAATAAAAGCTGTTAAACAAGAAATAATTCAATTAAAAAATGATGTTAAAACTATTAAACTTGATAATGATCATCTTAAACAAGAATTGTTAATTCTAAAAATTGATAAAAATATGGATAAGCACCAATCTGATGATGATGAGCAAAAGGACGGAGATGAATCCGATCAACAAGTTTCTCCTTCTGGTAATGTTTTTTATCGTACTTTGATTAATTTAATTGATAATCAATTGTCTCTTGTTAAACATATGTTACCCAAAGGGTACACTAAAGTCAAAATTGTTGTTGCCCATGATTATGCTTTTGATATTGTTGCTATGATTGATTCTGGTGCTGATGTTAACTGTATTCAAGAAGAACTAATTCCTACTAAATATTTTGAAAAATCTACTGAAAGACTAGTTTCTGCTAATGGGACAAAAATGAAAATCAAGTATGAATTAAATAATGCTTATATTTGTTGTGATAATGTTTCCTTCAAAATTCCCTCTGTACTTGTTAAAAACATGACTGATAAAGTGATTCTTGGTTTGCCTTTTATTAACTCTTTGTATCCTTTCATTACTGAGAATGATGGAATTACTACTGATCCCTTTGGACAAAAAGTAAAATTCAAATTTTGTACAAAGTGTGAAACCCATAATAAACGTCTTAACTTTATTAAACAAAAGGATAGCTCTATAGTGTTGAACATGATATCATATTAACTTTACAGGAAGTATTGAACACAGACTTGCAATTTCATAATGGAATCTATAGTGAACTACCAGATTCCATTAAATTCATTCTAGACAATCTTCAAGCTGCCTATTCTTCAGACCACCACAAACTATTCAACAAAACCATGAGAGCACTTGAAATTCACCTTGTTAACCTTGCTACCCAAATTATTGAACCAACTATTGAAAATACTGCCTTTGCTGACCAACTTTTTAATTGCCTTGTTTACGCTCAAAACCATCATGATGAATCTCACATGATTAGTCAACTCTTTGGCAAAGAGGAAATCCATTCAATGGATAGAAAGACTATAATGGGTACTGATTTTGCTAGATTGAGTTTAAAAAATCAATCTTTGCTTAAAAGTGCTGTTGCCAACTTGCCTCTAGAAGTACAAACTTGTATTTTTGAAAGCAAGGCTATGACTAAAGATCTTGATCTTTGGTTAAAACATTTCAAAGCTCTTGTCTCAATTGCTCCTACCATTGTTGAACCTGATGGCCCCAACAGAGCCTACCTGAAAAAGAAATGGGGAAAATACTTTGGGAGTAGTCTTAGAGTACATGAAAAAACCCATCCTTTTCCCAGTCTTTTGATTAATTATGAAGATGGTTCTGATGATGATCCTTTTTGGCTTTCTCAAATGTTTGAATTTGGTTTTGTCAGACTCATCAAATTAACGAGTCATAATCAAATTAACCAGTTCCCTGATATTATCCAAAAGGCTGTTGCAAATGTTGCAGCAACCCCTTATGTTTCAATCCGATGTTGGAGTACTTTACCCAAATGGGAAAAGAATAATTGGATGAATGTTCAACCTTCCAAGCATCTTGTTCTTATTAACGGATATACTCACCAAGGTCAATGGTATGAAGGAAATGCTTATGTTTCCCATAAACATCCCTATGCTCTTGCTGAATGTTGGAGAAGTTACTTTAATAATCGAATTCTTGATGTCTCTGAAGAATTATGGAAAGACTACCATTTCTTTGGTTGTACAGATAGAATTTATATTTTTGTTAACAAACCTTATACTTCTGCGGTCCGACACTTACAATGGGTAGAACATGATGACCCAAGAATATTTCTCACAAGGGATCCTATTTACGAACCCTTGATGTATTGTGGTTTCTGTAACCAATATTCAACCTATCATGAACATGAATGCAATGATGATCCCCCATGGGATCCCTTTCCAGGAGACCCTTATGATGGTTACTCGTCTGACGCAGCTTCTACTTAGAAGCATATTGGTCCCGCTAGATGATGCTACTATTTGCCGACGGAACTTTCCTGACAATAATGATCCATTGTTGACTACTCCAAGCTTTTAGAAAAAGATAAAGTTATTCTGCTGATACTTTTGGCACTACCAGCCAACCTACTTTCGGCCTCAAAAGCCGATTTGATTCCTTCCGGATATGGCGCTCCTGTTACCCCTCATGGGTCCTGATGTGAATAGTAGAATGTCATTATTTACTTTGTACTGTTCACTACTTTATTTCACTTATATAAGGGGGGTTGTTCCTTATTGTTAAACTCAGAATCTTTTTCTAGGATTTCCCTTAGAACTCTCTCTAGGACCTCCTTAGATCAAGATATCTCACACAAAGCTTGTAACTAGGAACCAGGACTAGCTTTCAAGCTTTGTACTATTTACCCAACCTGTTGATCACTGTAACCCTGTTGCTACTACTACTGTAAGTACTTTGATGTATATTCAATAAACAACTGCTGTTTTCAATACTTTGAATTATTTTGATATACAACTGCTTGGCTGGTTCTACCGCCTTACTTTTAATTATTATTTACTTTCAATTAATCCATATATTCTGCTATCTGTTGTGCTTCCGCCTTCTGCGCTGTCGTCCTTCCCCCTTTATGGTATCAGAGCCATTCTTTCCTTGGCCGATAGTGTTGTTGTGTCTTTCGTATTCTGTCCGTGTCTACCTGACCTTGTGATACTTCGTTGTTGTGTCAATCTCACTGTTGTTGGCGCCACCGCCATTGTAAAAAGTCCCAGATCCGAACAGTAAGGCCCGTGAAGCCAGGAGAGCGTGAGGGCGTGAGAGGAATAGGGTTGATGTCCGGTATGTGTTACGAAATGCAACGGTTGTGAGAAAAACATAATAATTGAGTGTTATAACTAAGTTAGATATTGATACCATAAAGGGGGAAGGACGACAGCGCAGAAGGCGGAAGCACAACAGATAGCAGAATATATGGATTAATTCAAAGTAAATAATAATTGAAAGTAAGGCGATAGAACCAGCCAAGCAGTTGTATATCAAAATAATTCAAATTATTGAAAACAGCAGTTGTTTATTGAATATACATCAAAGTACTTACAGTAGTAGTAGCAACAGGGTTACAGTGATCAACAGGTTGGGTAAATAGTACAAGGCTTGAAAGCTAGTCCTGGTTCCTAGTTACAAGCTTTGTGTGAGATATCTTGATCTAAGGAGGTCCTAGAGAGAGTTCTAAGGGAAATCCTAGAAAAAGATTCTGAGTTTAACAATAAGGAACAACCCCCCTTATATAAGTGAAATAAAGTAGTGAACAGTACAAAGTAAATAATGACATTCTACTATTCACATCAGGACCCATGAGGGGTAACAGGAGCGCCATATCCGGAAGGAATCAAATCGGCTTTTGAGGCCGAAAGTAGGTTGGCTGGTAGTGCCAAAAGTATCAGCAGAATAACTTTATCTTTTTCTAAAAGCTTGGAGTAGTCAACAATGGATCATTATTGTCAGGAAAGTTCCGTCGGCAAATAGTAGCATCATCTAGCGGGACCAATATGCTTCTAAGTAGAAGCTGCGTCAGACGGGTAACCATCATAAGGGTCTCCTGGAAAGGGATCCCATGGGGGATCATCATTGCATTCATGTTCATGATAGGTTGAATATTGGTTACAGAAACCACAATACATCAAGGGTTCGTAAATAGGATCCCTTGTGAGAAATATTCTTGGGTCATCATGTTCTACCCATTGTAAGTGTCGGACCGCAGAAGTATAAGGTTTGTTAACAAAAATATAAATTCTATCTGTACAACCAAAGAAATGGTAGTCTTTCCATAATTCTTCAGAGACATCAAGAATTCGATTATTAAAGTAACTTCTCCAGCATTCAGCAAGAGCATAGGGATGTTTATGGGAAACATAAGCATTTCCTTCATACCATTGACCTTGGTGAGTATATCCGTTAATAAGAACAAGATGCTTGGAAGGTTGAACATTCATCCAATTATTCTTTTCCCATTTGGGTAAAGTACTCCAACATCGGATTGAAACATAAGGGGTTGCTGCAACATCTGCAACAGCCTTTTGGATAATATCAAGGAACTGGTTAATTTGATTATGACTCGTTAATTTGATGAGTCTGACAAAACCAAATTCAAACATTTGAGAAAGCCAAAAAGGATCATCATCAGAACCATCTTCATAATTAATCAAAAGACCGGGAAAAGGATGGGTTTTTTCATGTACTCTAAGACTACTCCCAAAGTATTTTCCCCATTTCTTTTTCAGGTAGGCTCTGTTGGGGCCATCAGGTTCAACAATGGTAGGAGCAATTGAGACAAGAGCTTTGAAATGTTTTAACCAAAGATCAAGATCTTTAATCATAGCCTTGCTTTCAAAAATACAAGTTTGTACTTCTGGAGGCAAGTTGGCAACATCACTTTTAAGCAAAGATTGATTTTTTAAACTCAATCTAGCAAAATCAGTACCCATTATAGTCTTTCTATCCATTGAATGGATTTCCTCTTTGCCAAAGAGTTGACTAATCATGTGAGATTCATCATGATGGTTTTGAGCGTAAACAAGGCAATTAAAAAGTTGGTCGGCAAAGGCAGTATTTTCAATAGTTGGTTCAATAATTTGGGTAGCAAGGTTAACAAGGTGAATTTCAAGTGCTCTCATGGTTTTGTTGAATAGTTTGTGATGGTCTGAAGAATAGGCAGCTTGAAGATTGTCTAGAATGAATTTAATGGAATCTGGTAGTTCACTATAGATTCCATTATGAAATTGCAAGTCTATGTTCAATACTTCCTGTAAAGTTAATATGATATCATCACTGGAATATGTCACCTCTGCCGGGACAAATTCCTGAAGGGATGTTGCATTACTGGATTTTACTCCAGAAGATGCGCCTTCATGCATTACGAAAGGGTATCCCGCTAGGAACCTTTCGTCTTGAGGAAAGTCCTGTGCAGGTGCTTTCCCCTTGTCCCTCTTCTCTGCCGAATAAGTCATAATATTCCACTTAGTAGTGGTAGTAATAAATCTTACGTTGTCCTGCCAAGTAAGGGAGAGGATATTAAGCCAGTTGCCCATAGTTAATAGTATAATAGAATATTTTTTAGAAAAGTGTGAGTCAATAGTATCAATAAAATTCTTTTGAAAAGTACATTTCAAAAGCCAAAGTTTAATAAGAATATGTAATAGTTGTGCCGGACAATGAATACTAAGATGACCATGATTGTGTTTGAGAATAATGTGGAAAGGGTGATGGAGAACATTATTGTAGTAGGATAGGTGATGAGAATCATTATTGTAGTAGGATATCATTCTACGGAGGATTATGGACCAAAGGAAAGACTTGGTCAAAAGTCTTATCCAAGGAAGACTTTCATGAGTTTTAGCATCCGTAGGAATTATATGAAAAGCTTTGGTGAAGATATGCCTTTCACTAAGGATTTTATCATCATGCAAGTGGTCAACAAGAGAGATTTCCATATTATCATAGTATCGATCATTCATCAGGACACGATGGCAGTCGGCAATAATTGTTGGGGACAAATGAGTAGAGCTATCCTTTTGTTTAATAAAGTTAAGACGTTTATTATGGGTTTCACACTTTGTACAAAATTTGAATTTTACTTTTTGTCCAAAGGGATCAGTAGTAATTCCATCATTCTCAGTAATGAAAGGATACAAAGAGTTAATAAAAGGCAAACCAAGAATCACTTTATCAGTCATGTTTTTAACAAGTATAGAGGGAATTTTGAAGGAAACATTATCACAACAAATATAAGCATTATTTAATTCATACTTGATTTTCATTTTTGTCCCATTAGCAGAAACTAGTCTTTCAGTAGATTTTTCAAAATATTTAGTAGGAATTAGTTCTTCTTGAATACAGTTAACATCAGCACCAGAATCAATCATAGCAACAATATCAAAAGCATAATCATGGGCAACAACAATTTTAACTTTAGTGTACCATTTGGGCAGCATATGTTTAACAAGAGACAAGTGATTATCAATCAAATTAATCAAAGTACGATCAGAAACATTACCAGAAGGAGAAACTTGTTGATCAGATTCATCTCCGTCCTTTTGCTCATCATCATCAGATTGGTGCTTATCCATATTTTTATCAATTTTTAGAATTAATAATTCTTGTTTAAGATGATCATTATCATGTTTAATAGTTTTAACATCATTTTTTAATTGAATTATTTCTTGTTTAACAGTTTTTATTTCATGTTGAAGATCATTAACATTTATTTCTTTTGATTTATTTTTATTAAATATTTTCAGAGTTTCTTCAAAACTTATCGTAGAATTAGGTCTTCTAACCTTATCTTCTTTGGTTAAGTTTTTCAAAAACTTATCAAGATAATCTTTCTGCAAATTAGGATCTTCAATCTTACTTATCATTGTCAATAGTAAATCATCATTCTCTTTACTTTTGGTTAACATTTTAACAGATTTAATCACATTACAACAAGAATCTCTACAGCCAAGTTTAATATTAGGAGATTTAGAAACATCACTACAAGAGTGATAATCAGAATCAGATGAGGATGAAAAATCCTCTTCAAAGGAATCAGTTGAAGCAGCAGATTCGAGAATCTGAAATAATTCATTTTGATTACTATTATTAATGTTCAACATGTTCAACTTATTTTTCAACTTACCAGGCTTTTGGGTACAGTCTTTACTGAAATGACCAAATTTGCCACAATTAAAGCACTTACCTTTTCCTGATCTCTGTCTATCATGTTTTCGAAAAGCAGATTTGTTTTTAGCATAAAAATCATTGGGTTTAACAAAGTGGGTTCTGTATCTTTTATGCTTTTTATGGGAATAACTTTTGTAAACCTTATCATGTTTACTTTTTCCTTTTTGCCTAGAAGGGGCAATAGGAGGTAAACCATACTGTTCACAGAAATTACCCATTTCATATTTAGCTTTCTTTTTATCTTTTAACTGTTATTTTAACCATTTTTCATCATTGCACATATTAATTCCAATTTTCTTAATAGTGCTGAAAATATTACCATAAGTTAAATTATCAAAGTCAATAGAATCATTTTTACCAATTAATTCATTTTTTACCTTATGAGCAAAAATAGGAGGTAGACCGTCAATAAACTTCTCTTTCCAATAAGGCTTCGTAGAGTCTTTTCTGAGCATGACTCTGGAAGTAAATACATCTTGGTACCATCTGTAATCAGACATAGTAGGACATCTCAAATTATTCAAATAATCATAAATTCGAGACGAAATATTGGAAGGAGCACCAACAAAGTGTTTAAGAATAGTGTAAACCAAAGTATTGACACCATCAGGAACACCACGGTTAATATTTTGATCAAAAATAGGCATACCATCAGTATCTCTTTTAACAGCATGTTTAATAGATTCTCTGGATTCTTCTGTGAGATGTGAATCCCACCATCCGCGAAGACAACCAGTAAAACCGGATGCAAGCAAATCAACAATATCAGGATGATCAAGACTGTCATGGTTATTTATGTATGCAATACCAACCATAGACATGTGAGCCATTTTGTTAATAATTTCTTGTTCAGACAAACCATCAATATTCCATTCATAAAGTTTATCAGCAGAAACAGAAAATTGAGTTTGAGAAGATCTTTCTTCAAACTGTACATCAGGAGGAGTAGGTTTAGTATACCAATTTTTTGTAAAAGACGTGGGATTGGGTTTTCCAACAAATCTTTTAATTTCTGGTAAACTTATGCCATCATCAAAAGCATTTTTGGAAGATTTTGAAGATAATGAGTCAGAATTTGTGTCATCATCAGAAACAACTTCTTTCTCATTTCTTGAAATAGCACAAGCAGCACTTTTGGAAGTAGAAGTTTGCTCGGTTTTAACTTTTAAATCAGCAAGCATTTTTTCAATCTTTTCAACAGTTGATCCTTGGGAATTAACTAAATCAAAAGTCTTACTCTGAGAAGTTTTAAAATCAATATTTTTTCTTTGACTGGGTAAATCAATCAAAGGTTTCTCAGGTTTTGAAATAGAAGGTTTTTCATCAATTTTTTCTTCAATACGGTCAAGCTGTTGACCAATAATATGCAAAGATTCATTAGTAAAATTGTTTTGTTCAATAATGGCAGAAACAGGAGTTTCATCATCAGCAATTTTGAAAGGGGAGGCTTTCACCTCAGTGCTTTATTTATCACTTTTGCAAGTAATCAAAACAGTTTCAAGGGGTGGATGCGTGGATTTAACAACAGTTTTATCATGTTTAACAAAAGCAGATTTTTTTATTACATTCAAGTAATTGGTATGAACCTCATTTCTTGAAACATAATAATTCTCAAGATAATCAAAAAACAAAATATGTTGTTTTAACAAATTCATTTTTTCTCTCCATTTCCTTTTGATTCTGTCTTTCTCAGACTGAGCAAAAGTACTTTGGTAATACTTTCTTTTATTACGGTTTGCTTTAGAAAAGAATTCATTACTTAAAGCAACCATATCAATTTGAAAAGTAGGGGTTTCAACATCCATATCCATAGAGTTTATCACACCCAAATGTTTAAAAGGAGGAGGAGTTTCAATAGGTGGAAAATCAGATCCAGAAGGAGCTTCAGATTTTGCATCTTCTTCTTCTTCGTGATCATCTTTTGGAAGAAATTCGGGTTTAGTTGAATAATAAGTATTGCTAACTTGGGAATTGTTGCTAGAAACTCCTTTTAGCCTTAAATCAAGTGGTTCAAAATTCTTTTTCAAAAATTCGTCAACATCAGCATTTCTTTTAACAATACTTTCAGATCCAACAAAGGACTTTCTTCCTTCATTGATTCTCAAAGGTTTGTGAGTAGGAAAACATTTGGTATCATCAAAAAATATTTTAACAGTTCCATCAGAATATTGTGCAATTTTAGTGAGATCAAGTTCATCAAAAACAGGTTTAACAGGTGGTGCAACTTGTTTCAAAGTCCATTCTTTGGGAAGAGTAATATCTTGCCATTAAATCATTTTAGGGACTTGGATCTTAGCATCAGGAGTGGAACATTGAATTAACATAGTTTTTCCAGCAGGGTCACGTCCTCTGGACCAAGGAGTTAGTTGGGAATCAAGCAATCTATAAAAAATTCGGTAAATAAGAGTAAAGGGTCTACTACCATCATCCATATCATAGCCAGATGTCAATATATTCAAAGTTAAAGCTTTAATAATATTAGGATCATCAAGAGCAAGAGCAAGATCAGGATAACAATCAAAGTAAACAGGACCATCATACAAAGAAGCAGTAATCATGCCAAGAATGCTATCATTAAATTTCTTAAATCTAGCATCACGTAAACACATAAGCACAGAAGCATCAATTCCTTTTCTTGTTAAAGGTTTAACAGCAACTTGAACCAAACCAATGTGTAAATATTTAAGATTTTTCTTGGACAAAAACTCGTTAATATTTTTCTTGGAAAATAAACAACATTTTTCATGAGTTTTGGAAATAGAAAAAGTTTGTTCAACAGTTCTAGCTCTATATTCAGAGAAAATACTTTTTTCAGTCCAATTAAGATCGTAAACAGCTTTAGTAGAAACTTTAGGAATTTTCCATTTTCTAAAATCTAGGTACTCACTTTCTTCAACAGTGTGGTCTTCTTCATTCACAATATCAGGAGGACAACCAGTCCTAGAGCTAACAGAGGAGTCGGATCTCCACATCTTATCAATATCTAACTTAGTTATAACACTCAATTATTATGTTTTTCTCACAGCCGTTGCATTTCGTAACACATACCGGACATCAACCCTATTCCTCTCACGCCCTCACGCTCTCCTGGCTTCACGGGCCTTACTGTTTGGATCTGGGACTTTTTACAATGGCGGTGGCGCCAACGACAGTGAGATCGACACAACAACGAAGTATCACAAGGTCAAGTAGACATGGACAGAATACGAAAGACACAACAACACTATCGGCCAAGGAAAGTGTTATAATTGAGTGTTATATATATATATATATATATATATATATAACTGGGCTTAGAACGAAGAAGCAGAAGAAGAATTCAGGCACTAAAATCTGATTTGGAGAATTAACATATGTATGTAATGTAAGAATTGTGCTCTTGGGACTATAATAAAAACTAAAATTACAACCTCAGATTAATTAGTACATGAAAATGACCAGGCTTTCAATTAACAACTATGGTCACTGTTTAATTAAGGTCAATTCACAGAAAACAACTTTGATTACAAATTAAAGGAAAACACCAATGGAAAAGAATGAGAACAAGAATGAAAAAGAAAAATATTGATTAGGAGATTAGAGAAGAAAAGAATCAAAAGATAGAACTAAAGTGGGATGTAGGAAAGGGGTTGATCAAGCTTACTTGAATGTGGGTGCCCTCCAAACAACACAATTGAGCTCATAAAAGTAGGCACTACAAAATGTATTCTACATATCTATTTCTACCCAAAGAAGCCTATTGTCTGGTTTTAAAAGAGGGTAAAATTTATGTACAGCTCATTAATTAGGTGCATTATGTTAGGTTTTTCAATTAAATTTAAAGGCATAGCTGCATTGAATCCAATTATTCTTGGGAATAACAACACTGTTTTTAATTTATTGGTCAATGCAATCATGTGTTTCGATTTAATTGGGAACCTAATGTATTACATTAATTTTTTTTTTAAAATTTAAAATTTTTATGTTTCTAAAAAAAAAAGTTATGTCCTTTATAAAAATAGTGGGGATATGAAATTTAAAGAATTTCTATATATAAAGGCCAGTTACATTTTAGAGAGTTTGGTTTAAAATTATTTTAAAAAAATATTTACATTGCCACCATTTTTTCTTTTTTGTTGTTGTTGTTGTTATTATTATTATAGGCCGGATTTGAAACTTATTGTGGGGAGTGAAACGACCCCGGTGGGTATATGGGCCTTTGGGCCATGCTAAGGAGGGCCGACCTGTTCCTTGGTTAAGATTTTGTTAGTACTACAGGTAGGCCCATACGCCGAGGATCCGAGGATTCATCCGAGGGGTGATTTTCTCCTCGGACGGATATGGGAGAACCAGGGACTTCATTATAAAGGTTAAGGGACGACTTGGTGAAGACCAATGGTTAAAAGGGGTGAATCCTTGAATGTCCTAGAAGCACCGATATTTGAGAAATACCAAAGATAAAGGCTGCTACTTCCACATTAAAGACTCTGCACCTACCTCCCTGGCCGCATTAATGGGGAAATGACCCCTGAACAGTGGAAAGGAAACTTCTGGTCACTATCCAGAGGCACTAAGGAGAAAAATATCTAGGGGGAAGGGGGTGAGAACAACACGTGGATAAAGTATCAAAAAGAGAAGTATTTAAAGGGGAACTTAGAACAATAGAGGGGGATCTTCTTTTTGTAACAAAAAAAAAAAGAGAAAAGAATAGAAAAGGAGTTCTCGGCTTACATCCGAGGAGGTTTATTTGCAATAATTGTTTGTTGTTAATAAGTGTTTTTAGCTTTGGAATTGTTATCAAATCCTCAACACTTCTAACCTGGGTTTCAAGCCCACACTCTAAAAATTTATATTGTTGAAGGCTCATTGGGCCTGAGCCCGTAGCTGTTCTTGGGTTCAGGTGCAATTGTGCACTTACAATTGGCGCCGTCTATGGGAAACCTAGTCTAGAAGAGGTGGGGGTAGGATAGTAGGCTTAGGTTCTCACCATGCAGAATCACAGGGATCACAACCGGAAGATCCTTTCGAACGTCTTGAACGTCGAAGGGATCGTGAGGGAAGTGTCCATACAGAATACCCAGGCGCTAGCCATACTCATGGTGGGGGTAGCACCACCCACGAGGAGGGTTCTAAATCCATGCAGAAGGAAATCAATCGTCTGAAGAGAAAGTTACGCCGTGCCAAACGTAGGTTTTCACCGTCCTCATCTAATCCTTCCTCAGAGGAGGATAGGGGAGGTGGCTACAGCTCAAGGTCGCGCTCCCCCACCAGTGCAACGTCCTCCGGTGAGGAGGACAACCAGCCAACTCGCAGACGTAAGAAGCTTCATTCTAGGGGCTTAGGCAACGATGCTATGAGTAGGGCGTTGCACCAACTCTCCAAATCTCCGTTTACACGGAGGATTGAGAAAGGAAGGCTTCCCAGGAGGTTTACCCAGCCCACTTTTACCATCTACAATGGCCGGACTGATCCGGTAGAGCACGTGAGTCACTTTAACCAGAGGATGGCGGTGCACTCTCACAACGAGACCCTGATGTGTAAAGTTTTCCCCTCTAGCCTGGGACCTGTTGCTATGAGGTGGTTCAACGGCCTTAAATCGGGGTCTATAGATTCGTTTAGGGAGCTTACTAGAGCATTCGCTTCGCGGTTCATTACGTGTAGCAGAGTACCTCGGCCATTGGACTCGCTGTTATCCATGACCATGAGGGAAGGGGAGACGTTGAAAGCATACTCCGACCGTTACTGGGAGATGTTTAATGAAATAGATGGAGACTTTGATGAGGTGGCGCTTAATACCTTTAAGGTAGGCCTTCCTACTGATCATGACCTGAGAAAGTCTTTGACTAAAAAGCCCGTCCGCAGTGTACGTCACCTCATGGACCGTATTGACGAGTACAAAAGAGTGGAGGAAGACCAACAGCAAGGAAAGGGTAAGGAGAAGGTTATCCCGCAGGAGAGAAGGGATTTCAGGTCGGACAGGTACCACAATAACAGGCCGAGGAGAGATTACGTTGGGCAGTCCGGCTCGGCAGCACCTCAGGCCGTGAACACGGTGTTCCGAGAACCAGTACATCAGCTGTTGGAGAAAGTTCGTAAGGAACCCTTCTTTAAATGGCCTGGTAAGATGGCAGGAGACCCTGCGAAGAGGAATCAGAACCTTTTCTGCCAATACCATCAGGATGTGGGCCACACTCCCGAGAATTTTCGGACCCTTTGGAGCCACTTGGAGCAGCTTGTCAATGAAGGAAAACTAAAGTAACACTTGTGCCAACCTAGCGGGCCGGGCAGTCAATCTGGCTCAAGCAATCAGAGGAATAATTCATCTCGGCCGGCTTTAGGAACAATTAATGTTATTTTTTCTACACCTGGCAGGACCGGTTCGGCTCCCACCAGGGTAATGGCAGTTTCCCATTCTCAGGCCGAGGAGGCAGGATGCAGGCCAAAGAGGTTGAAGGCCATTTTGCCCGTCTTGGGATTCTCCGAGGAGGATAAGGCTGGTACCATTCAACCTCATGATGATGCTCTTGTGTTCACTCTTAGGATAGGGAATTATGATGTGAAGAGGGTGATGATAGATCAGGGCAGCGGTGCAGATTTCATGTACCCTAATCTATTTACAGGGTTAAGACTGAAGCTAGAGGATCTTACTCCCTATGACTCGCCACTTATAAGCTTCGAAGGGAGAGCTATTCTGTCGAGGGGACAGATCCGTTTGCCCGTTCAATCCGGATCAGAAACGGTGGAAGTAGATTTCATTGTCATTGATGCGTACTCTCCATACACGACCATCCTTGCCAGACCTTGGTTGCACACTCTAGGGGCTGTCTCCTCTACCTTGCATGTTAAAGTTAAATTCCCCTCGGGGGAATGTGTTGAGGAAATCCTCGGCAGCCAATCGGTGGCCAGGTAGTGCATATCGGCTGCAGTACTGCATCAGACAGAAGCCGAGTCTTCGGCTTTAATCACCAAAGGCTTATAGCAGTTAACAGCTCCTGATGCATCTGGAATGGTGACAGGAGAGGAGACACATTGTGAGGAGTTGGAGAAGTTTCCAGTAGCCGATGACCCAGAGAGGTTCTTGCAAGTCGGCATACTTTTGCCACACCAAGAGAAGATCGAATTGTTAGAATTTCTGAAGGACAATATTGATGTTTTTGCGTGGGATCCTTACGAAGCTCCAGGCATCAATCCGAGCTTCATTTGTCATCATTTAAATGTCAACCCAGCTATTGTTCCGAGAAGGCAGCCACCTCAGCGTTCTTCCAAAGAACATTCCGAGGCTGTGAAGGAAGAGGTGCTTAAACTCAAGAGGGCTGGGGCTATCAAAGAAGTTTTCTACCCCGAGTGGTTGGCCCATACAGTTGTTGTTAAAAAGAAGAATGGAACGTGGAGGGTATATGTGGACTTTACTGATCTAAACAAGGCCTGTCCCAAAGATTTGTTTCCAATGCCGCGTATTGATCAACTAGTAGATGCCACTATCGGACATCCTCGGATGAGTTTTTTGGACGCCTTCCAGGGTTACCACCAGATTCCCTTGGCATTGGAGGATCAAGAGAAAACTGCCTTCGTTACTCCGATGGGGAATTATCATTATAAGGTCATGCCATTTGGTTTGAAGAATGCTGGGGCTACCTACCAAAGGATGTTGACTAGAATGTTCGAACAGCAACTGGGGAAGACCGTTGAAGTATATGTGGATGATATGGTTGTTAAGAGCAAAACAATACCCTCACACGTGAGAGACCTGGCTGACACCTTTCAGGTGTTAAGAAAGTACAAGTTGCGCCTTAATGCCTCAAAATGCTCTTTTGGCGTTGGGTCTGGAAAGTTTTTGGGGTACATGATCACTCATAGAGGCATAGAGGTAAACCCAGCACAGGTTAAGTCTATTCAGGACTTGCAGCCTCCTCGGAACCCAAAAGAAATCCAGAAATTAACCGGAATGATTGCCGCCTTGAACAGATTTATATCTCGGTCAGCTGACCGATGTCGTCCTTTCTTTTAGTTGTTGAACAGGTGAAAAGGGTTTCAATGGACCGAGGACTGCGAGTTAGCTTTCCAACAGCTTAAGCGATATCTCTCTCGGCCACCCATTCTCTCTCGACCGGTGGCACATGAGATTTTGTCTGCTTATTTGGCCGTGGCCATCCACGTAGTCAGCCTTGTCCTCGTAAGGGATGATAACGGTGTGCAAAGACCGGTATATTACGTTAGTAAGTCTTTAAATGATGCCGAGGTGCGTTATCTACCCTTGGAGAAAGCGCTTCTAGCTGTAGTTCATGCCACACGAAAGCTTCCTCATTATTTTCAGTCCCATACTGTGGTGATTCTTACCCAATTGCCTCTCAAGGCAGTGCTACGTAGTGCTGATTACTCGGGCAGGGTAGCAAAGTGGGGGACCATCCTGGGGGCTTTTGACGTTAAATACAAGCCTCGCACCTCTGTGAAGGGCCAGGTTCTCGCTAACTTAGTGGCAGAGTTTACCGAACCATTGCTGGAAGAAACTCTGAAAGAGGCGCGCGCTGATGAGAAATCAGTTGGTGTGATCACAGCTACAGTTCCTCCGACTTGGAAAGTGTATGTGGACGGGGCAGCTAATTAAAAAAGGTCAGGTGTTGGGCTCGTCTTGATGTCCCCTGAGGGAATTGTCTTCAAAAAATCTCTGAGATTGGCATTCTTGGCTACTAATAATGAAGCCGAGTATGAAGCAGTCTTATTGGGCATGAAAATGGTACGCAGGATGGGTGGCAAGGAAATCCATGTGTTCTCGGACTCTCAGTTGGTGGTCGGCCAGGTCACGGGGACCATGGAGGCTAGAGATCCACGGATGCAGGAATATTTGGCCCAGGTCAAGCGTCAGCAAACTGAATTTGACTCTTTCGTCTTAGCTCACATCTCTCGAAGTGGAAATACCCATGCAAACTCCTTAGCCACGCTGGCAACGTCTTTGGCTTAAGGCGTGCCCAGGGTTATCCTCGTCGAGGATTTGCTAGAACCCACTCTTACCGTTGTCAACGCGCCTCGCATTCATCTGATAAGGCCTGGGCCTAGTTGGATAGACCCGGTCGTGTCTTTTCTTAAGAATGACATCCTTCCCGAGGACAAATTTGAAGCTGATAAGATACGCCGAAAGGCCACACTCTTCTGGTTGTCCGAGGATCAGAAATTGTATAAACGCTCCTTTTTAGGACCGTACTTGTTATGTGTGCACCCTGACTTAACGGAAGGGCTTCTAGAAGAACTGCATGAAGGGATTTGTGGCAGCCACACTGGGGGAAGATCCTTAGCCCACAGAGCTCTGACTCAGGGTTATTGGTGGCCCAATATGCAAAGGGAGGCTCAAGACTACGCCAGGAAATGTGATCAATGCCAGAGGTTCGCCCCTAACATTCATCAACCTGGAGGAGTTCTTAACCCCCTTTCCAGTCCTTGGCCCTTCGCACAGTGGGGATTGGACATAGTTGGGCCATTTCCGAGGGCAGCAGGTAACAAAAGATGGCTGCTTGTAGAAACGGATTACTTTACTAAATGGGTCGAGGCAGAGCCCTTGGCAAATATTAGAGACGTTGACTTCAAGAAGTTTGTGTGGAAGAATATCGTCACTAGATTTGGAATACCACATACACTTATATCAGACAATGGTGTTCAATTTGACAGCAAAGCTTTTAGGAAGTTTGCGGTGATATGGGCATCATAAACAGATATTCCACCCCAGCTTATCCTTAGGGAAATGGACAAGCCGAGGCTGTTAACAAGGTCATAGTCAGTGGGCTGAAGAAAAGGTTAGACGACGCGAAAGGCAGATGGGTGGAAGAACTCCCACATGTCCTGTGGACGTATCGGACCACACCGCATAGGTCCACTGGAGAAACACCATTCTCTATGACTTATGGAGCCAAGGCAGTGATACCCTTAGAATTTGGCTTTCCCACCCTGAAGACGAGTTCTTTTAACCCCCAGAGCAACGATGGACTCCTGGAGAAAGATCTTGACTTATTCGAAGAACGAAGCGAGGCAGCCATGGTCCAGATGGCTTATTATCAACAAAAACTTAAACGGGGATATGATGCCCACGTGAAGCTAAGGCCACTAGCGCTTGGGGATCTCGTATTAAGAAAGGTTGTGGGCACTTCAAGGAACCCAGCTTGGGGTAAGCTCGGACCAAATTGGGAAGGCCCCTTAGTTAAGGAGGGCTATTGTGGGGAGTGAAACGACCCCGGTGGGTATATGGGCCTTTGGGCCATGCTAAGGAGGGCCGACCTGTTCCTTGGTTAAGATTTTGTTAGTACTACAGGTCGGCCCATACGCCGAGGATCCGAGGATTCATCCAAGGGGTGATTTTCTCCTCGGACGGATATGGGAGAACTAGGGACTTCATTATAAAGGTTAAGGGACGACTCGGTGAAGACCAATGGTTAAAAGGGGTGAATCCTTGAATGTCCTAGAAGCACCGATATTTGAGAAATACCAAAGATAAAGGCTGCTACTTCCATATTAAAGACTCTGCACCTACCTCCCTGGCCGCATTAATGGGGAAGTGACCCCTGAACAGTGGAAAGGAAACTTCTGGTCACTATCCAGAGGCACTAAGGAGAAAAATATCTAGGGGGAAGGGGGTGAGAACAACACGTGGACAAAGTATCAAAAAGAGAAGTATTTAAAGGGGAACTTAGAACAATAGAGGGGGATCTTCTTTTTGTAACAAAAAAAAAGAAAAGAAAAGAGAAAAGAATAGAAAAGGAGTTCTCGGCTTACATCCAAGGAGGTTTATTTGGAATAATTGTTTGTTGTTAATAAGTGTTTTTAGCTTTGGAATTGTTATCAAATCCTCAACACTTCTAACCTGGGTTTCAAGCCCACACTCTAGAAATTTATATTGTTGAAGGCTCATTGGGCCTGAGCTCGTAGCTGTTCTTGGGTTCAGGTACAATTGTGCACTTACACTTATTACATTATTTTTATATGAAAATTCTTTTTAACTGCTAAGTTAAGTCATCAATGAATTTTGGCTTCTTTCTTGGTATATGTAAGATTTGAATTTAGATTGGTTAATGTTATGCTTGGATCGTCATAGTCATTAGGGGCATTAATTAGAGGTGGCAAAATTTGTTACGATACGACATGAAGTTAACAAGTTATGAGTTGAGGCTTAACATATTTTAATAAAAAGGTTTCTATCATAGTTTACCCCTCTAAATAAATACAAAATTGACATTATTTCATTACATCAATTATGTTGGGGGCACAATTTAACTCTCTACAACCAATCTAAAAAGGGGCTTGTGTGGTGTGATGTCGAAGGCCATAAATGACTTATGTGTGTCTTCCTTATCACCAATTGGTTTTGAGGTGGAATGACATAGCTCACGATTTGACAACTAGTATCAGAGTCAAGGTCATGGGTTTGAGTCATGGGAGTGTCATTGTGAGGGAGAGATTGTTGTGGGGACCACAATTTGACTAACTACAACCACTTTAAAAATAGGTTCACGTAGTGTGATGCCGAAGGCTATAAAGATTTGAGTGTGTCTTCCTTATCACCAATTGGTTTTGAGGTGGAATGGCATAGCTCACAGTTCGAAAAATTATATATTCATATTAAGTTATTAATCCCCAGACCTCTTAAATTTTCATTTGATTAATAGAGAATAATGATGTAGCATAAGAAAATAATGAAACTAATGTCATTCTGAAGTAATTATTTAGTAATCAACATAACATTATACTCTTTCATCTCATATGAATGGCAGTCTCTACTAATTAAATTCATGGTAGAATTTGTTATTCATATGAAATGATGGAGTAGAAAGTCGATATATTTTGGGAATATTGAATAATTTTTCATCATTTTGATGATGTAGAGCCTATAATGTGGCATTAATTTTGTTTGTCATGTCATAATTTTTCATTCATCAAATGACAATGTTGACCTTTTTAAAATATTTTCAAAATTATTAAGACTAAAGTGGAAAATTTTAAAGTATACAAATGATTTTTTTTTGAGAATGAGTATACAAATGATTTTGAAATAGATGTCAAATGTTAAATATCAAATATACAATTTAACCTTAATTAATGATGTGGCAAAATTTAATAAAATCATTTCAATATGAATGAATAAGATTTTAGAATTACCACTGCACGCTTTTGGTGCGATGATCACTTCACAAGTATAAGTACTTGTGGGGTGTGGGGGGGGGGTACAAAGGTCAGAGTTCAGGTCTCTATAAAAGAGTTTTACACACATATACACTTAGATTAGGCTAAAGTAGAATTTCTATCTTGTATATATATAAAAAAAATATTTTAGAATTTCACAATAAAGTTATACTATAGAACTCAAAAAGGTCTTTAGAAATTTGCAACATCACTATCACATAGGTCTATCACTAACACTATTTTAATTAATTGAAGCTTAACACATAGTTGTGTATGAAATTAGGTGGGTTAGACTTATTGTAAAATCATAATTTAATTTTTTAAATAATAAGAATAATAAATGAGGCCTATTAAATATAATTTAAAGTACCCTTGCTTCTTCTCATTGATTACAAAGTTTTTTTTTTTTTTTTTTTGGTTCTTTTCTTTTAATGGGAATCAATTAAAGCTTTGGCATTTAATGACATGAAAGTTAATGGCATGAAATTAGACATTAATGATTTTTTAAGAAATAAATAGACTTTAATATTATATTACCATCTATTTGGTTTTCAAGTAAAAAAATGTGATAAGTTTGAAATTCCCAATGAATTTTAATATTTATTGTTTTTTCGTTGAATGAAAAGTCTTAACATTTTAATTGTAATTGATTGAGATTATTATTATTATTATTATTAATATTATTATTATTATTATTATTAAAGAAAATGGTGTTAACACACACCCTTACACATTCAAACTGCACATAAATTGTGACTTGAAATCACGGTTTTCAAGTTGGAGAATGTTACTATTTTATGTATAGTTATGGAAAGATATTATTTGAGTAAGTGTGTGACAGTGTGTATATAACAGAATCTGTAAACTAGTTTTTTCCCAATAGAAAATGTGATAGAAGAATTTGGAATATTCTTTCCACGAATTTCTTATATGGAAAAGTATTCAATCCTTATCTAATCATCGAGATTCACGAGATGGATAGCTATCGTTACAAGATATTATTTATAATGGGGAAAGAACGCACGCCATGATTCAATTTTCAAACCCCAAACCTAGATCACGGAGTAAATCTCTCCCATGACAAGCATAAAAGAAGGATTGCCAAGAGAAATGCATGAACAAGATTATCTCACTCATACAAAATATTCCCTTAATAAATTAAATCCAAAGAGAACCCTATTGATTTTATCATCATAGAGTCTCTCGTCGGCTCATTCTTGATGGCATTTTAGGTCTTAGGGTTGGGGGGGGGGGGGGGGGGGGTAACCGCTCACTTTTGAAGTCCTCCCCCACCCTCATTTCATTTTTACATAAATGAAATTAGATGTAAATTTGCTAATGGCCCCCCTAAATATTTTAATAAAATTTTACAACGTTAATGTAAATGACTACTATATCATTTTTTCTTCTTGTTACACTTATATCATATCTAACTCGTTAAATCAAAGTATATTTAAGGTATATGTTTCTAAGAATAGATAGTTTGTGTGAACTAATGCATTTTCTTCTTCTTCTTATCACTCTTATATTATAGCTAGGTAACTAACATACGTGGGTTCCAGTTAACTTAACTGATAAATTCTTTAATAGATGAATAAAAGATTTAGGGTTCAATTCCCACCTATATCAAAAATCGATTAGTGTCTTAGTCTGATGATAAAAAACTATTATTAGAAGCAGATGTTATAGGTTGAAATATATCTCAAAAAAAAGAAATTATAGGTAACACATTAAACCAAAATATAATAATGACATATATACCTAAAAATAGATAAGTAAGTCTCATTAAAAAATATATTTTTTGGCATTTGGAGAATTATACACATGCATGGACACTATATTTTTATTCTCTTATTTTTAGAAGAAAAATCAATTTCAAATTTTGTGGTTAGGAGTTAGGAATCATTATTGCCTTTTTCATCTATAAAAAATAAGGTTTTCCATTAGTGTCTATTATTATTTTTATATTTTTGTTTGAAGGGATATTTTTCTTATATTGACTTGTATAGAATTAGGCATGTAAATTGTAAAGTGGTGTTTTTGACTTTTTCCTTTAAATTATTTAAAATTGAGTAAAATTTTATATGTTTTGTAAATTTTAAAACTATTAGTTTTATCTAATTCTATAACTCTAATTTATTTGACAAAAGATACTGATTTAGAATGTTTAAAGAATATTCACTCTAATCAATACCATTTAGAAAACAGTTCATAATTTACAAACTTGTTATAAAAAAAAAATTAACCAACGTAAAGACTAATTTGATGTAAATATTTTTTGGTCGTATTGCATTCACCATCGGAAAGACTGAACATTAGAGTGATTAGGTACCAAAAAGAGAAATGAGTTTGTTGGTTTATACTATGTTAACCAAAGGTTGCCAATAACATGAGTGAAATTTAACTCATGACCGAAGATGAATTTGATGCATGAATTGGCAAGGGGAGTTTTGTAAATTGTGATGTGTAAACATAATGATAGGTTAATAATAGAGTGATATTGAGAAGATGTTTATCACTTGTTCCGCGACACTAATTGCCGCATGCAGTTTTGGTGTTGGCGTGTGAGTGTATTCCCTTATTTCATTCCCCTTTCCCTATATATGTGTGTATATGTGTGTTTGTTTCTCAAAAAAAAAAAAAAACCGATGTTGATTATTAAAAAAAAAAAAAAAAACCGATGTTTGAACTTTGAAGCCTTGTATTATTGAAGTCTGTCAGTCATTAGGGTAAGCCATTGAAAGAAAAGGTTAATAATGGGGCTAAATGAGTAAAATGGAAATCTAAGAAACTACTTCCTAGATTTATTTTTTATTTAAAAATAAATAATTTCCGTATTGACATTTTTTTTAGATTAATTGTAATTAGGGGTGTGCATGGATCAAATTGGATAATGAATTTCTTAATATAACAAAGCCTTGATATTAATGAAGCTCGTTAGTCATTAGGGTGAGCCGGAAAAAAAGAAGTTACTAATGGGTTAAAAAAAAATCCAGGAAACTACTTCCTAGATTTAATGTTTAAAAAAAAAAAAAAAATCCGTGCTGACATTTTTCCTAGTTTGATTGTAGATTGCAATTTTTTCTTTCAATTTTGTTATTTCTTTCTTCATTGGATAATTTGATAATTCTAAAGGAAGATGTGAGATTTGAACTGTGAATATCTTGAAAATATTAAGAAGTGTCAACTAATAAAAATACAAGTCTCTTGGCTTTTTTAAGGGAATTTGTTTTAAAATGCATGACACTCAATGATTTTCTCCATAAGATAACAAATTGGATCCATGCATTGCTTATTATCGTTGCAACTAATACATGTAAAAAAAATGTTAATAGTGTAGGAAATGTGAGTAGGCTACTATATTTGAAAGATTTGTACTTCTCTTTCACAGTTTCACCTTTTATTCAATTTTTATTTTTCTCTAGATAATGATTATAAGAAAAAAGTTAATTATTGGATATTCAATAATTAATTAAAAATAATAATATTAAAAAATTAAGCATATGCTTCAATCTAAACGCATTGAACATGTGATTTCCTAGATCATATAATATAAATAATGAATTGTACACAGCCTAAGGGAGACCAGAAAATATAGTAATTGACATAATTTTCCCATTTCCCTGGTGGCTCAACTATATCTATTTGGGGAGAACTTATTTGACAAAAATATAGTTGTAGTACCTTCAAAGAAAGTTTTTTTTTTTTAAATTTATTTTAAATTTTTGTAAAGTTGAACATAAAATAAATTAGTTGAATAAGCTAGAACAAAGCTGAATTTTGTCTTGGTCCCCCAAATAAAAATGATAGCTAACTTTCCATGTCCATGAATTTCTTAGCCTTCTTGTATACCTTCACCAAGTATCTCTTAAACCTAGACATGGCAAAACGGGCAGGTCGGGTTGGGTTAGGTTCGGGTCAATCGGGTCACAGGTCAAAAACGGGTCATCTTAAGCGGGTTAAAAAGGGGTTCGGGTCAATTGAGTTACGGGTTGGGTCAGGTTGACCCGTATTTTTCACATGAATTTTTTTTTAATTTTTATAGATAAAACAACAAGTATTTGCCATTTAGAAAGTTATGCAACAAATTATTTGATGTAAAATGCATTATTTTGACTTCAGCACTTATATCAAGAATGAATTAAGTTAAACTTATTAATACTTATTCAATAATTTTAAAATTATACAAATCTTAACATTGCTATCTAAAACAAAATAACACAAACATAAGTAAAACAAATACACATGTTTTATTTCTACAAAATATCAACATTCCAAAATATAAAACAAAATTACAAATGACTTATTGGATAACTCATTTGATAAAGAATAAAAACATATAAGAAATTTACAATTTTGAAAATTAATTTTATAATCTATTATCAATTGTGGTTGACACTCTATTTCAATTTGAGATATACATTAAAATTTGATTGCTTACTTATTTATACATGGTCTCTTTTATGAAGATCATATCATTGTTAAGCAACACACACTCTAGGAAATATCATAATTTATTTTGAAAAGCCGTTTATTTTGGACATAAATTGTTAAAAAACAAGTCTAAGCATTCATAATTTATGTTAATTTGATACTTTGGCTTCACTAGTTTTACACTTGTGAATGTTTCTCACACATGTCTACAATTTTAAATCTATATTTTTAACTCTATTGTAACCATATAATCTTGGCATGTACTTTGTTATTTGAAATCTAAAATTTTTTACCCATTACAGAATGTTCAACCATTTATCTTTCAATTAATTTGCATGTAGTTATGTAAATGTATAAATTGTTTCCTTAAAACTCACAATAAATAATTAAACTACTATTGTTTTAATTTTACCTTTTTTTTTTTACCAAAAAAAAGTAATTTGGGTTCGGGTCGGGTTGACCAGTAAAAAAACTCAGAAAACTTGGGTTGGGTTACGGGTCAACCCGTTTTTGCTTCGGGTAAAAAAAAATCGGGTTTGAGTCAGGTATTTTTCGGGATGGGTCGGGTCGGGTCGGGTCAGAAAATTTTGACTCGTTTTGCCATGTCTACTTAAACCTCACAATATCAAGCTTCAAATTTTGGGTCCTCATGTATACCCTCATATTACTATAATTCCCATTAACATAAGCATCTGGATTCTTTAGCACCAAGTCATTAGCCCCATATATTTCAGCTAAGCTGCTTTCTTTTGTGTTTACCTTGTAGTCCATGCACTCCAATCCCAAATTCTTTGCTGGCCCTTTAAAACTTATATTCAAAGGCAAATCTACCCCAATTGGCACCACTTGCACCAACACTGCCCTTGGCCTTAGGAACAACATATGTGTTACTCCTGCACCATGTACCTCCAACATTGCATGGCTAGAGTGAACTAGCTTAAATGCCCTAGCCATAGATGTGTGTGTTGTTGTTGGGTAAAGAACATTTACATCAAATCCCACTTCCTCAATTGCCTTTATAACTTCTTTTTTGTTTAAAATTGCTCTACCCACATCAAGTTTTCGAATTACAAACACAAGTTGTGGCCTATTATAAGATGTAATTAGCACATCATCACCACCTTTTTTCTTGTATGAATTTTCTAGGAAATTCGAAAATCAGTGAGGGATTTAATTTGGGTGGTGGGTAGTAATGTTGTATCCACAATCATGGGCCCATGATTTATTAGCCCTATGATTGCTGATGGGAAGCAATGTGTGACTCTTTCTTGATATCAATGATTGGATAGTGACTGAATTGAGCAAGAATTTCAGCATACTTTTGGGGCCACCATAGATCATTGCAATCAGAGATCACAAGTGTGACATCTTGATTGTAGAAGAGAGAATTGATGGTGATGAAGAGGGGAACAAACCCATCACTGAAATCATGGAAGAAGTTTTCAGTGTACCCTCCTACACTGAATACTAAGGCTGGAGTATTGTGTTTGACTTCACATTGTGTGCTGTGTACAGCTGAGGTGAGAGTCAACTCTTTGACTTTAGACAAAGCTCCTTTGTCCCATTTTCTAGGGTAAGGTCTAGTTTTCAACCATATGGGTAGTTGAGTAGAGTTGATGGGGTCCAATGCATAGAGAGTTGAGGTGATTGGTTCTAACAGTGTGGGACCATCGATTGAACACAGATCATAGTAAGCATGAGAACGGTTGCAGGTGATTTGTCCAGCTTGTTCTAATTGGCTCTGTGAAAATACGACTCTAAAGTGATTTAATTCTATCAAAAAATAAAAAAAAGAATAAAAAGAGAGAGAAGAAGTAATGAATATCTCAATATCACTATCAATTCAACATACTATGGTTGATTCTTAAAAAAAAAATAAAAAATTCAACATACTATGGTCAAAATGTCACTAATAGTGTTGGAGGACCATAGTTTGACTTTCTATAAACCACTCTAAAAATAGATTCACGAGGTGTGATTTCGAATGCTATGCCATAAAAAATTTGAGTATGTCTTCCACATTACCAATTGATTTTGAAGTGGAGTGGCACAGCTCACAGTATGACAAATGGCATTAGAGCCAAGGTGGGTTTGAGTTGCGGGAGTGTCCTTGTGATTTGTGAGGGAGGGATTGTTGGGCGGCCACAATTCATCTCTTTACAACCACTCTAAAAACAGGTACGTGAGGTGTGATATCGAATGTTACAAAAGATTTGAGAGTGTCTTCTTCATTACCAATTGGTTTTGAGATGAAATGTCACAATTCACAGTCCTAAAAATACACTTATAATCAATCATATCAAATTAGAGTACAAAAGTTGTATTTATAGACTTTTTCATGTATTTATTATAACAGAGGACTTTAGTATGGATAATTGACTTGATTAGATGAGAAAAATGATTTTTTTTATTTTATTATTTGTTGTTCTACACAAAAATTAGAAACACAAATAAGTAAAAGCATTTGATGTCATGCATTTTGGTAGTTTTGACAGAGAATAAGAGCATTTGTGTTATGCTGCTACTTATGCAAGCTTATGTAAAGCAGAACTTCAGAAGAATTTTGAGGTTTAATTCATCCAAAAAGAAAAACCAAAAAGAAATTAAAGAAAGAAATAGAAAGTTTAAGAGGGCATATGTGATATACCTTGAAAGATTGTCAAATTCGTTATAGCTGTGAGACTGAGATGGACATAGATAAACACCAATAACGACAAACATGTTGCAGTTGCTAAACTTAATCTCTTCATTACTTGCATATAGGAAGCTTCAGATATATCTTTAATTAATATGTTGATGAAAAAAATGTCTAGACTTTGCGGCAATTTTGAACGTTCATATGAGAAAAAAAGGTGAAAAATAAGTCCAGGAAAAAAACTAACTCACCTTAATAAAATAATAAATTAATACTAGCCTATGAGCACGTGCTTAGAGACTCTTCTATTTTTTGGGTAAGAGTTAAATTAGAGAATTTATTATAATTTGGGATCACTACATTTTTCAATCACCAAAAAAAAAAAAAAAAAAAAATCTAGGGGTGTGATGAGTATTATGTGTGATAAAAAAAATAAAATTTAACCCCAAAAACATATACAATGATGGTAAAAAAAAATTCCTTAAAAAGAAAAGAAATACGAAGAAGAAAAAAAAAGTGAGATAATAGAAGATAAAGATTTTTTAGAATTTAACTCTATCATGGACTCTTTAAAATCTAATCACCACATCATGAACCATTTAAATAAATAGCTAAATAAAAAAATTAACGCAAAAAACATATACAATGATGGTAAAAAAAATTCTTAAAATGAAAAAAAAAAATACGAAGAAGGAAAAAAAAAAAAAAAGAAGTGAGGAAATAGTAATTGATCATTTATATTTTGATCATTAATCAAATTTTCAAAATTACATTTAAAAAAGAAACAAAAAAAAAAAAAGTAGAACTCAAAGAAATTCATTCATAAACCAAAGAAAAGAAAACAAAGAGGAACTTGCAAAAGATAGAACCTGAAAATTTGTTGGTTGAATGCTTCTTTTGTAGCATAAGGCAGCCCTGTATTTGGATCATAATACCTTAAATATGAAATGACAATTCATTAAGAAGTACAGTGGTAGAGTATATGAAGGAACCATTCATTTCAAAATTACATTTAAAAAAAAAAAAAAAGAGTTAACATGATACATATAAAATAAAATAAAAAAAAAAAGAAAAAAAAAAGTAGAGCTTAAAGAAAGTTAATCATAAACCAAAGAAAAGAAAACAAAGAAGAACTTGCAAAAGATAGAACCTGAAAATTTGTTCGAGCCTCTGACAATAAATGTCTTTAATCTGAAGAAAAAGAAAGGAGGATAAGGCTAGTAATACACTACTTAGTTACTAACGTGATATAAAAATAAAATTAAAAAAAAAAAAAAAACCTACTCCGCATTTCAAACTATCTAAAAAAAAGCATTCTATTTTTTATAATAAAAAAAATGTTTTATTTTTTAATTTGAATTTGAAAAAAAAAACGGTTTTTCAAATTTATCTAAAAATTTAAAATTTTAAAAATAATTTTACAGTCTAAGGCTATTGTTTAAATTTTTTAAATAACCACCCACTATTATTTGAGAGGCTTCTCCTGTTTAAATTCCTCATTTTTTAGTTTAAAAATACCCTTACACTCCTATGTTTAAGTAGAGACAAAATTAAATGACAATTCGATAAAAATGCAACTCTAACTCTCACTAAAACAGTGCCTAAAAAATAGGACCACTCTCTTATTAATTTTCAAATTGCTTTATCCACTTATAAATTAGATTCTCAGAATAAAAATTATATATGTACTAGCTTCATCACATGCGCAAAGCGCATCCAATTTAATGGATAAAGTAATTTGAAAATTAACAGGAGATGAAGCTTTTTTTTTAGTTGTCTTATTTTGTAGGAAAAAAAAATGTGTTTTTTATTTTATTTTATATATAATTTTTATTTAGAAAATTTAATTTATAAGTGGATAAAGGAATTTGAAAATTTACAGGAAAGTGGTCCTATTTTTTAGGCAATGTTTTAGTGGGAGTTAGAGTTGCATTTTTATCAGATTATCTTGTAGTTTTATCTCTAGTTAAGCATAGGAGTATAGGGGCATTTTTGAACTAAAAAAAAATGAGAAATCCAAACAGGGAAGCCCTTTAAATAATAGCATAGATAAAATAAAAACATAGAGTTTTTTCTTTTGGCTAAAAAAAGCCTCATCGCATACGCGAAGCGTGTGTGATGAGGCTAGTATCTTTAATTAATATGTTGATGAAAAAAATGTCTGGACTCTTCGGCAATTTTGAACCTTCATCTGAGAAAAAAAGGTGAAAAATATGTCTGGAAAAAAACTAACTCACCTTAGTAAAATAATAAATTCATATATATAATAGGGGAACTCTTTAGCTTCTACATTTTCTATACTTCAAAAAATAATCATATTGAAAAAAAAAAATTAATAAGACAAATTGAAAATTTTAAAACTGCCCCATTGAGGGGAAGTGGATCTAAAAGTCTTCTTCGAGGATCTTGACTCGAAGAGAGAGTTCTGAGAAACCCCATCCGCGAAATGGGCTCGGCCTAGGGGTTGAGAAGGGATGAACAAGCCTTCCATTGAGAGAAGATCAATTGGGCCCATTACCGAGTTAATTTGTGAAACCTATCTTCTCGAGGAGCACGTGGCCTAACCAAGAAGCAGCCATTTTCTTAGCCGAGGATCCCCCTTTTTCACTTACTTTCCTAAGGAATACATAGAGGAAAACATAGAGCCCAATGTAACAGTTACCTCTGCATTTATGGCTCTTCTCACCTAATACAGCCACATTGAATGTTGAATAACTAGCGTTAACAGTGAAAACACCCTCAAAAGTCCATTTTCATGATCAAAGAATGGCAGGGGAAGGTGTTGATGAGACAAGTATCCCCCTAAACCTAGCTAATAACAAGACAACTGGAAGAAGAGAAGAATGACTATAAAAGGAAGAGGAGGGCAACAGGAGAAGGGATCCAGAAAAAAAAAAAAAAAAAAAAAAAAAAAAAAAAAAAAAAAAAAAAAAAAAAAAGAGTTTTCACTTGTGTTTATCCTTTAGATACCCTCTTTGTACCTCGGGAGTATGATTCTTATATATAAAAAGTCTTGATTTTCTTGTCTTTACCTTCAACCATCTTATTAATCTTCCTATTGTGAATTTCTATCTCCCATACATTATAAATTAGTTGTGTTGATCTTGAACTCAAGGCTAGTTCTATAGCTTTGTGTTTTTGACCCCCACCCATCAAATTCTACTCTCACAAAATATTATACCCCACAGATACACCCACATAAAAGGGCCAAATTCTCAAAAGGAAATATTAAATAAAGAAATTAAGTAAAAAAAGATGTTTTGGAAATCAAATTCTATATGTAAAATTAGGACATGTGCTAGACACTCAAAATATAACCAGTTCTTGTTAATATAATTTCTAAATATTAATTTTTAATTAAAAATAAAAGAGTCTCTGAACATGCACGTAGTACAAGCAAAAGAACTAGTTATTAATAGTTATAATTAATTGTTGATAAAATTAGTAATATTACTATCAAGATAAATAAGGATCCTCCAAAAGAAAGAAGTGGAAAAAATGAAAATATATTCATGCTTCAAAATATCTAATTATTTTCAGTTTTTATTTAAACATATATATAACTGGGCTTAGAACGAAGAAGTAGAAGAAGAATTCAAGCACTAAAAATTTGATTTGGAGAATTAACATATGTATGTAATGTAAGAATTGCGCTCTTGGGACTATAATAAAAACTAAAACTAAAACCTCAGATTAATTAGTACATGAAAATGACCAGGCTTTCAATTAACAACTATGTTCATTGTTTAATTAAGGTAAATTCACAAAAAACAACTTTGATTACAAATTCAAAGAAAACACCAATGGAAAAGAATGAGAACTAGAATGAAAAAGAAATATATTGATTTGGAGATTAGAGAAGAAAATAATCAATAGATAGTGCTAATGTGGGATATAGGAAAGGGATTGATCAACTTACTTGAATGTGGGTGCCCTCCAAACAACACAATTGAGCTCATAGAAGTAGGCACTACAAAATGTATTGTACATATCTATTTGGCGAAACTACACTATTGGTCCTTGAAGTTTACCTCATGTGCGTAATTAGTCTATTAAGTTTTAAATGAGCACCGTTGGTCCCTCAAGTTTTAAAAATGAGCAATATTAATCATTCTATTAACTGCTGTTAGTTTATTGCTTACGTGGCTAACGGAATAGTAATTTGACAATTTTTTTTAATAAAAATAGTTACAAAAAATATTTTTCAGTAAGAAGAAACCCATTAATATCAAAATATTTACATCGTGTTTATGGTAAAGAGCTCTAAACCGTATGATCATCGGATAAGCGCAAAGCTCCCGGAATGAAGAGCATGCTATCATAAACAAAAGTGCAACAACAAATAGCCGAGGGACAACTTTCCCTTTGCTCATATTCACATCTATGCAATGAGTCCCAGAATGGTTACAAGCTATGGTATCCAAAAAAGAAAAAAAAAATGATACAATCCAAACTCAGGTATCCTATGGACTATGGTATGAGAAAGATCTAACAAAAGAGATTGAGATTTACATTTAAAAGATGGCCTTTTCAGATCTCTTTATTTATGTACCCATTGCCACTGCCTTCCCGATGTTTCGACCAATCGGTTTACATGCCACGTTATATACACCAATTGAAACTCACCTCATATGCAAGCCTGTGTAGCCATTATTCTACCTTGCTCCTTCTCGCAAGTCACACACCCTAACTTTGCCTCTTACTGCCTACCGGACTATGACCTATTCATCATTCGTTTCGTGTGTACCCTATCTAAATTCTGAAAGACTAAAACCATAATGGGTTTGATTTGCTGGGTAAAGTATTTTAGTATTAATGGATTTATGACCTGTAAAATAATTTTCGTAATTTTTTTCCTATTGGCAAAATGCCTAGATATTATTGTGTTAGCCACTTAAGTAATAAACTAACGGAAGTTAACAAATAGACTGATACTACCCATTTTTAAAACTTGAGGGATCAATAGTACTCACTTAAAACTTGAAAGACTAATTGTGCTCACAAGGTAAACTTTAGGGACCAATAGTGTAGTTTCGCCTATCTATTTCTACACAAAGAAGCCTATCCCTGAATTTATAAAAGTTTAGAGATGTATCTTTCTTGATTTATTTACTTTTCTGGTTTTAAAAGAGGGTAAAATTTATGTACAGCTCATTAATTAGGTGCATTATGTTAGGCTTTTCAATTAAATTCAAAGGCATAGCTACATTGAATCCAATTATTCTTGGGAATAACAACACTGTTTTTTGCTTTATTGGTTAATGTAACCATGTGTTTTGATTTAATTGGAACCTAATGTATTAGATTTAAGTTATGTTTTTTTTTTTTTTGGCAAAAATCCAAAATTGACCTTCTAACTTTCAACTTTTGTCATTTTAGTCCTTTAATTTTATGTTTTGTCATTTCAGTCCTTCAAGTTTCAATTGTTGTCAATTTAGTATTTTGTTAGACATCAGTTAGTTGTATCCGTTAAATAAGCCAAAATGGTGTCGTTTTGGCTCTTCTGTAATTAAAAAAAAAATTACTTGAAATCAAAACACAAAATAGAATATTTCTCAGTAGCCCTAAATTGAGAAATTTGCAAGGTCGTGTGAAGGCTAATTGTCGTGAACCTGATGCCCTAGAAATGTGTCATGGTCAACATATGTTGTTGAAGACTTGTGTATGCAAATAGGAACACAATAATGATTGCCTTGCTTTGCCTCGGAAACAAAGTCAGTGTCAATCAGGGGAACGATGAGTAACTGGGATGAAGTGGTTGAAAAGCTTTTCAACAAGGATGAGTCAGGAGAACTACATCTATAGAGTGATGCAAAAGCTCTAAAATAACTGCAATTATTCTTTTCATCAGTGCTGCCGACCCAGACTTCTCCTCTCCCTTCTTCCCCCAAATTTCTCATTTTAGGGCTGCCAACCCAGACGTCGTTCCCCTAAATTTTTTTTTTAATAACAAATTTTTTTTTTTTTTGTTTTAATTACGAAAATTATTATAAAAAAAAAAAAGCCAAAATAGTATCCTTTTGACTCACTTAACAAAGACAACTAACCGATGTGTAACAGAATACTGAATTGACAACAATTGAAACTTAGAGAACTGAAATGACAAAACTTAAAGGTAGAAGATTGAAATGATAAATGTTGAAAGTTACAGGGGAAATTTTGAATTTTTGCATTTTTTTTTATTTATATTTTATGTTTCTTAAAAAAAGTTATGTTCTTTATAAAAATAGTGGGGATATGAAATTTAAAGAATACATTTACATTGCAACCATATTTTTCTTTTTTGTTGTTATTATTATTATTATTTTTTATATAAATATTATAGGATTTAAAACTTATTATATTCTTTTTATATGAGAACTATTTTTTAACTGTCAAGTTAAGTCATCAATGAAGATGAAGCTCTTTCTTGGTATATGTAAGATTTGAATTTAGATTGGTTAATGTTATGTTTGGATCTTCATAGTTGATAGGGGCATCAATTAGAGGTGGCGAAATCCATTACAATCAATGAACCTGACACGACATGAAGTTAATAAGTTATGAGTTGAGACTTAACAGATTTTAATAAAAAAAAGTTTCTATCATAGTTTACCCCTTTAAATAAATACAAATATGACATTGTTTCATTACATCAATTATGGTGGGGAGACCACAATTTTACTCCCTACAATTACTCTAGAAATAGGCTTGCGTGGTATGATGTTGAAATCCATAAAAGACTTGAGTGTGTTTTTCTCATCACCAATTGGTTTTAAGGTGGAATGACATAGCTCATGGTCAACAAATGGTATCAGAGATAAGGTCTTGGGTTCGAGTCACGAGAGTGTCATTGTGAGGGAGAGATTGTTGGGAGGACTACAATAATTGACTTCCTAGTCCCTATAATCACTCTAAAAACAAGTACGCATGCTGTGATGTCGAAGGCCATAACAGACTTGAGTGTGTCTTTCTCGTTGCTAATTGGTTTTGAGGTGGAATGACATAGCTCGGAGTTCGACAAGTTATATAATAATACTTTTTTTCTTTCTTTTTCTCTATCGATTCAAGTTTAAAAATGTAGTTTTTCTAGACAAATAAATTAAAAGGCTTTGATTTTTTCCCCTCAATTATTGTGAAACTCTGAAAATCAAGATTAAAACGGACCAATTTCATTAAGTTGATACTTAAATTTTCTCTGTAATTTCTCAAATTTGAACTCTCTCTCTCTCTCTCTCTCATTATTAATATCTAGTACAAAACTAACTAAGAATTAGAATGGAATAAAAGATTTTAGTCTTTGCTTAACTCTCAAGTTTTTGATATGCTAGTATGGTTATTCATTTATTCTTTAGATTTTTTTTTGGGAATTTTTTTTATGTCAACCTATATAAACTGTATTTAAAACTAAGTTGTTCTTGTGCTTTAAACAACTTAGACTACCAGAGAGAGAGAGAGAGAAAGGACGGTGGGTGTAGTAGGCAATGGTGATATCGTATTGTTGATTCATTTTCATGTTAGATGAGGAACCTGAGTGCGTGATCTTCATCTGATGTAAAACATTTGTTTTCAAATAATATAGAAATGATAATTTTTTTATAAAATTTTGAAGCACTAGCTCCATTTTATTATTATTTTCGTGTCAGCGATTTTTTCCTTTAAATCAACCACAACGCACTCTTAACATAATGATCACTCCACAAGAAATTCATTTAGTAAACATATTTAACAAACTTCTTATGCTTATCTCAAAGCTTCCGTTTTTATCTCAAACTCTGAATTATAAACAAAAAGAATTAAAAAATAAATACAAATACAAAATATACATATTAAATCATCTAGTGTCCTTTCAATATGCAGAACCATTATCACTATCCCTCTTTGTCCAAGAATTTCTTGGCCTCCTTGTACATTTCCTTCAAGTACTCCCTAAACCTAACCAAGTCCAACTTAACATTTTGTTCCTTCAAATATATGCTCATAACCTCAGGGGACCAACTCTTTCCTCTATAAGCAACTGGGTCTTTTATCATCATGTCATCCTTGTCATATTTCTCTATCAAACTGCTCTCCTCTGCTTTTATCCTGTACTCCATGTACACTAACCCCATATCCTTAGCTGATTTTTCAAAGCAAACCTGTGACACCCATTCAGCCCCAAGTGGCACCACTTGCACAAACACAGAGCCAGGTCGAAGAAACAATGAATGTGTAAGTGCTGCACCATGTATTCCAATCATTGCATGACTCGAATTTATTAATGCATAAGATTCCTTCAAAGGGGTTGTAGTTCTTGGCTCGAAAACAGTCACATTAAAACCAATTTTTTCAGCTTCAAGTTTTACTTCATTTTGGTTCAAGAGTACACGACCAACACCAACACTTCGACTAGCCAACACTAGAATTGGCCTAGACTTTGTATGTTTAAATTTAGAGGGATAGTTTTGGTTTTGGGTTTGGTTTTGGCCATATGCTTTGTCTAGGAAGGCACGAAAATGTGTGAAGGTTATTGAGTTTGGTGTTAATTTAGGGTCTATAGTCATAAAGCCATGTGATATCATCCCCACACTGGTTGAAGGAAAACAATGAGTGGTATTATCATTATCCAAGTCTATAATAGGGAATTTACTGAAAGTATATATTATTTCTGTATACTTACTAACCCACCAATCACGAGCCTTCGATATCACGAGAACAACATCTTGATTAGGATAGACTGAATTGACGGTGATGAAGAGGGGGATGAAGCCATCATTGAAGTCATGGAAGAAGTTCCCGGTGTACCCACCTGCACTGAATACTAGGGCTGGGGCCTTGTGTTGGATTTTACATTTTGGGCTTGATGGGCCTGAGATGAGGGCGACCTCCTTGACTCTAGGCATTGTGAAACTCTCCCATTTGCGTGGATAGGGCCTCAATTTTTCTACCATGGGCTTTTTTGGGGTAGAGATGGTAGGGTCCATTAGAAAGAATGTTGAAGTAGTGGGGTCTAGGACTGTTGGGCCATTGATTGAACAGATGTCATAGAAATTGTGAGTACGGTCACAGTTGATTTCTTTTGCTTGAGTGGATTGTGGAAATGGTGGAGTGAGTGTTTCCCTCTTGTTGATTGATTTGGGTAACCTGTGTTTTCTACCTGCAATCATAAGAAAGTCCCAAAAATAAGTTTAGAGATGAGAGGCTATTTCAATTTTGTCAACCAAATTTATATTATCAATTGAAAAATGATATATGAATCTCAAAAAAAAAAAAAAAAAAAAAAAACCCAAACACAAAAACTTAATTAATAATTTTAATTCTTGAGAAACAATAAATATTTAAATACTATGTGACACATGTGTTCCTGTTAGTTCAACCGGTAAAGTCACTGAAAGTTGAATAAGAGACCTAAGATTCAATCTCCGTCTATACTAAAAACTGATTGGTGTTTTAGTTTGATGATAAAGAGACATCATCAAAAGCGGACATCATAGGTTGAAACTATCTGTAAAAAAAAAAAAAAAAAAAAAACTATGTGACACATATTGACCTATAATTGATCATTTTATATTGCACTTTATGCCACTCATCCCCATTTAATTGGTAGGATAATAAATGCCATATTTATACCTAAATTTTAAAGGGAAATAGGAAATCTTAAGGTTGATCAATTTGACAAATGTCGCAAGATCCAAAGAGATATAAATCATTTGATAAAATATTACTAAGCATCTTCACATTGTGATTAAGTTGTGGTCGAGCGGTTGGTCTATAAATAGATGCCTTCACAATGTAACTTTTGTCTCAATCCCTCTAAACCAAAATTCCCATAATATTTTAAATTTTTTATACGATGAGAACTAGCTAGATACCTAGGAGGAAGTCTCTTCCAACATACATATCAAATCAGTCAGAAAATAAAAGTTATTTATTTATTTATTATTTTATGATTCAATAGTACTTACAACAATGAATAAAATATTTGAATTTTGGATATCATAAACATACTAAGAGGTGTTGACCAGTTCTGCTGCATAACTCTTGTCAATTAGAAAACAAGTTTTTATTTTTTAATGCAAACTAAAAACCAAGTTAATGAGTGATAAAGGATAACACGAGGGAGTTTAGTGGAGCCAATTCTTACAAAGGCTTGGTATGTTGTAATAAGAGATACTCATCACTTAATTAACCACAAGACTCTTCACCTTATTGTGACTGATTTTGATCACAGAGAGTCTATGTGACACGCAGATTATATTGAGACAGCAAATGTAAGTGCCTTCACACAACAAATGAAGAGAATGTAAAAGGGTTTTGCAACACATACCTTGACTGGTCTTGGTTGAACGCAACACATTCATTCTCGATACCGGTGATAAATATAAGTAAAGCTGAAATACCAAAAAAAAGACTACTATTGCAAGGCATGTTGAATCTCTCTTCTTCATATCGCTATACGATCCAAGCTTTTCTGTAGATTATTTCGATTTTGATACCAAGATTGAAGCTTTCCTATCCATCCATCCTTTTCTGGGCATAAACTATAAACAATCAACAGATATCCCACCTTGCTGGCTCTAAAGCTCCTCTAATTGAAGATCTTCAATCTAAAACTTCAATCAAAATGAAAAGTGTTAAACAAAGGTATTATTGAAGAACAAAGAAGTCGAAGAATTTTGTAAATCTTTTGCTCAATCTGATGTCTGATTTTCTTGACTTAAAAAACTTTCTATGGAAGAAGTTTTTGGAGAGAGAGAGAGTGCAACCTCATGGAAGAGACGTGGGAAGCATTAGGAGGGTGCAAGCTCATACGTTAGGCTGTGATTTAAAAGAGACAGCTAAATTACATTATAAAAGTATTTGAGTAGAGAAAGACATCCTAACTTAGCTCCCCCTAAAAAAATAAGGAAAAAAGGAGAATCCAAATACCCAATCAAAGCTCAATGATGATTGTTTCTCGGGAAAAAAAAAAAAAAAAAAAACTCAATCATGATTAATCATTTTTGCTAATTCGAAAATGATTAATGTGATGTAATGTCGATCGTGAGTTAGAGTGCATCTTTCTTCACATAGTTGAACAACATTTTTTTTTGAGAATAAATTGAACAACACTTGGTTGAAGCAAAATGTTATTGACATAATTTAAAAGTTTACCTTTGTGCATAATTGGAGAATGATTGTATTATTTAAAACTTGTCAAAGATATGAACCAAATAGCCACGCTAAGATCACATTGTTTTTTGGGGTAATTAATAGGTTTGTGTTTTGATGCAATCATTTTTTCCCCTAAGTCAGCCAACATAACATCAAAATTCAATGCATCCTGTAAGCTGACACGTAGTTACGTAATATTATTAATTTATTACTATTAGTATGACAAATATTTTATTTGTACACTTTTTGTGTACATAACTACACATATTTTATGCTCATCCCATGAAAGCCAGGGTTCTCTAGGTTGAGTTAAAAGAAACGTATCCTAGAGGACGTTGTAGCTGATGGATATTTCTGTGCAATAGAGAAGGAACATGTTTGAACCTTGTAGAAACTATAATTTCTAGCGTTGAATAAAAGATTTGTGGTTGAGGGCAGTGCCGACTGAATGGTAGAAGCATCAGTTGCCTAAGGCTCCAAGTAAAAAAAAAGCTCTCAAATTTTAATTAATAGGGTTATTTATAATCAATAAATAAAATAATTTTTTTACCAAATGATAAACAAACAAAAAAGAGAGAAAAATGCTACGTCCACAATATTTTTCATAATATTTTTACAACAAATGCTAAGTAGCAGGTTATTACAGCCTATTATTGATGGCAAAAAAATAATTATAGTGGTGTTTTCAAATAGAAAACAAGAAGTAACATAAAACATAAGATTTGTTGTGAAAAATATTGTGAATGTTGCACTTCTAAGAAAAAATAAAAATAATAATAAGAGTTAAGTTAGCAAAATGTTACTAGTTCTCATCTAGGTCTATTTCTAACACTATTTTTTTACTTACCACTATTAATTTGCCACATCAATAAGTGCCAAAAATTTTGTCAGATTTTTTGTGTCTATAAAATTTCTAAAAAAGGAAAAAATTCTACGTAATTCATGTTAAGTAGTAGTAATTTTACATCTAAAATAAGATAATCAATTTTCTTCTTAGGCACCCAAATGCATCAAGTTGCCCCTAATTGAGGAGAAAAAAAATATATTAATCTCCCCCTTACTTTGATTATATTAATTGAGTTACATCTAAGGCAATGTTCTCTATTAAAACGAGTGGGCCTTTATCCATCTTTGCCATTCAAAAGTGAACCCAAACCTAGGTATGGAAATAGCCAAATAGGTCCAACCCTATTACATTCAAAAGCCTATTGGGCCCAATTGTAACTTGTAAGCACTAAGCAGCATTAATTGTATTTTTTTAATTGGATCTATTCTTACCATGGAAATATCCCAACATCAATAAATCTTAGGTTACAAATTTTTTTTTTGGGATTGACTATAAATCCTGAAAAGATTAATTAGGGTTGATCACATATCATCAATTGTTGAAACAATAGTCCAGTCCAGTGAGACTTCATAGTTCAAAAGATTTAAGAAATTCACAGCATTACCTTCTAAAATATGGTTTAGACTTTTTAGATTGGCGGCACTGGATAGAGCAAGTAAGGCCGGCTTCATAGCTTGGGCTTCTCCCTTAATGCATCTCCCTCCCTGATGAAGAAAATTAGTCCTAAACATGAGTGAATCTTCCATCTTCAATCCCTGCATGCTACTGTTAAGACCAACCCAACATCCATGATAGCAGCATCAAGTTTAATTTTCCTTCTTCTCTTCTAATTAACCCTTCCTCGCAGCATGTTCATGAGCTTTTGTCTTCTTAAATTAGCCAACTACACTCGTTTTGTGCATTTGGGTGAGCATATTTTTAGTAATTTATTTATTTTATGACTTTCCTTAATAAGACGATTAACTAAAATTCTTATACATTTTTTAAATAAATAAATATAAATATATATATAAAGTCAAACCATGTACACATATCAAGGAGTTGGCTTAGTGGTCTCTAAGGTCTCATGATATCAATGAGATCATAAGTTCAAAACCTGAGGGAATAATTAGATACTTGAAGGGGTTTGAATACTCTTGTTTGTCAAAAATAAAAAAATAAAGAAAAACACATAATTATACTAATTTCAATAAATTATTGGCAAATGTATTTTTTTTTCTAAAAAAAAAAAAATTTACTACAACTACTAACTGATTGAATATTTAATACTTTTTGGCAAAAACTTTAGGCACCCGTTAAAATTTAAAAATACACTCCCTTTACAGATGAAAATGTGAATGAACTATTGGTGGCTATCAATCTTCAAATAAATAAAAGGGTCACTACAGACCATCTGATATCTAGTATATTAAAACATTACAAATCACAGCTCTATATTGTCCCTTGTGCCTTATTTATTTTTTTATTTTTTAGAAGTGATTTAGTGATTTGTATTAAGCAAGGGTGAGTTGGTGACATACTTTTATATATATATATATATATATATATATATATATATATATATATATATATATATAGTATATTTAAATATAATGGTAAGAGTCATAATAACTATTTCATTTCACTCAACTAGGCTACTTTTATTACACACTTGAATATAATTATTACAATCATTGTAAATCTATAGCAAGTGCCTTTGCTAGTTTTAATCTTCACCTACGTAAGTTCACTCCAAAATTTCTCACTAGCCAATCTGTCCTTTTTGAGCTGACAACATGTCCGGTAAGCAATCCAATTAACAATCCACAAGCATATCCAATTACTACCACTTTCCAACCAAATCCTTCTCCTAATGATGATTCATGTCTCATTTCAGAAGTTGGTATCTCATTATTTCCACATTTCTTGGACAATTGAAAGCCACACAATCCAGAGTTTCCATCAAAAGAGGAACTTTGAAATGTCAAAAACTGCCCACCTTGTGGAATTGGACCAAATAGTTGATTTTGAGAGAAGTTTAAATACTCAAGAAATGTGAGACTTGTTAGCTGCTGAGGGATTTCACCAAAGAGGCTATTTCGAGAAAAATCCAAAGATTCAAGCTCAATTAGGTTTCCCAAAGATGATGGGATATGGCTCGTAAAGTTATTGCTTGATAAATTGAGTACAATCAGTGCCTTGAGGTTCCCCACGCTATCTGGAATTTCTCCATAAAACTTATTGTTAGAGAGATCAATAGCTGTGAAGATAGTAAGGATTTTTACCAATTCCAATTCTACTCCCTTATTCACTATAGTCACTGAGTCTTTGTAATAATTGGATACATTTTCCATGTACCCTGGTTGTGATTTGTCATTGCTAGTGGCATTTGAGATTGCACTCCAATTTTGAAAGTACTCTGATGGTAACTTACCAAAAAAATTATTGTGAGAGAGGTCAACGACATGCAACTTGGATAAGCCAAACTGTATATCAGGCTCCCATATAGGACCATGGAATGCATTTGCTCGCAAGACAAGAATCTTTAACTCTGATAAAGACTCCAACCAAAAAGGGAATGTATCATTCAATTTATTATTTCCAAGATTCAAAACTTCTAACATTCGACATTTAACTAGTGATCGTGGAATCTTCCCTTGTATTTGGTTGTGATTCAAGTCTAGTGTCACCAAACTACATCCATTTTTGAATGTTTCAGGCAAGTTTCCTTGAAAGTGATTATTTTTCATAGCCAATACTACAAGAGAATTGCTCAAGTTTAGCAAACATTGTGGAATCTGACCAGTCAATTGGTTATTAGACACATCAAGGACTTCCAGAGCATGCACCTTACATATCATTGGGGGGATACTTCCGGTCAATTTATTTTTTGAGGCAAAAAAATATTGGGTAGACAATGGGGGAATAGGAAATGACCCTTGCAACATGTTGGAACTCAAATCTAAAAGGTACATATTTTTCCATGGAAGAACTACTGGAGGTTGCTCAAATTTGCTTAAATGATTATAGGAAAGATTTAGGTATTCCAATGTCTCTTTTCCAACATTCCAAAACCATTTAGGTATGTTACCTTCAATGGTGTTGTTGGAAAGGTCCAAAGTTTGCAATTCATTTTGGGCTTCTAGAAAAGCAGGAAATTCAAGCAAATTGCAAGAAGATAACCACAAAGCTGAAAATTTGGGGAGGGTTGAACTGATTTTTGCTTTTGAAACCAATACTTTGTTACCTGAAAGATCGAGATTTTTAAGCTCTTTAAACTCGAAGAAAGTGTTTAACTCCACCTTGCCCTTTAGGTTGATCGAAGAAAGATCTAGGCTTCGTAGCTTAGTCAAATTGGCAATTGATCTTGGAATTGATTCATTCAATTTGTTTTCATTCAATCTCAAAACATATAATGCTGATGAAGAGACATTTTGGAATTTGAGCGGGCCAGTGAGCTGATTATGATCTAGATATAATCTAGACAATGAAGGGATTGTAAACAAAATTAAGGGAATGGCCTCTGTGAGTGAGTTATGAGACAAGAAAAGGAAAGACAAATTAGAAAGTCTACCTATTTCGGATGGGATTGGCCCTTTCAACTGATTTCCATAGAAATTTATGAGACGGAGGTTAGTAGTATTTGTTAGCCAAATTGGGAAGCAACTGTCAAAATTGTTTTGTGAAAGGCTTAACAATTCTAGTTGTGTAAGATTTCCCAAGAAAGATGGCACTTCCCGATTGTAAAGGATTTTGTCAAGTCTCAGACAAGTGAGTTTTGCAAGGTTTCTGAATGTAGATGGAAGCTGACCATGAAAATTGGTATATGAGAGGGAAAGATAAGTAAGTTGTGATAGGTTTCCAATGAAAGAGGGAATTGCCCCTGAAAAGTTACTTGACTCGAGATTCAAATAATTCAAGGACTTGAGGTTGCCAATTGAATTGGGCAATTCCCCTGAAAAGTTTGTATCAGAAAGATCCAAATATTTCAAGGACTTGAGGTTGCTGAAGGAACTGGGCAATTCACCGGAAATCTTTGCAGAAGAAAGATCCAAATAATTCAAGGACTTGAGGTTGCTGATTGAATTGAGCAATTCCTCAAATAAATTTGTTTCGGAAAGATCCAAAACATTCAAAGACCCAAGGTTGTCCATTGAATTGGGAAATTCCCCAGAAAAATTTGTTGCACGAAGACGCAATTTCTTTAGGGAACTACCATATCGAAATTTGGGAAGAAAAACAATGAGTTCATAGTTATATGACAAATCAATGGATTGTATCTTAGGCAACAGGAAAATATCTGAGGGAAATTCACCCTGCAAATTGCAGTCAAGCAGACTAAGAGAAGTCAAAGAAGACAAATTTGCCAGGGATTGAGGTAGTGATGATGAAATGTTCACATAGTCTAGATGAAGTTCTCTCAAATATGTCATGTTCTGGACAAGTGCTTCAAGATGAATTCTTCTGAGATCCAACATTTTATAATAATAATCACCACCAACAAAGTATTTAAAATAATTGAAAGAGAGATCAAGTGAAACCAAATTGGATAGCCATGAAATTTCCGACGGGATTTGGCCATGTAAGAAGGAAAAAGAGAGGTTGAGATGCGTCAAACTTACAAGCTGGCCAAATTCAGAAGGGATTATGAAGGAAGAGAAGTTGTTGGAGTCAAGGTTGAGTTTCCGAAGATGACGCAAACTGAAGAGACTGCTGTTAGAGTTGAGAGGCCCATAAAGCCAACTGTTGCTCAAGTCTAAGCCAATCACCTCACCATTTTGTGTATCGCATGTGATCCCATCCCAGGAACAACAATCACTATCTGCCTTCCAAGACTTCATCTTTGGATAAGAACCATTATAGTAATCATAGTAATTAGAATAATTCCTTTCAACAAATTCTTGCCTTAGTTGCAACAAATGAGCACTTTGGTCAGGGAGGCAATGATGATGAGAGGAAGTATTAGAGGAAGTTTGAGAAAGAGAAATGAAGAAGAAACAAGAGGCAAGGAATAAAGGCAGGTATTGATGATTCATTTTCCCCATGCTGAACATCATTACAGCAGAGGAAGTAAACAGAGAATTGGGTGGCAAGGGTTATAAGCGAAAAAGAAGCAATGATATGAGTGGATATTTATACACACAAAATAATGCAGATAATGGGAATGGGAGCCAAGTTGAAAGGACTAGAGTAACTGGATATTTATCTTTATTTTTATTTATTATTTTTTGTGGTCCAAATTGAATTGGATTTCACCATATCGAATTGAAAGGACCGTCTAATATAATTAAATCATAAGAGCTATCAGTATTGACTGGAATTTTCTTTACATAATACACCGTTGTGATAGTGAAGGTGCTCATCTAATTCCTATTATTCGAGAATCCATCAAAAAGTGCTCATCTTTCCATACACCGTTGTGTTAGTGTTTTATTTGTTATGGGTTTGGGCCTCTTTTACTAATTCCATATTTACAAAAAATGATTATTTTTGGGTGATAAATATTAATAAAATGTTATAAATATTAGCACATATTCCAGATGTAATGGCCAATCACTTGATAAATCGAAGTAATGGAGGACCTAATAACATTAGGAATGCCGAATAAATGTTTTCTCAAAAGGCACATTTTATTGAAAAGTAATTTTGGCGGTGATATTTTTTGGTTGTTGAGGTAACAAATATCTTATGAAGAAAGTGGAGGATATCTGGTATAATAACCAAAATTAATAAATCACATTCTACCAACACCTATTCAAACTGCCTTGTGTACCAAAAAAAAAAAAAAGTTTAAGGAACATAATATATATAAGAATAATTTACGAAAACCTCACTTCAACAATGATAGACAACGCTCATCCCCCTTCCCTTATATATGTGTGTGTGTGTATTTGTTTCTCAAAAAAAAAAAAAAAGAATAATAGACAATAAATAAATAAGGCGTAAATGCACTTTTAGTCCATACATTTTGGCCTTTTTTTATTTTAGTTCCTACATTTTAATTTTACCACTTTTAGTCCCTAATTTAATTATCGCATTCTATTTTGGTCATTTCCGTCAGTCAACCGACGGAAATTACTGAGGTGGCTGTCGGAGGAATTAAAATATTATAAAAAATGTCACATCACCATAACACATCAACATATAAATTTAAAAATTAATTTATTAATTTTAACTAAATAATAAAAATAAAAATAGAATTAAAAACTAAAATTCACATTAATTAAGATTGTTCTTCTAATTGTTCTTCATTTTACAACTTATTCTTCTTGCTCTTCCCAAATCAAACCCAACAACAAGAACTCAAACCCATCCCAAGAACACAAACCCAACAACCCAAGAACTCAAACCCAGATCACTAGGACATAAATGAAAACAAGAAGAAAAAACTCAAATTCAACACCTCAAAGATCATCAAACTCAACACCATCAGATCTACCACAAATCAAGATCTTCTCATGTTCTTCCCCAAATTCTAACACAATCAACACTGCATTCTCAACAAATCAAACCCATATACCCAATTAACAAAATATCAAAAAATTAAACAAAATATCTCAAAAATTAAACAAATTCAAAACACAAAAACAAAGAAATCTACATCTCCAACATCAAGCCCCTCTCTCTCAGCATCTTCTCCGTTTTCTCTCTGTCCGACCTCAGCCTCTCCATCTTCTTCCTCATCGCGCTCAGCTCCTCCGCGAGCGACGCGTCCAGATATTCGATCTAAAGAATATACACTCTCTGATACATGTTCACAAATCCTCACAAACACAGAACATGAGCACAAAAATCCCAGTACCTTACCCTCTACCATACCCATGTTGATCACGAGCTCACGCGCCGCCACATGTGATCTCACGCGTCGCCACGGCCATGGTGCTTGGCAAATCCGTGAAGCCTTAAACCTCCACAATTCCAAGCGTCGTCCTAGGCAGTAGATCGAGAAGTTGAGTTCTAGGTTCTAGAGAGAGATCGGATAAATATGAAGTGTTTGGCTCGGGTTAGAGAGAGAAAGGATGAGAGGTTGGGAACCACCATCATCGTGGTGGTGGTGGCTGGGCTTCACGACAGAGCTAGGAGGCTGTGCCTCGTTTAGATCAAAGAGAGGGTGAGACTGATCTAGGGCGAGAAAGCTTATAGGTTTCGATTTTTGAGAGAATTTGAGGTTGAAATGTGAAACCATCGCCGATGGTGGTAGTGGTGATGAGCTTGAGAGGCTTCGCCATGGTGGTTTGAGACAGAGACAGTTCAGATCGGAGATTTCGATGTTGAGATAGTTGGTTCGGAGATAGAGAAGACCACCGTGGTGGTGGTGCTGGTGATCGGAGTGATGAGTTTAAGGTACCGGGCCAATGGAGGCTCGGGTGAGAGAGAGAAAGAAGGCTCTGTAAAATGAAGAACAAAAGAAGATGAAGAACAATCGTGAATTTTAGTTATTAATTCTGTTTTTTTTTTTTTTTGTTATTATTTAGTTTAAATTAATAAATTAAATTTTTTAAATTTATATGCTGATGTGTCATGGTGAGGTGGCATTTTGTATAATATTTTAATTCCTCCGGCAGCCACCTCAGCAATTTTCGTAGGTTGACTACGGAAAGGACCAAAATAGAACGCGTTAATTGAATTAGGGACTAAAAGTGGTAAAATAAAAATGTAGGGACTAAAGGGAAAAACATTAAAATGTAGGGACTAAAAGTGTATATACGCCAATAAATAATTAATAAGGCTAAAATATTATTTTTGAACCTAAAGTTCTTATAAATAAAGAAATTTTTCAATAATTTACGGATGAAAAAAAATAACTTTTTACAATAGTTTGGGAATTAAAAATGAACTTTTAATACTAAAAATTGACAAGTATAATATTTTTAATAGTTTAGGAGGAGTGAGAAAAAAAATTCATGTAAAATTTAGGGATAAAAATAATATTTTAGCCAAAAAAAAAATAGAATAGCAAGTTTTCTTTTTATTAATCTTTTCATAATCCCATCATTAATTTCATTTTAAAAGAATGAATAGTGAGGGTAAGAAGTAATGTTAGAAGTAAGATGAGGATTAATTTCCTCTTCCCCTCTTCCTTGGACCAAAACTTAAACATGAGACAATAGAGTAAAGTGAAAATCACTACACAAAAGTAATACTAAAATTTTTGGTCATCAAGCATAGACAAAATGAGTCAAATCCAATATCTCTATCTAAAATTTTCAGTGCCTTAATAATCTTGGCAGACAATATATTGACTAGGTTTAAGTAAAGACAAAAGTTTTGAGGACGTTATAACCTTGCTTAATTTTCTTGGTAAGTTACTCCCTTGTCAATCTTCTTCCTCTCTCTTTGTCCTTATCCATATATCATACTTTGTGTTTGGAGGGAAATTTTCTTGAATTTGTCATCTTGAAGTGTAGAAGACGGAAATTTGGGTCCTAAGGCCTTTAATTTGATATAAACTCCCGCACCAATTTTCCAAATTCTTGTTAGGAAATAGTTACATGAGAATCAGAGGGCCTTTCTGAATTCTTGTTAGCAAATAATTTGAAGAGAAAAATATTCAAACGAAGATGGTTCCACATATTCTATGAGACGACCTAGTCGTGAATCAATGAATGTCATTGTATTTGTAATTAGACATTTGAGACAATGCAAAAATTGACACCGCGTTAAAGGTCATTATCATTTGGTAAATCAAAGTAACGAATAGACTCTCTTCTTTTTCTTTTTCTTTTTGCCCTTTTTTTTCTTTTAATAATTCAATAGTTACAATAATTGGAGAAGAGAAATTGAAACTTTTTTTTTTTTTAATATTGGTCCTTATTATTTTCAATTTACAATTAATTTGGTCTTTACAGTTAAATTATTAACAGAAAATGCTTACATGACATTAAAAAATTACACCTCATCATTTGAAAAAAAAAATCAAAATCCTTTTTTCTTTTAATCACTCCTGCTCCCTTTCTTATTGTACCAAAAAGATCTTTAAATCTCATAAAAAAAAAAAATCTTTAAATTCATTTGCTCCAATGCTTCTGACTCGGCCAAGAAACTGAGTTCGTGGACCTTCACGAACTCGTCTGTGGTTTCAATTGCAATCTCAAATTTGGTCATGACATGCAGACCAAATGTAACAAAGAATCTTCACTTCAAAAAGTGCTAAACCTGAAGTTAGATGAGATCTACTAAAAAGGAAAAAGGCAAAATTGTTTGCAGTTGTTCGAAATTTTAGTGTGTATAAAATATTGAAAAGAGAAGAAGAAGAAGTTGTTCGATATGAATTTTTTTTTAAAAAAAAAGCTGTTTTTGTATGGTCTGGGATTGGGATGGGAGTCTCAAGTAATACCAGCGCCTCCAAACCAAAGCTTTTCTTCATCTTCATCTTCTCCTTCTTTCTAAGAGACAGTTCTGCACAAGTGAGAGGGCAACGAAAAATAGGAGAATATGAAGAAAAAAAATGAAGCGAGTTTAGATTTGTTTATTTATTTATATAATTTAGATCTGTTTGGTCATCGTGTGTTGATTTGTGTGATTATTGGATCTGCAAAAACATGCAAGCAAATGAATTTAGATTTGTTTGGTTAGTAAGAAAGGGGAGGAAAAGAGAAAAGAAAATAAGATTTTGAATTTTTTTTTAAATGCTGATGAGGAATTTTTAACGTGAATTAATTATTATTTTTTAGCTATGTTAGCTTCAAGTGTACCATTTGTGCACACCATTTGCCATGTAGGCATTTTTTGTTAATGAGTTTATGGTAGAAACTAAATTGACTCCAAGTTGAAAATAACAAAAGCTAAATTGATTACTGTTAAAATATAAGAACCAAAATAGTATTTTCACCGAAATTCTAAATCAGTGAAACGTTGTGTATTGAAGATTCTAAAGCCTCGAAGAACTTCCATTACAGAATTTCAAAGAGTTTTTGACAAATGAGCAATCAGACATTCACAACAATTCCGTTTAAAAAATCTCTCAATCCGCTTTCCAATCAAAGTGGAGGATATCAAGTGTTAGAATTAAGAGCATATTAGTATAATTTTTTAATCAATGAATCTTTTAAGAAAATCGAGTAAGAAGATTATTCTATTGTAATATAATATAAACACTAATTATTGTACCACTGATCATTCATTGATACAAAAATTTATTTGTAAATCAAATTTATTTGTTTGATATCCAAATTTAAAAATTTGTTGTTACATATTCTACACCATACATAAAGATGCATTAAAAAAATTTATAATAAAGCAATATTTTAGATTTTTAGTTTTAGAAAATTCCGCCTAAATAAGACTCAATTATTTCGGATGGGGCCGCTACATGATATTTTGCCACCACGATAGTTTTCGAATGCGACATGTAGTTTTTGGAAATGATTTTTTTCCCACAGTAATCACAATCTACCAAGACCCATACAAGCTGGCTTGTCTACCGAAAAATATATAAAATTTTGTGGAACATGAAATATAAGGAGAATTTAAGAAAACCTCACTTCAGCAATGATAGACAATGAATAAAAAAAGGGCTAAAATATTGTTTTCTAACCTAAAGTTTGTATAAATTTTGCTTTTCCTCCCCAAAATTTAAAAAGTTCTATTTCATCCTTAAATCTTTTAAAGAAAAATTTACAATAGTTTGGGAATTAAAAATGAAAATTGACAAGTATAATTTTTAATAGTTTAGGAGGAGTGACAAATGAACTTTCTAAAGTTGAGGGATGAAAAAAAATATTCATACAATATTTGGGGAAAAAAAAATATTTTAGCCAAAAATTTTTTAATAGAATAGGAATTTTTTTTCTTATTAATCTTTGGCTAATCCCATCATTAATTTAATTTCAAAAGAATAAATAGTGAGTGTAAGAAGATAATATTAGAAGTAATATGAGGATTAATCTCCTTTTCCCTCTGTCTTGGACCAAAACTTACTTATGAGATAATAGAGTAAAGTGAACAACACTACATGAAAATAATACAACTTTTAGTCATCAATCATAGACAAAATGAGTCAAATGCTATATCTCTATTTACAATTTTCAGTGCCTTAATAATCTTGACAGACAATATATTGACTAGGTTTAAGCAAAGACAAAAGTTTTGAGGGTGTTGTAACCTTGCTTAATTTTCTTGGTAAGTTCCTCCCTTGTTTATCTTCTTCCTCTCTCTTTGTCCTCGTTCATAGATCATACATCACGTTTGGAGGGACCAATGGATGGGCTGGAATTTGCTTGTGTTTGTTTTGGGGTGTTGTTTGCGGTTACTTTTTGCTACTAGGCTATTTTTTTTTTATAGCTTTTAAAAATATCAATAATATTGTTGAGGAGGGCAAAGTGTAATTTTATTGAAACAAATGGCTAGGGGGAGGGGGGGGACTGCCCCCCACATTTAACAATAGCTCCGTCCCTAAGTCCTGAGGCCTTTGACACCACGTTAAAACTTATTATCATTTGGTAAATCAAAGTAATGAATCTAGACTCTTTTTTTTTTTTTTTAATAATTCAATAGTTACAATAATAGGAAAATTAAGATTTGAACTCTAGTTCTCTTAACAAAGAAGAAAAAAGTTATAACATTGTGTTACAAGACCTTTGAAAACAAAAGCAAGAACGTCAAATAAAATGTTTTTACAAAAGACTTAAAAAATCTCATTTCCATTCAAGATTATATTAGTAGCAGATTTTTTTTTTTTTAGGTGACAAAAACCATATCAACAAACCCTTTCAGTAATGAATTTGCATATTTAGTAATCAAAGGCTTTTGCTGCAGTTAGAGTCGAGGTTTTTTGCACTAATGAAGCCTAAAATTTTTTAAGCCATACTTTCACACTCAATTTTCCACCCAGCTAAAGACTATTAACTAGCTTTTCTACATGTCCTCTTGACAAAAGTTGGTGAATGTACTGTAACCTCTGCTCAATTTTCTTGGTAAGTCTCCCTGTTAATTTTCATTCTCTCGGCCTAATGTCAATTTGCACTTAAGGAGATTCTTCAATTTGGACTTTGGAGGATCTATGAAAGAACTGAAATTTGTTTTTAAGCCATAATTTCACACTCAATTATCATTTCATGTAAGTTCCACTTTGGAAATTTGCTCACTTTGTCAAGATCATAATAGAGAGCAGTTAAATTTTCCACCCATTTTGTTTGACCAGGTTTAATGTAATCGATTAATCAAAGTATTTAAAATCTGAAATCCTCAATTTTCCACCCAGCTAAAGACCGTATTAACTAGCTTTTCTTGGTAAGTTTCATTTTCCCTCCCTGCCTTATATCCATACCATACATGACAAGCTCCTTTACCTAATTAGTGACCGTGAATGAGCTGAAATTTGTTGGGTATAGGAGATGGGAAATTGAGTCATGGGTACTTAAATTGGTAACCAATTTCCAAATTACCGATAGCTGATAATTACATGAGAAACAGAACTTTCGAAGGAAATTAGTACGACATTGTTTTTTGGTCGTTGAGGTAACAAATATCTTATCAACAAAGTGGAGGATATCTGGTGTAATAACCAAAATTCATAAATCAAATTCTACCAACACCTATCCAAGCTGGCTTGTCGACCAAAAAAGGAGTTTGAGGAACATCGTATATAAGAACAATTTACGAAAACCTCACTTCAGCAATGATAGACAACAAATAAATAAATAAAATGGCTAAAATATTGTTTTTGAACGTAAGTTCCTATAAATAAAGAAATTTTTCAATAGTTTAGAGATGAAAAAAAAAAAAAATTTACAATAGTTTGGGATTTAAAAATGAACTTTCAAAATAGAAAATTGACAAGTATAATATTTTTAATAGTTTAGGAGGAGTGAGAAATAAACATTTTAAAGTTTAGAGAAAGAAAAACAAAATCCATGTAAAATTTAGGGATAAAAATAATATTTTAGCCAAAAAAATTTAATAGAATAGGAAGATTTCTTCTTATTAATCTTTTCATAATCCCATCATTAATTTTATTCTTTTTAGAGAGTTTCAACCTATGGCGTCCACTCCTGATGATAGTTCTTCATCTTCAAACCAAGACGCAAATTAGTTCTTGGTGTAGGCAAAGATTAAACCCCAGATCTCTTATACAATCATCAGAGACTTTACCAATTGAGCTAACTGGAACCCACCATCATTAATTTCATTTTAAAAGAATAAATCTTGACCGTAAGAAGATAATATTAGAAGTAACATGAGGATTAATCTTCTCTTCCCCTCTCCCTTGGACCAAAACTTGCTTATGAGACAATAGAGTAAAGTAGAAGACACTACACAAAAATAATACAATTTTTAGTCATCAATCATAGACAAAATGAGTCACATGCTATATTTCTATCTACAATTTTCAATCCCTTAATAATCTTAGTAGACAATATATTGACTAAGTTTAAGTAAAGGCAAAAGTTTTGAGGATGTTGTGATCTTGCTTAATTTCTTGGTAAGTTCCTCTCTTGTCAATCTTCTTCCTCTTTCTTTGTCCTTATCCATAGATCATACTTTGCGTTTGGAAGGACCAATGGATGGGCTGGAATTTGTCATCTTGAAGTATAGAAGACGGAAATTTGAGTCTTAAGGCCTTTAATTTGATAAAAACTCCGGCACCAATTTTCCAAATTCTTGTTAAGAAATAGTTACATGAGAATCAGACGACCTTTCTGAATTCTTGTTAGCAAATAATTAAAAGAGAAGAATATTCAAATGAGGATGGTTCCTCATATTCTATGAGAGGACCTAGTCGTGAATCAATGAATGTCATTGTATTCGCAATTAGACATTTGAGACAATGCAAAATTTGATACCGCGTTAAAGGTCATAATCATTTGGTAAATCAAAGTAAAGAATGTAGGCACTTTTTTTTTTTTTTCCAACCAATGTAGACTATAATTCTTGTTAGCAAATAATCACACGAGAAGAATATTCAAAGGAAAATGGTTCATCATATTCTATGAGAGGACCTAGTTGCGAATCAATGAATGTCGTTGTATTCACAATTAGACATTTGAGACAATGCAAAATTTGATACCACGTTGAAGGTTGTTGGGTTAAGATAGCTTGACCCCGGTTAATTAATTCAATTATCCAAGTTGATTAAGTAGGTTCAATTGCATGCAAATCATGAAGGCACCAACAAATTACCAAATAAACTAATATGCAGTGGAAAATAAATTAATATAGTGATTTGTTGACGAATGGGGAAAATCTCACAAGGCAAAAATGCCAAAAACCCCACTAATGATTTTAAGGTCACCACTCCCAAGAATCCACTAATGAACAATCAAGCGGTTACAAGTATAAGGAATCTTAACAACTACCCTAACTTATCCCAAAATACCAACCTACAGTTGACTAACCTTTTTGCACGGAATCCAGTATGTAACTAACTCTAGCAACTTGAATGGATGTTGTTGGCTACAAAGTTCTTCACTTTATCAACAATGAAGATCAGGAAGCACTTGGTTACAAAATCCTATAACGTACAAACGCAATAGCTTCTCACAAAGAAAATAAGTCTCTTGGTCTTTGTATTTGTGTGTGATGATTCTTAAAATAAGCCTTATATATGTCTAAGATTGTGAGAAAAGAAAACCTAAATAGTTACAAAAGCCTAGGCCGAATTTCAGATCTGAAAATTCTGATATCGTAATTCTCAATAGATTGAGTTGCTGTCAAGCTATCTATCAAGCTTCACATTAAGTTTCGATAGCAAGCATTTGTCGAGCTATCTATCGAGGCTTAATGAACAACTTTTCTTCATTTGTTTCTTGGATCAATCTTCATGTCTTTAATACTTAACTTGAACAACATATTTCTTGAAGCACTAAACACATCTTAAGATCTACCTAATTACAAGTAAAGTATGACCCCAACAAAGGTCATTATCATTTGGTAAATCAAAGTAACAAATACAAACTCTTTTTTTTTTTTCCTTTTTTCTTTTTAATAATTCAATAGTTACAAAAATTGGGGAAGAGAGATTTGAACTCTAGTTCTCCTAACAAAGAAGAAAAAGTTATGCCACTAAGTTACAATACCTTTGGCAATGAAGGTGGGTATTAGGAATGCCAAAAAATTGTTTTTACAAAAGACTTAAACAATCTCATTTTTATTCGAAGTGATATTAGTAGTGACTTTTTTTTCAAGTGACAAACACCATATCAAAAAACCCTTTTAGTAATGAATTTGCATATTTAGTAATTAAAGGGGTTTGCTGTAGTTAGAGTCGAGATTTTTAGCACTAATGAAGCCTAAAAATTTTTAAGCCATACTCTTGCACTCATTTATCATTTCACATAATTTCTATATTTGCAATTTGCTCACTTTGTCAAGATCATATTAGAGAACAGCTAAATTTTCCACCCATTTTGTTTGACCAGATTGAATGTCATTGATTAAGAAAAGTATTTAAAATTTGAAATCCTCAATTTTCCACCAAGCTAAAGATCGTATTAACTAGCTTTTCAACAAGTCCTCTAGAAATCCTCATTTTTCTTGGTAAGTTTCCCCACTAATTTTCATCCTAGCCTTATAGCCATAGTCCATACCTCCAATGACAAGCTCCTCACACTTTAGGAGAATCTTCCTTTGTCGTAATTGGTTTGAAGGGACTATGAAAGGATAGTGATTTGTCAAGTGTAGGAGATGGAAAATTGAGTCATGGGTAGTTATAATTGGTAACCAATTTCCAAATTCTTGATAGCAAATCATTACAAGAGATGCAGAGATTTCAACGGAAAAGGGGCCCCCATATCAAATGAGAGGACCTAATCAAAAGATTTAAAAAAAATATTGTATTTATTTGTAGAATAGTTTTGGTTCCAATGGTACAAAATCATAGAAACTCGGACACAATGTGGAACTTGCTAGGAGGTAAGGTGCTTCAATGTTTGTGAGAGGTTGAATGTCCTTTTTTATCGCTACTATTTGGTTTCATATTCTTGTTAGCAAATAATTACATGAGAAGAATATTCAAACGAAGATGGTTCCTCATATTTTATAAGAGGACTAAGTCGTGAATCAATGAATGTAGTTGCATTTACAATTAGAAATTCGAGACAATGCAAATAAAATTGGTGAAAAATTGGCGAAATTACCACGTTAAGCGTCATTACATTTGGTAAATCAAAGTAATGAATGTAGACTCCTTTTTTTTTTTTAATAAATAATTCGAAAGTTGCAACAATCAAAAATGAGAGGTTTGAAATGTAGTTCTCCTAGTAAAGAAGAGAAGTTTATACCATCAAGTTACAAAACTCTTGACAATGATAGTAGGCATTAGGAATATCAAATAAAATGTTTTCTCAAATAAAATGATAGTACTTCTCCTAGTAATGATTTTTTGAAATTTTAGTAATTAAAGGGGCTTGCTGCAGTTTGAATTGAGATTTTTTGTACTAATGAAACCTAAATATAAAAAACCATGCTTTTACACACAATTATCATTTCACCTACTTTTGCAATTTGCTCACTTTGTTAAGATCATTTTAGAGAATAGAGAACACCTAAATTTGTTTAACTAGGTTGAATGTAATTGCTTAGTAAAAGTATTTAAAATTTTAAAACATAGCTAGCTAATGGAAAATACTTTTGCTACATGTGATAAATATATAATTATTCTAGAATTTTTTGTTTTAGATTTTATGGTATTTTTAGGGTTTTGATTTATTATACATGAAATATGAAGATGCATTACAAAATCTTATAATACAACCATCTTTATGATTTAGGAAATTGTATGTTTTACTCTATCCTAGTAAACTACTCCTTACACCACAATTATCTACAAAAATCCCATCTAGGGTAGGTTTCTCTACATACACACACACACACACACACAAAATGTTGATGAATATCATATATAGCTATTATTTAGGAAAATTTCAATCCAGCAATAATAGAAAGGATGAGTCAAATTCTATCTCTATCTACAATTTTCAGAGCCTTAATCTTGAAAGATAATATACTTGACTTTAAAAACCATATATATTAACTAGCTTTTGTACAAGTCCTCTTAACAAAATTTTTTGTGAATATAATGAAACCCTTGCTCAATTTTCTTGGTTAAGTTTCCCTATCAATATCCATAACTCCAATGACCAGCTCCTTGCATTTTAGGAGATTCTTCTGTTGTCGTAATTGAGTCTTGGGTACTATGAATGGACAAAAATTTGTCAAGGTCAGGAGATGGAAATTTGAGTCATGGATACTTAAAATTGGTAACCAATTTCCAAATTCTTGATAGCAGATAATTACAGGATAAGCAGAGCTTTCAATGGAAAAGGGGACCCCCATATTTAATGAGAGGACATAATCAAAACAACGTTGTATTAATTTGCAAAATAGTTTTAGTTCCAATGGTTCAAAATCATAGAAACTCAGACACAATTTGGAACTTGTTAGGAGGTTAAGGTGCTTCAATGTTTGTGAGTGATAGAAGGTCTTTTTTAATTACCTCTATTTATAACTGAATTGTAGAAAAAGTTGTAGGACCTATAGTGATTTCTGTCATAACATAACTTATTTATGTTATTATTCATTTATTTTTAGCTATTGAAAAAGTAATGGTGAATATCACAAGATTAAACCAAGTTGTAGGACCAAGTCATGAATCAATTAATGTCGCTGTATTTGCAATTAGACATTCGAGACCATTCAAAAAAAAAATTACCACATTAGAGGTTATTACAGTGAGTAAATCGTAGTAATGAATGCAGGCTCTTTTTTCTTTTCTTTTTTACCCTTTAATTATTCGATAGTTACAAGTAATAGCAATCAGAGAGGAGAGATTTGAACTCTAATTCTCCTAGTAAAAACGAAAAAGTTATTCCACTAAATTACAGGACTCTTGACAATGATAGTATTGCATTAGGAATATCAAATAAAATGTTTTCTCAAAAGGCTTAGGGTATGTTTGGTAACTGTTTTTTCTCCTTATTTTATGTTTTCAAAAACAATTTTCTATTTTGAGATTGAAAAACTTGTTTGGCAACTCAAAATGGGCAAAAAACAAAAAATTGTTTTCAAAACTCAATTTCTGAAGGAAACTAAAAACATGCAAAAGGCTGTTTTCAGTTTCTAATTTTCAAAAGTTAATGAAAACACACATTTAATTTAATGAATCTATCTTATTTAATGAGTTAACATTAAAGTTCAACTTCTAATAACAACATATTTTAGTATTTTCTATTATTTTCTTAAAAAACTATCTTTTTAATTTTAACTAACCAAACATGTTTTTGATTTCAAAAATACAAGAAAATTGTTTTTTCTTTATATTTCCAAAAACAAGTTTTTGAAAAATAGAAAACAAAAACTGTTACCAAACATACTCTTAAAATCTTAAACAATCTCATTTTTATTCAAATGATATTAGTGGTGACATTTTTTTTTTGTAGGTGACAAATTCCATATCAACAAACCCATTTAGTAAGGATTTTTTGAAAATTTAGTAATTGAAGGAGCTTGCTGCAGTTAGAGTGGAGAAATTTTGCACTAATCAAACCTAAAAATTTTGAAACGCATACTTTGACACTCAATTATCATTTCACATAAGTTCCGCTTTTGCAATTTGCTCACTTTGTCAAGATCATACTAGAGAATAGAGAACACCTAATAAATTTGTTTGATAAGGTTGAATGTAATCGCTTAGTAAAAGTTTTTAAAATTTTTAAACATAACTAGCCAATGGAAAATACTTTTACTACATGTGATAAATATATTAATTATTATATAAATTTTAGTCTTTTAATTTATGGTATCTTTAGGGTTTTAACTTATTATACCTGAGAATATGAAGATGCATTACAAATCTTATAATACAACCATCTTTAAGTTTTATTTTTTTTGGGTAATTCGATAGTTACCGCAAGGAGGGGGTAAGGGAGATTATAACCCTTAATGTCATGGACAGACAAGATGATCCCAACTAATTAAACTACAACCATCTTTAAAAATTTTTGTTTCGAAAAATTTCAGTAATACTTTTCCAAGAGAACATGTGATTAAGGAATTGGTATGCTTTATATCTTACTAAACTACTCCATGCCCCATAATTATTACTTAAATCACCTTATCTACCAAACTCCCATCAAGGGTAGGTTAAAAAAATTGAGGAGCATCATTTGTCAACAATAAGCTATAATTAATGAAAATCTCAATCCAACAAAAACTAATAGCAAATTAAAAAAGAAGAATCAGCTTAGAAAATTTCATCTTACTAATCTTTTCCCTGTCTTATTATTTCATCTAAAAAGAATAAATAGTGAATTGTAAGAAGATAATATTGGAAGTAACGTGAACAACACTGCACAAATAATATAAATTTTAGTCATCAATAAACAATAATAAAAAGAACAAGCCAAATTTTGTCTCTATCTACAATTTTCAGTGCCTTAATCTTGACAGATAATGTATAGACTTTAAAGACAGCATTAACTAGCTTTTCTGCAAGTCCTCTTGACAAAAGTTTTTGTGAATGTAACGAGAGTTACATTAATAAGTGTTCTTAGGACAATTGTTAATAAATCATATGAGGCAAGTTTTTACCCCACTTTAATGGGAAATACAAAAAACTGTCCAAAAAAAAAATGAATTGCTTTATCATTTTTCCGTAAAAATGTTTCTAAAAATAGTTTCTAAATCAATACCCTTAAAGAATCCATTAACATTTCCCATTTAATATACCTTTTTTTTAACACTCTTTATTTTGCTTGAAGTTTTAGATTGAAGAGCTTCAATTAGAGGAGTTTTAGAGCTAGCAAGTTATGTGATGATTGACCCCCAGAAAAAGATGAATAAATAGGAAAGCCTTCAATCTTGGTTTCAAATCGAAATAATCTACCAAATCGTATAGCAGCATGAATAAGAGAGACCTAACATGCCTTGCAATGTATATAATATCAAAAAGTTGAAGCTAGTACACTCCTTTTAAGCCACAACAGTGTAGTATTTTGATCTATTTGTCTAATTCAGTCCACTTCGGTCCAATTTTGTCTATTTCGGTACATATTGTCCATTTCGGTCCATACTGTCCATTTCGGTCTAGTTCGATCCACTCAGTCCATTCTATACAATTTGACCCAATTCTATGCATCTGCTCCACTTTGGTCCAATTTAGTTCATTCAGTTCATTTTGGACTAACTGGGCTTTGAATTGATTCTTTTTATATGTTGTCTTTTCAATTTTGAGCTCAATTTTTTTTTTTTTTTCCTTAGTTTTTGGGTTGAAAAGTATGAATTTTTATTCTAACTATGCTAAACTCTTTAGTTTTGGGCTAAAAATACAAACCAAATAGGTATTGGAAATTAGAGAAAAGAGTCCTAAATAAGCAATAGGCTAAAATGCAAAACCAAGTGTGAGTTTGGGAAGTGCGTTTCCCAGCTCACAAGTTTTTTGTGTGGGTTCCGTGCACTGTTCACAGGACTCACACGTACTTTTTTCAGTAAATTTTTCTTTAAAACTAGGTTTCATGGCACTATTCACACATTTAAAAATTATTTTGCTACAGTGTTTTTCAGTTTTTAGCAATAAGCGGTATCCAAACAGACCCCAACCCTTTAAGTTTTCACTGGAATTAATTACAATCCTCTAACTTCGCTTTTGTTCATTTCAATCTTCTAAGTTTCAAGTTTATTTAATTAAGAACTCTCTACCAACTTCAGTTAATTTTTTATTTTATTTTTAAAGAAATTCTAGAAAATATATTTCAATCATTAATTGGATTTTTTAATTTAAAATTTTTGAAAAAATATCAAAATTGGACACTTAATCGTAATATTTAGTAGAAGTTGATGGAGAGGTCTTAATTTTAATAAACCTAAAACTTAGATAATTGAAAATAATTCTGATAAAACATAAAGATTGAGTTTTTCATTTTAGCCAAAGCAATAAAGATGATAAATATTCAAAAGATTACCTTAAAATTCAAGTTTCAATAATATAACATTGTACATATGTTTGAAAAGAAAGAAAATGCTAAAATTATAAACATATATAATATATTTAAACTTAATTTAATATGTTACATTTATTTCATGGAATAAGGGCGTACATTTTATAAAAAAAAATATTCTTGGATATGTTTAAATTAGACAACTGATTATGATATATTTAAAAAAAAAATCTTTCAATAACATATTCTCCATTTATATAAATAATATTATAATTATATAATTTATAACAACCAATATATATATTTGGTTGTTGAATACAAAATACATTAGATGCTCCATTACATAAAACTTATAAAAAAAAAATACTTTTAAATGACACATGCACTTAACATACACCTCATCACAATTAACAAAATGACTTAAATCTAAATGATAATTATTAATTACGTATCCAAATTTTAATGAGTAAAATTAATTACCGAAAATTTTAATGAGTAAAATCAATTACCGGAACGTGCAAATTGAAATTTAATCTTCAACTTATTATTTATGAAAATATATTAATTTATATGTAGATCAGTGGGAATATGCTTGTGCCTACTTATATATATATATATATATATATATATATATATATATATATATATATATATATATATATATAAGTAGAGACCTCATGTGAGAAAGCATGAGATTCTACCAAGCGGCATGCATGACATTCTTTTCATTTAGGCTTCCACCTTATTTAAATTTAGCATTTATGTCAAACTATTAATTAGTAATGACAAATGCATTTATTTCAATGTATGAATAAAATTCAAAGAATTTGTATACATTTATAACTTTACAAGCTTTGAATTGATACGGATGGATCTAAAAAGTCATGAAAAATGTAGGAATCAAAAAATCTTTTCAATTTTCTACATAAGACTAACTTCAATGTAAAATTGCAAGAGTCAGATTCAATGAATTGGGTAAATACTATTTGTCTCCACATTTGTCCAATATAAATCCTCATTTCCATTGGACTTAAAAATTAAACTTCCATAATTTTCTCACAATATCTTCTTTTTTTTTTTTTTCTCTAAGAGGTATGTTAATTTCAAAATATTACGTTCATCTTAAATATTTGGTTTAGATTTTATGTATATATTTTTACTTATGTAGCATTGTAATTTATTTAGACTTATTTTTTTCATGTTATGTGCCAATTTATATTTTTGGTTTTCTGTATAATGCGTATCCTTGGTAAGGATCTATTTTTGGCTATTTTTAGTTCAATTAAAATTTGGAGGTTAATTGTAATATTATTGCATCACTATGATATTATTTTTTCTGTTGTTGTATCATGAAATTCTAGAAGTTTTTATAGCTAATTGATATATAAAATATAAATAATACAAGAAAGACACCTAGAAACCAACAGGTTTGTGATTGACAATTTGAATTATGATCTGGTGACATTTCTTGGTTGCATGAATTAGAGGAATCCCCCCCCCCCCCCCCACCCACCCAACCAATGTATTTAGTTTGAATTTAATTTTAGTTGAAAACCTCATCGATTAAGTGTGACAAACAATAATAGTATTCATGAAATCAATTTGTTATAAATAATTTTTTACAAAATTTATCAAAATGCACCGTTCATCACGCGGGATATCGGCTAGTTATTGTTAATAGGCCACATTGAATTTTCAGTAAAAAGTTGAAAGTGGATTGGCCAAAGAGAAGAACGTTTTTTTTTTTTTTTTTTTCTGGGGTTATTTGCCATTGATTATTATTGGTTAATGTGACTTGTTTTTTTGATAATCATCTTAAGACAGAAATTGCTATAGGTCCTACAATTTTTTACTAAAATTCAGTTATAAATAGTGGTAATTAAAAAGGAACTTCTATCACTCACAAACGTTGAAGCTCCTTAACCTCCTAACAGCAAGTTCCACTTTGTGTCTGAGTTTCAGATGTTGTACCATTGCAACTAAAATTATTTTGCAGATTAATACAACATTGTTTTGATTAGGTCCTCTCTCATTAAATATGAGGTCCCCTTTTCCATTGAAAACTCTGCTTCTCGTGTATTTATCTGCAACCAAGAATTTGAAAATTGGCTACCAATTTTAATTACCCATGACTCAATTTGCCGTCTCCTACACTTCACAAATTTTTGTCCATTCATAGTACCCATGACTCAATTACGACAACGAAAGAATCTCCTAAATTGTAAGGAGCTTGTCATTGACTCAATTATATTGATTGGGAAACTTAACCAAGAAAATTGAGCAGGGGTTTCATTACATTCACAAAATATTTTGTCAAGAGGACTTGTACAAAACCTAGTTAATATATATATGGCCTTTAAAGTCAATATATTATCTTTCAAGACTCAGGCTCTGGAAATTGTAGATAGAGATAGGATTTGATTCATTCTTTCTATTATTGCTAGATTGAAATTTTCGTAAATAATAGCTATATATGATGTTCCTCAACATTTTGTGTGTGTATGTAGAGAAACACCCTAGATGGGATTTTGGTAGATAATTATGGTGTAAGGAGTAGTTTACTAGGATATAGTAAAAAATACTATTTCCTAAATCGTAAAGATGGTTGTATTATAAGATTTTGTAATGCATATTAGTAACAAGTTCTACATTCTCTTTGTTTCTATGATTTTGTACCACTGGAACTAAAACTATTCTGCAAATTAGTACAACATTTTTTATTAGGTCCTCTCATTAAATATGAGGGCCCATTGTCCCTTGAAATCTCTGCTCCTCATGTAATTATCTGCTATCAATAATTTGGAAAATTGGCTACCAATTTAACTTTTTTGCCTGGCCTTTCCTTGTTAAACCATATACTCCAACCAATTGTGACCACTAACCCTATCAACTATTGGATAAACTTGACAAGCCATTATAGGTCTTTAGGCACTCGTTAAAATTTAAAAGATCCCCCTTTTAAGATGAAAATGTGATCGAAGTATCGAACTGTTGGTGGATATCGATCTTCAACTAACTAAAAGGGTCACTACAGATCATATGATATATGGTAAATTAAATTATTGCTTACACATTGTGAATATAGCAAAGATTTGCAACTTTCTAAAAATTAATTTTATTACTAATACAAGTCAAGAGCCTTCTAACTCTACTAAGATTTTCCGGTGTATCTAATAGAGACGTCTTCAAATCTCCTCTTCCTGACTTGCTAGTACTACACAACCCGGAGTGTTCAAACAAATGCGTTTCCTCAAATATACATTCATAAGGGGCCAATCTTTTCCTTTTAAAGCAACTGGGTCTCTAATCTAGTTTCGTTCAAGTAACGGATTCTAGCCAATTGAAAGGATCTTCTATTACCATGTCATCCTTGTTAGAATTCTCTATCAAACTACTCTCCTCAGCTTTTATCCTATACTCCATGTACTTTGACCCCGAATTCCAAGCCAATCTTGCATAGCAAATCTCCACCTTTCATGCAGTCCCAAGCAGCACCACTTGCATAAACACCGAGCCAGGCTTATACCAATCATTGCATGGCTTGAATGTATCAAGTCATAAACATTGAAGAGGATAAAATAGGAGACGGATCATTCCTTGAAACATGATGGTACGGTATTGACGTGTGGATGGTCGACGGGTCGATGTTACAAGGACACATAGTGGACGGTTGTAACATCTGGCCTCCATTCGTATTGATTAGGCTTTAAGGATTCCTAATCGGAATCAACTTGCATCTCGCGATAAGTCTGATATGGCTTTGCTCAATCTCCACGTAAACGTGAATAAGGAGTGTTCTTGCGTCACACGTTTAACCATAATCAAAAGACTCCTATAAGGAAAAGAACTCTATAAGGTATGAAGAATCAAAGAGGTGCTATCCTAAAAGGAAAGGGTTTCCTAGCCAAGGCATGGATGATAACCCTGCACTAATATAAATACCCCAAATCCCTCATCAATCAAGGTACGCATTATTGACTCAACTCTAGCACTTTAAAGTTGTGAAAAGTTCTAACTTGACCTTCAGAGGGTTTTTGGCCGACACCACACCGGTGCTCTTTGATAGGTCTTTGTTTTTCGTTTTGTAGGTGTTGTTTCGATTTAAGAGTGCGTGTAGCTTATTGGTGATTTTTTGGCATTATCAGTTGGCGCCGTCTGTAGGAAAGAAAATCAGCACTGAAGGGTAATCAACCTTTGCTCTATCCCTGAGACAAAAAGTTGCATGGTACTCACTCAATCGATGGCAACAACCAACAATCAAGGCGACGAACCTCACGCCACAGCTCTAGAGAGGCAAGTCCAAACACTTGCGGCGGCGGTTGAGCGCCTAACCAAGTAGAATCATGATCTAGAAGAGCAACTGCAGCAAAGGAATGCACCCCCAAACGCACCAAAGGAAGACCAGGAAGGTGCTAGCGTGGATGGGAGGAACGCGGAAGGGCCTGAGGGTAGCAACACTCCAAGTAGACCAGAGCGGCAAGACACTAACCGGCCATCCATCTCGGACACCTTACCAACTCATATAGCAGTTGAAATGCAGGAGATGAGGGAACAGATGGATGTGATGATGAACGCCCTCAGAGGTCGAATCTCCAGCAACCTGGATGACCTAGTCCATAGAATAGATTCGCCTTTCACAACGCTCGTAAGTTCATGCCCCTTTCCCTTAAAGTTTCGCATGCCTCAGGTGGAGAATTACGACGGATCTAAGGACCCATTGGATCACTTGGAATCTTTCAAGACCCTAATGCATCTCCAAGGTGTACTAGATGAAATCATGTGTAGGGCTTTTCCCACCACATTGAAAGGACCTACGAGGGACTGGTACAGCAGGCTGACGCCTAATTCCATCAGCACTTTTAAGGAATTAGGCGCACAGTTCGTATCACACTTTATCGGGAGTCACCGGCATAAGAAGTCTACGTCATGTCTAATGAACATTAAACAACGAGAAGACGAGACTCTAAGATCATACATAGCCCACTTTAACAAGGAAGCCCTTTCAATAGACGAGGCGGATGATAAGATACTTGTAGCAGCATTCACAAACGGGCTGCGAAAGGGTAAGTTCCTATTTTCTCTGTATAAGAATGACCCAAAGACTATGTCCGAAATGTTTTACAGGGCAATGAAGTACATGAACGCAGAGGATGCCTTGCTGGCCCAAGAGGAAAAACCTAGAAAAAGGGAAAGGCAGGAAAATACACGATCGAAAAAAGGACGGAAGATGTCTAGAACTGGAGAACGACGGGAAGATCGATGATCCAAACCACCCGCGGGAAGATTCACGATGAAGGAACCCTGACGTTTCTTGGCAAGCTAAAGGGAGATCTGAACAAAAGGCCAAAAGACAGATATTGTCGTTTTCATAGCGATCATGGCCATGATACGACAGATTGTTACGACTTAAAACAGTAAATTGAATCCCTCATTAGGCAAGGAAGGTTGCAGACGTTCGTGAGGAAGGAGAGAACGGATCAACTCCAAGAACAAAATCCCCGATGGGAGAACGAGCATCCCAGACCACTTGTAGGAGACATACGGATGATTGTAGGGGGTACTACTTCTGTAGGGTCATCCAAAAAGGCCAGAAAAACCTATTTGCGGATGGTTCAAAGCATCTAGGCGACAGGTTCCTCACCAAAAATGGCACGACATGATAACCCCAGCATCGGGTTTTCGGAAGAAGATGCGCGACGCCTTCACCACCCGTATGACGACGCACTCATCATCAGCATACGGGCAGGGGACTACAACATGCATCGAGTTTTGGTGGATAATGGAAGCTCAGCAAATATCATCTATTACCCCACATTCCAGCAAATAGGGATTGGTAAAGAACGACTAACCCCAACAAATGCACCACTTGTTGGCTTCGGAGGAACAGGGGTCTACCTTTTGGGCGTGGTTACGTTGCCTGTGATGATCGGAGATTACCCTCAGCAAATAACCAAGGACGTAGCTTTTCTTGTGGTTGATTGCTCTTCTTCTTACAACGCCATCCTCGGACGGCCCACTCTCAATGAATGGAAGGCTGTAACTTCGACCTACCACTTAATGGTCAAATTCCCTACCGAATACGGGGTTGGAGAGCTACGCGGAAATCAAGTGGCTGCATGAGAATGCTATGTCGTCATGATGGAAATGGACAACCACCTTCAAGCAATGAACATTGAGGAACAGCAAACGGTAGCGGAACCGGCGGAAGAGTTAGAAAAGGTACACCTCGACGACTCTAGGCCTAAACGGACCACTAGAATTGGCACCTTGGCTAGCCAAACGGTCTGGCAGGCGCTTATAGTATTCCTCAAGGAAAACTAAGATGTTTTTGCATGGAGCCACGAGGACATGCCAGGAATTGACCCGTCGATCATAGTCCATACGTTGAACGTATCACCCTCATTCTCCCTTGTTCGACAGAAAAAGCGAGTATTCACCCCGGAACGAGACCGAGCCATAGCTGAGGAAATACAGAAGTTACAAGAAGCAGACTTCATATGCGAAGTGTACTACCCAAATTGGTTGGCAAACGTAGTAATGGTCAAGAAGGCTAACGGGAAGTGGAGAATGTGTGTCGACTTCACGGATCTAAATAGGGCGTGCCCTAAAGGTAGTTACCCACTCCCGCGTATTGACACCTTGGTGGATTCCACCGCAAGACACGAACTCTTGAGCTTTATGGATGCCTTCTCCGGCTACAACCAAATTAAATTGGAGAAGGTTGATCAAGAAAAAACCTCGTTCGTAACAAGTTAGGGGCTTTTCTGCTACAAAGTAGTGCCTTTTGGGCTTGAAAATGCCGAAGCCACGTATCAGAGATTGATGAATAAGATGTTCACACACCAAATTGGCCGAAACGCGCAAGTCTACGTAGATGATATATTGGTGAAAAGCGTTCAAGAGTCCGACCACATGAGCGACCTCTAGGAGACTTTCAGTATCCTACGATCTTACAAGATGAAGTTGAATCCGAGCAAATGCGCGTTTGGGGTAACTGCAGGAAAATTCTTGGGATTTATGGTATCCCAGAGGGGCATTGAAGTCAACCTAGAGAAGGTAAAGCCGATCATGAAACTATCTCCTCTAAGGACGGTAAAGGAAGTACAAAGCTTGACCGACAAGATAGCAGCCTTGAACAGATTCATATCAAGAGCGACGGAAAAATGCCTCCATTTCTTCCGCACACTGAAAAGATCATTTGAATGGACAGACGAGTGCCAAAAGGCATTTGAAGATTTAAAGGTGCATCTCTTCGCTTCGCCATTGCTCAGCCCATCTATACCGGGGGAAGAATTATTCCTATACCTTGCCGTCTCCTCAGCAGTGGTCAGTGCAACTCTTATTAGAGAAGAAGGTAAGGTACAAAGGCCCGTGTATTTTATAAGCTGGGCACTGAGAGGAGTAGAAGAGAGGTACCCTCAGGTGGAAAAACTCGCATTTGCTCTAGTAACCGTAGCTCAGAAACTCAAACCATACTTTCAAGCGCATACCATAAATGTCTTGATAGATAAACCCTTACGAAGAGCAATGAGTAGTCCCGAAGCTGCTGGACGGTTGGCGCTATGGGTGATTGAGCTGAGTGAATTTGATATTCGATACCAACCACGGGCAACCGTGAAAGGACAGATATTGGCAGACTTCATCGCCGAATTCACCATCATAAAAGACTATGGGGCAGAAGAGACGCCCATATGGAGAGTCCATACAGACGGATCTTCCAATAAACATGCTGGCGGTGTGTGAGTTGTACTCTACACCCCGGAAAGAGATAAGATCGAATGCATGATCCGTCTGGACTTCTCTACTACCAACAACGAGGCTAAATACGAGGCCTTGGTAGCAGGACTGGACCTTGCAGTAGTTGCGAGAGCTAAGAGTGTGGTCGTATACTTCGATTCTCAAATCGTGACCAGCCAAGTTAATGAAAGCTATGACTGTAAGAATGAAAGGATGAAAAGGTATTTTGAGAAAGTGAAAGGTCAAATGAATAACCTCCAAATCAAGATGGTTCAAATCCCAAGGGAGGAGAACCAAGAAGCCGACCAACTTGCAAAGGCAGCTTCAGCAGAACCGATGATCATCCCAAAACAGGTATTGTCCTTCGTCCAGCTCTCATCATTATTGGATGACATTAACATGTAGGAGGTAAGCAATGAGTATTGTTGGACGGCTCCAATAATGGCGTATCTCAAGGAAGGTAAGCTACCCGATAACAGAGAGGACGCAAGGAAGTTAAAGGTTAAAGCTGCCCGGTTTGTTTTGATTAAAGACATCCTATACAAAAGAGGATTCTCCCAACTATACCTAAGATGCCTCAGCCGCGAAGAAGCGGACTACGTAATGAGGGAGGTCCATGAAGGAGTTTGTGGAAACCATTCTGGATCAAGGTCTTTGGTGCACAAGCTACTCCGAGCAGGATACTACTGGCCAACCATGCAGAAGGATGCCCACACATATGTCAGAGCTTGCGACAAGTGCCAACGATTTAACAATTTCATAAGGCAACCAACGGAAGAACTTACCCCTATGACGGCCCTATGGCCGTTTGCACAATGGGGATTAGACATCATGGGTCCATTCCCGACAGCAGTGAGGCAGCTAAAGTTCTTAGTGGTTGGTATTGACTACTTCACCAAATGGGTGGAAGCAGAGGCTCTGGCCACTATCACGAAGAAGAATATCCGTAGTTTTGTATGGAGAAGTATTATTTGCAAGTATGGAATTCCAAGGGTGCTGGTTTCGGACAACGGCAAACAATTCGACAGCGACACATTTAGAGACTTTTATTCCCAGTTTGGGATCAAGAATCACTACTCGTCGCCCCTTCACTCGTAGGCCAACAGACAGGTTGAAGTCACGAACCAGTCCTTACTTAAGATTATCGAGACCCGGCTCGAGGGGGCAAAGGGCATATGGCTGGACGAATTACCAAGTGTTTTATGGGCGTACAGAATAACGGCGAAAACACCGACAGGGGAAACACCGTTTCGATTGGCATATGGTAGTGAGGCTCTCATACTGGCAGAGGTAGGACTAATAAGCTACCGTGTGGAGAACTACGACAAGAGCAAAAATGACGAAGCTTTGCGTTTACAGCTCGACCTTGCAGACGAAGTCAGGGCCGCAGCTGAATAGAGATTACCACGATACCAAGACCTGATGGCAAAGCATTACAACTCTAAGGTCAAGCACAAGGACTTCCAGGTGGGAGATCTGGTCTTGAGAAAAGTACTCGGCGTTACAAAAGATGCCTCTGAAGGGAAGCTAGGACCTAATTGGGAAGGATTATACAAGATCATTTCATGGCATAGGAAAGGAACTTACTACTTAGAGACACTAAACAGAAAAAAGCTGAGTCACCCATGGAACACGAAGCACCTGAAAAATATTACCAGTAGGTGAAGGACAGAGACGACATCATCATTTACCTCATTTCTAGTTTATCTTTTAGTTTTTATTTCCTACAAGTAATTTTAGAGCCAAATGGCGTTTTTTTTTTTAATTTTTATGAACAATATTCTAGCAATCCATTATAATAAGAGGAGTTTATTCAGAGCATATGGAAGGTATTTTGCTCAAAATCTACCAAGTCCACGCAGTGGACGGATCATCCAAGAAGGATGAAAATCTAACAAGTCCACACAGTGGACAGATCATTCGAAAAAGGATGAAAATCTACTTTCCACACAGTGAACGGATCATCCAAGAAGGATGAAAATCTACCAAATCCACGCAGTGGACGGATCATCTAGAAGGATGAAAGTTTAACAAGTCCACACAGTGGACGGATCATCCAAGAAGGATGAAAATCTACTTTCCACAAAGTGGACGGATCATCCAAGAAGGATGAAAATCTAACAAGTCCACGCAGTGGACGGATCATCCAAAAATGATGAAAGTTTAACAAGACCACACGATGGATGGATCATCCAAGAAGGATGAAAATCTAACAAGTCCACACAGTGGATGGATCATCCAGAAAGGATGAAAGTTTAACAAATCCACACAGTCGATGGATCATCCAAGAAGGATGAAAATTTAAGAAGTCCACACAGTGGACGGATCATCCAAGAAGGATGAAAATTTAACAAGTCCATAATTTGGACGGGTCATCCCAAGAGGGATGAAAACCTACCAAAGACACGCAGTGGACGGGTCATCCTATCCAGAACGCAATGTACAAGTCCACAAAATGGACGGATTATCCTCTCAAGGATGAATATGTGAGTCCAAAAAGTGGACGGATCATCCTCTCAAGGATGGAAATGTATTAGTCAAATTGTGAGATGGACGGACTGATAACTCAATTGTACATACAAGTCCACATTTGGATGGACTCCTACGACATGATTAGATTACCTATTGTACGAGCCATAAATTAACAAATGCACGTAGGATAAAAGCAAATTGATAAAAACAAGCAAATAAGCTAGTTAAAACCTACAAGAGGGATTATGTCCACAAACAAAATACGAGGTTAAAAGCTGTCCTTAACATCATAAAAAAAAAAACTACTGATGCTGGTGGGGAGTGCTTTCAAGCTTCTGTTCGTCATCGGGTTGATCTTGAGCAGGAGTCTGGCCTTCGTCCATAAGAGGAGCATTAACAGCAAACAAGTCTTCAATACTCTCTGAATGGACGGAGTGGGCTAATGTTTTCCCTTGGACGTCTATAGAGACGTGGGACACATCTAGATCTGGATACGAGGCCTTAACCTGACGAAGGGCATCATCAAACCCTTCAGCAAAGAAGCTCCCAAGTTCTGCTAAAAGAAGGTCGGAGTCACGATACTCCCGTATCGCCTCCTCTTTGGCTTCACGGAGCTGATTCTTGGCATCTGTTACCTCCTTTTCTTTGTCCCTCAAGATTTGTGTCAGCTGCTCCGTCTGCTTCTCTAGCTCTCCTTTGACCTGCTCAGAATAGGTAAGCTTTCTCTCCATGTTGATCTTCCAAGCCTTCAGATCATGAAGCTCGTCCTCCATTAACTTATTCTTCTTCTTGAGTCGGTCCAAGGTTGTCTCATGATTCAGACAACGACCCATCAGCCCCTTCATCATCAACATGGCCTGAAAGCAAAGTCAATATGAATACGATAAAAATGATGAATAAGGAGGGACGGGTTCAAGGCTGAGGACGGGTTCAAGGCTGAGGACGGGTTTAAAATACCTGAGCAATGGTAAAAAGACCCGTCTCTCCCATTGCCTATGTAGCATGGTTACCAAGATCCTCATAGTCGTCAAAAGTCATGATAGACGAGAGCTTTACTCAGAATCTTCTCGCAGAAGAACGGGTGGTTTCTCACCAACAGGAGCTAGACCTTTCATCAAACCTTTACCCTTTTCATGCCCTATGGGAGTGACCGTTCTTTTGGTCTCAGCTTCCAACGCTACGACGGGCTTAAGGGTTGTTTTTAGTTTGTTTTGCTGACGGTCCACTTTCTCCGGTTGCTTGCGTTTGGACGGAACGGATGAACCCGTCCCCTTGATCTGTTGACTGGCCTCCTATTTTTTCTTAGCCGCTTGCTGTTTGATAAAGTCTCTTCTTTTGCAGCGTCCATTTCTATAAAGAAAAGACGGATGTGCAGCATTAGAAAAGTATGAGCAAAAGGAATGGAAAGCATTTAATGACGGGCTTACGTGTGCGAACTCTAGTGTCGTAACGACGAGCAACTGAGGTTGGTTTGGGACCTTCACAATACCAGTGGAGTGTGTCAAGGGTGACTAATTTAGCCCATGTCCTCTCTTCGAGCTTGATCTTATTAAAAATCCTCTCCAAAAAGCTCCACTGCTCCAGTGAAACTTGCGGACGGTCTCAAGCTGCAAAAGAAGACATTTAGAGTAACTTACAAATATAAAAGCAAGGTTTAAGCATACACGGGAATACTAAACTAAGTGCATACCCGATGGAGGCATTATGCCCCATGTTGTGTCAACGGGCATATATTTGTTATCACCTGGACGACACATCCACTTGTCCCCTTCCACGAAAAAATACCTACTCTTCCAGTCCTTATTAAAGTCGGGTGTATCACACACGAGCCTCAACAACGGGCTCCTAGCCACGAAACTATACATACCCTTTGACTTTGTAATCTCAGTAGGATGGTAACAGTGAAAGAATTCTTCCACCGTCAGCCTTCGTGCACCGTCAGACATGGCCCCGTACATGACCTCCACGCCTATGAAAACCCTCCAGGCGTTTGGGGAGATTTGTGCGACGGATAAACCAAGATACTGAAGGAGTTGACGGTGGAGAGAGCTCAGAGGAAATCTAAGCCCAGCCTTTAGCATTTGCTCATAAACCCCAACACCTTCAACACCCTTATAGTAACATTTCTCAAATTTATAGGGGAGACGAAGACAGATGTTGTCAAGAATTTGGTACTTGGCCCTAATAGTTTTGAAATGAGATTCTTTGACCGTGGACCTAAAATCATTGACCGTTCACAGGGATAGCATTACGAACTCCCTAAGGCTGTCAGGACCACTTACAGATTGGACGGGGGGATCAACGTCGTCTAGGCCATCACTAAAAGCCTCCTCTGAACAATCCGACTCCAAACCTTCGTCATCTGAGGAAGGAGAAGTAGTGGACGGATTCCTTTCTTCACTTGAAGTGTCAAGGCCTTTTTGACCTGACGAGAATCCTTCATCGTAGACCGCCCCATCGAGGACAAACGAGTGATTACTCGAAGCACTAGACATTACCTACATATGACGGTAAAACCTAAAACACTGACGGATCTACAGAAAGTGCGGGGATTTGAAAAAGAAAAAGTTCAGTGAAAAGGGTACATACCGGATTGAAATCAAGCATTATGAGACAACGGAGATATTAGTAGGACAGTACAAGTGCGCAAAGTAAACGACGGTGGCGCTCCGATTGCAAATTTTCTATAAGAAGGTGAGGATGAAGAAAGAGAAGGCAAGCTTTTATAGAGCAAAGGGCACAAAATACGAAGAGACGCCTCGCTTAGGGTGAACTGCTAACAAAAGAAAGCCACGTGTCCCTTGTCATAAATAATCCTATCTAGCCTGTCTTGGTAGGTTATCATGAGAAAGGAAGACTGCCACTCCATGGGTCCATCTAGTTTGTAGTGACGGACTCAAGGAGTGAGGGGGCAACTGAAGAGGATAAAATAGGAGATGGATTATTCCTTGAAACATGACGGTACGGTATTGACGAGTGGATGGTCGACGGGTCGATGTTACAAGAACACGTAGTAGACAGTTGTAATATCTGGCCTCCATTTGTATTGATTAGGCTTTAAGGGTTCCTAATTGGAATCAGCTTGCATCTCGTGATAAGTCTGATATGGCTTTGCTTGATCTCCATGCAAACGTGAATAAGGAAAGTTCTTACGTCACACGTTTAACCATAATCAAAAGACTCCTATAAGGAAAAAAAACTCTATAAGGTATGAAGAATCGAAGATGTGCTATCCTAAAAGGAAAGGGTTTCTTGGCCAAGGCATGGATGATAACCCTGCACTAATATAAATACCCCAAAACCCTCATCAATCAAGGTATGCATTATTGACTCAACTCTGGCACTTTAGGGTTGTGAAAAGTTCTAACTTGACCTTCGGAGGGTTTTTGGCCGACACCACATCGGTGCTCTTTAATAGGTCTTTGTTTTTCGTTTTGTAGGTGTTGTTTCGATTTGAGAGTGCATGTAGTTTATTGGTGATTTTTCGGCATCATCAAACATAGTGTCTAGTGGTCATAAGGGTTGGCTCAAAATTAATAATCACATTACAACCAACCTTTTCATATTCAAATTTTACGTAATTTTGTTTGAAATATCAAGTACACGTCCTGTACCACCATTACGATGAATCAACACAAGAATTGGCCTAGATTTTGAAGGGTTAGATTTAGAGAGATGGTTTTGGTTTGGAATTGGGCCCACATGCTTTGTCAATTAAGGCATGAAAATGTGTGAACTTTTTTAGTTTGGTATTAATTTAGGGTCCATAGTGATCAAACCATGTGATATAATACTCACACCGGCAAAAATGAAACGTGTCAAAGATGGAGCTAAAACTTTGAATTAGAGGTAGTGGCTTTACTGTTGATTATTTACAACAGTTTTAACTTGACTTTGTTACTACTTGGCTACTAAATTTAGTACCAAAAGAGTTTGTAAAAAATGTTATAAAAAAATTTGTGAGTATAGTATTATGCTTAAAAGAATCAATGACATTGTTTAAGGGAAACAAAATGTAATTGTATATAACAAAATTACTAAAATTAATACACATCTATATATATATATATCTATATATATATATATATATATATATATATATATATTTATTTTATAAATATTAGGGGAGGCCATTACCCACTCTGATCTAACGGTAGTTCCGTCCGTGCAACGAGTAATAGTATCATTATTAAAGTTTATGATAGGATGTTTCAGTGAAAGTACGTAATATTTTTGTGTACTTACTAACTCACCAATCACGAATCTTTGATATTACAGTACAACATCTTGATCAGGGAGGGTTGAATTGATGGTGATGATAAAGCCATCATTGAGGTCATGGAAGATGTTTCCAGTAAATCCGCTAGCGTTGAATACTAAGGCTGGGCCAGAGTTAGATTTCAAATTTTGGGCCTGGTGGGCCTGAGATGTGGGTTACCTTACCCCTTGGGTTCTGAGATATGGTTTAATTTCCTAACTATTTAAAGTATTTTTATTCGTGTTTTTGCACAAACATTTTTTTTTTTAAGAGTGCAAAGTGAATAACCTGTTCTACGAAGTACTGAATGACAATATTCTTTATACAAGTAGCTGTAGCTGAAGCTGTAGGCCTGTAGCAGAAGAAGGCAATCAAAATCAAAATGGTCAAAAACCTCCTCATTCTCAAAGCTTTAAAAAAATTCTATTCCCCACTAATTAATTACCTTTCACTTTTCCCTTTCCGCTTAACAGGTAGCTACTTTGCCCCGTTTCTCTGTTTTTTATTCCAATCAGGAATACACAATTCATTCCATAACTGTTTTTTTTTTCAGCAAAATTTTACCCTTGTTTTATATTATTTAAGGTAAAATATTATTTTAGCCTCTAAACTTTATTAAAAGTCTTTTTTTCATTCCTAAACTTTGGTAAGTTATTTTTTCATTCTTAAACTTTGTAAACAGATTTTTTTTTTTTTTTTTCCAGTAGTTTAAAGAAAAAAAATTGGGATGAAAAAAAACAAACTTTAAGACTGAATTGTAGAATAGTTTTGTACTAATTTGCAGAAACTCGGACACAATGTGGAACTTGCTAGGAGGTAAGGTGCTTCAATTTTTGCAAGAGATAGAATGCCCTTTTTTATTACCACTATTTAAGATTGAATTGTAGTAAAAAGTTGCAGGACCTATATCAATGTCTATCATAAAATAACTTATTCAGTTATATTCATTTATTTTTAGCTACTGGGTTCTAGTTAGTTCAAACTGCAGGTTCCAGTTAGCTTAATTAGTAAAGTTTATTGTAGTTGAATAAGAGATATGAAGTTTGATTCTTGCCTATTCCAAAAATCAATCGGTGTGTCTTAGTCGAACGTCATTGGTTGGAACTCAAAAAAAAAAAATCCTTATCCAAATTCGAGTTTTTAAATGCAACCATTAGGAAATAATTACATGAGAATCAAAACATTAAAATGGAGATGGTCCCTTGTATTATTTTAGAGGACCTTTCCAAATTCTTGTTAGCAAATAATTACATGAGAAGAATATTCAAACGAAGATAGATCCTCATATTTTATAAGAGGACCAAGTCATGAATCAATGAATGTAGTTGCATTTGCAATTTGAAATTCGCGACGTACCAAAAAAATTGGTGAAAATTTGGCGAAATTACCACATTAAAGGTCATTACATTTGGTAGATCGAAGTAATGAATGTAGACTCTCTTCTTCTTCTTTTTTCCTTTTCTTTGTTATAAATAATTTGAACAGTAATCAAAGGTGAGAGATTTGAACTGTAGTTATCCTAATAAAGAAAAAAAAGATATACTATCTAGTTACAATCTTGACAATGACAATAGGCATTAGGAATATCAAATAAAATGATAGTAGTTCTCCTAGTAATGATGTTTTCGAAAATTTAGTAATTCAAGGGGCTTGCTGCATTTAGAGTCGAGATTTTTTGCACTAATGAAACCTAAATAGATTAAATGCCATACTTTTACACACAATTATTATTTCACATAGGTTCTACTTTTGCAATTTGCTAACTTTGTCAAGATCATATGATAGAATACAAAACGCCTAAATTTGTTTGACTAGGTTGAATGTAATCGCTTAATTAATAAAAGTTTTTAAAATTTTAAAACATGGCTAGCTAATGGAAAATACTTTTGCTACATGTGATAAATATATAATTATTCTAGAATTTTTTGTTTTAGATTTTATGATATTTTTAGGGTTTTAACTTACATATTATACATGATATATGACGATGCATTACAAAATCTTATAATAAAACCATCTTTATGAAATAGTTATAGTGGGGAAGAGGTAGAAAGGATTAGAACCATGAATGTTACAGACATACCAGTAGATACATGCCAACCTATTAAGCTACAAGCCTGCAACCATGTTTAAGATTTTTTATTTTAAAAAATTCTGCTGCTGATGGTTTGCCAAGACAACATGTTGATTAAGGAATTGGTATGTTTCATATCCCAGTAAACTACTCCATGCACCATAATTATTACTTAAATCACCTTATCTACCAAATTCCCATCTAAGGCAGGTTAAAAACGTTGAGGAACATCATATGTAAGCTATTATTTATGAAAATCTCAATCCAACAAAAACAAACAGTGTATTGAAAAAGAAGATCAGCTTAGAAAATTTCATCTTACTAATCTTTCAGCAGTCTTATCACTTTATCCAAAAAGAATAAATGGTGAATTGTAAGAAGATAATATTGGAGGAACGTGAACAATACTACAAAAAAAAAAAAAAAAAAAAAAGTCAACAAATAATAATAGAAAAAATGATTCAAATTCTATCTCTATCTACAAATTTTAGTGCCTTAATCTTGATAGATAATGTATAGACTTTAAAGACAGTATTACCTAGCTTTTCTGCAAGTCCTCTTGACAAAAGTTTTTCTGAATGTAATGAAATCTCTGTTCAATTTTCTTGGTAAGTTTCCATGTCTGTGTTAAGTCCTTCCAAATCAACTCCCAACGACTCCATTAACCATTTACCATCAATGGGAAAAAGAACCTTTTTTTCCGTTAGCCAATCCACTTTCACCATCGTACTGAAAATTCCAAGGGGGCTAGGACCCACAACTTTGGACAATAAATCAATCATGTAACATACCATGAATTAATTGACCCGCAAGACCATCTGTTAGGCCAACACAATTCATGAGAGAACAAAATTACATCAATACATTTTATGAATTCTTCTATAATTTTTTTTTTAAACCCCATTTTATGAATAATAAGTTGGTACCTCTCCAGGATTAATGAGTTGGCAAGCATATTTCTACAAATCTACGCGCAAATTAATATATTTTCATAATAAATAAATTGAATATTATATTGCAATATTTGAATGGTTAATGTTTGGGGTAATTTTGATTTTACCCATAATGTTTGAATTTAAGTCATTTTGTTATTATGTTGTGATGAGGTAAGTGACATTTTTTCATAAATAATTACGTTGTTTTGAACCTTATTAAATCCATGTAAGATATTATTTTGACTACATTGCAATTTACGGTGATGAAGAGGAAGATGAAGCCATCATTGAAGTTATTGAAGATATTTCCAGTGAGCCCACCCGCTCTGAATACTATTGCTAGGGCCTATGTGTTGGATTTCACATTTTAGGCCTAATGGACATGAGAAGAGGGTTATCTCTTTGATTCGAGGCATAGTGTGTGTCTCTTGCTTTCACGAATCGGGCCGAACTTTTTCCACCATGGGCTTTTGTGGGATCGAGGTTATGGGGTCCACTAGAATAGAACAAATGTTAGGTCCAGTACTGTTGGGCTATTGATGGTCAAAATGACATAGTGTTTGTGAGAACTGTCACAGCTGATTTCTTTTGATTCTGGCATGTTACTCGATTTGGCTACCAAGTACCTAGTGTTTCCTATTTGCAAGCATGAAGAATTTGACAACAAAACCACAAAAATAAGCTTCGAACTACAACATTATTTCAACTTGTCAACCAAATTTATTACATAAGATAATTTTTTTAAAAGAAATATTATGTTTACAATATTTTTACAACACTTTCACAATAAATTATAAGCAGCAAGTTGTTATTGGTTCTAATTTGAATCTACAATTTAAATTACTTTTTTGCCATCTATAACAACCTACCACTTAGAATTTGTTGTAACAATATTGTGAAAATGTTGTAAATACTAAAATAGAAGAAGGTCAACATGGTGGAACATGCAGAGTAAAGAAGAAAGAAGAAAAGACTAAAGGGGAGTCCACATGTCAGTGAAGCAAGAAGAAGAAAATAGAAGAAATGACAAATGTCTCCACGTGCCAGAGAAACAAGAAGAAGCAAATAGAAGTGACAGATGTCATATTGTAATTGGATATATTAATAATTAGTTCGTTAGTTTTTTTTTTTTGGTAGAAATTTGTTAGCTTCTAATAGCCCTTGTTTCGTGTATATAAAGCATAGGAGATAATTATTTTGTAACTACTTCATTTTTCTTTAATCAAAGAAAATATTCAGTTTTTCTCTATTTCTAATTTGGTATCAGAGCACATTTTTTGAATCCTTTCTCTTTTTCTTAGTTCCCAAATAGAATTTAGAGCCTTGTTTTGCTTTTCCTTTCTCATCTATGGCTTCAGATTCCACAACCAACACTCAATCTCAAACTGCACATTTAGTACCTGCTTCAAATGCAACGATAGCAGATGAATATGCAAATAATCCTTTCTTTCTTCATGCGAATGAAAATCCAGGTTTCATGCTCACATCGCAACCACTCACTGGTCCAGAAAATTACATGAGTTGGGCGCGATTTGTGTTTTTGGCTCTAAGTTCCAGAAACAAATTTGGCTTTGTGGATGGATCGATTGCTGAGCCTGATTCATCTTCTTCACTGTATAATTCTTGGAGTAGATGCAATACCATAGTGCTTGCTTGGTTAACGAATTCACTTAGTCTGGATTTGAAGGCTAGTGTTATGTACATCAACAATGCCAGAGATTTGTGGATTGATCTCAAAGATAGGCTATGTCAGGGTAATACTCCAAGGTTGTTTGAGATTGGGAAGGAAATTGCACATCTTGCACAAGGATCACTTTCAGTAAGTTCTTACTTTACGAAATTCAAGACCTTGTGGGATGAATATGCTAATTACCAGCCTTTTACAATTTGTACGTGTGCTTGTACTTGTGGTTCTAAGTCTTCTCAACTTGATGCTCATCATAAGGAGCATGTTTTTAGGTTTTTGATGGGATTGAACGATGGTTATGGTCATGTCATAAGTCAAATTTTACTAATTGAACCTTTGCCCTCTCTTAGCAAAGTGTGTTCTCTGATCTTGCAAGAAGAGAAGAGAAGAAACATTGGTCAAAGTTTCAACATGATTTAGTCAAGTGATGCAGCTGCTATGTATGTGAATAATAGCAGAGCTTTTCTTGGTCATCAAGGACAAAAGAATGGTTTTAAAGGGGTTAATGGCAAGAAAGATAGGCCTGTATGAACCTATTGTGGCTTCACTGGACACATAGATGATAAATACTATAAGCTTCATGGTTTCCCTCCTAGTTACAAGCCAAAAGGAGGTAACAAAGCCATGACAAATTAGGTTGCTTCAATGCAAAACATGGTGGATTTGATCCAAGTGTGCATTCTATTTTCTTGTCTGGAGGAGCTTTGCAAGGTGTTGGTGTTCAATCAGACCTGGCTTCACAAAACAATGTTGGTCACACTGGTGGAGGTTCTTTTGTGCAAGCAAGTCCACAGCTATCACTGTCACAGGCTCAATGTGAGCAATTTCTGAATTTTCTAAAATGCCATATGGCTGCTGGATCAGGCAATGATGCTCAGACTAGTCATCTAGCTGCTTCTGTTATGACTTCTTACCCTTTTATTCCACATTCTTTACCTTCCACATCATCTTCTCCTTCTACTTCATCAAATTTCTCAGGTAATTCTTTCTGGATTCCACCTAATCTTGCCCATTCTATCTTTGCTGCTCAAGTAGTTGATAGGCAAGCATATAAATCCAATACTTGGATCATTGATACAGAAGCAACAGACCACATGGTTCATTGTGTTGCTTAATTGACTTCAATTACTTCAATATTCAATACTTTTGTCTATTTGCCTAATGGGGAACAAGCCTTAGTCACACATATAGGCACAGTGCACATCTCTTCTACTTTAATTTTAACTGATGTCCTATATGTGCCCTCTTTTACATTCAACTTGATTTCTGTTAGCAAACTCACAAAATTACTTTGTTGTTGCCTAATTTTTCTTGGTGATTGTTGCTTTATTCAAGACCTTGCTCAATGGAGCACGATTGGTCTGGGTAAAACACACAATGGTCTATTTCTACTGCAAGATTCAGGTTGTAGATCTTCTGCATCTGTACTTGCTGCTGCTGTTACTTCTGTTTCTTCATCAGATTTGTGGCATAGTAGATTAGGACACCCTTCTCATTCTAAAATTCAATTGTTGAAGCAACATGTACATGATGTTAATATCAATAAAACTGTTCTTGTTGTGATATTTGTCATTTTTCAAAACAAAAGAAACTTCCTTTTACAGCTAGCATTCATGTTTCAACTAATCCTTTTGATTTACTTCATTGTGATCTTTGGGGTCCTTTTGCTGCAAGCACTGTTGATGGTTTTAAATTTTTCTTAACAATTGTGGATGATTTTACTAGATGCACTTGGGTGTATTTGCTCAAACATAAGTCTAAAACACAAGTGTATCTTCCACAATTTACTTCTATGGTGTCTACCCAGTTTAATTGCAAAGTCAAATCTATAAGGAGTAATAATGAAACTAAATTCTATCTTAAGAATTTCTTCCAATCAAATGGGATTTTGCATCAATTAACTTATGTTGATACCCCTCAACAAAATGCTGCTGTTGAGAGGAAACACCAACACATTCTCAATGTTGCACAAGCCTTAAGGTTCCAATCATAGCTTCCATTATGTTTTTGGGGAGATTGCAATCTAACTGCTGTTTACTTCATTAATAGACTTCCTTCCAAGTCATTAGGTAACAAAAGTCCATATGAGCTTCTTTTTAAATCAGCACCATCTTATAATCATCTCAAATGTTTTGGTTGTTTATGTTTTATTTCAACTTTACCTCACAATAGAGATAAATTTGCACCTAGAGATAGGAAATGTGTGTTTTTAGGCTATCCCTAGGGCATTAAGGGCTATAAGGTTCTTGATCTCACTTCCAATTCTGTTCACATATCCAGAAACATCATTTTCTATGAGTATATTTTCCCTTTTGCTCTTTCCTCACAACCTTCTGTGAGAGACCGCGCCCCCGGCCCCCTTTTATAGAGTGTTGGGCCAAACCCACGTGAATGGGTGGAGTCGTGTTATTGCTTCTCAAAATGAAGATTCGACAAGTTATATTTTCCTCTTTAGATTAAGAGTTTTACAATGGAGTCGCCACTTATTTAATTATTAGAAAAATAAAAAAACCAAAATTGAAAAATTCCTCATTTTATTAATTTTCAATTGAATTTACATTGATCATAGGAAAATTACATGGCTTTAGTCCTAGATACAATCTAAGATAAAGTACATGACTTTGTTTCCTAGTTACAATCTAAAAATTGAAAATTACATATATAAGCATTTGATCTACTAACCCTTGATCTAAGTTCGGAGGCTATGTTACAAGGTGGGAAGGTGTTAGGCAGCCACCTTGCTCGGTGAAACTGGTCTTCTAGATTATGGTGACCAACATTCATATCACATCATCCAATATGTAATCAATCAATTTGCATGTTGAATTTAATGTGTGTGCATGTGATAAATCCTAATTCAATTTATTAAGCATTGCATTTGGATTTGAAAAATAAATTCTAGTGAATGTAAATGGATGGTGATATCCTAGATTCAAGGATTTAAAAGAATTATAAAACAAACATGTTTTTCATATTCTTAATGTGGATTTAAGATCAAAACTAGTGTTTATGCATGAATATGTGACGAACAACCAAGAACATGTGAAGAACACATAAAACCATTTAAGAACATTCAAACATATTTAAGAGAATTTAAATAATTACTATCATGCTTTAATCCTAAATTCTCATCGTGACAATACAAAAAAACAAGTTAGGAAAATGGATTATACCTTCATTCAATATTCATATGGTGGATGAGGAGACTCTTGAGGGAGGTCCTAAGAGTGAAGGAAAAGTGAGTCTCACTCAATACCTTGAGTCTCAAGAAGACCAAGATATGACAAGACTACACAACTTCCTAGAACTCAAGAGAGGAGAAGAGAGGGGGTTTTTTGTGTCTTAGAATGAAGGAGAGGTGAAGTTTATATAGTAGTGGTGGAGGAAATATGAATGGAAGGCCATTAATGAGATTTGACAAAGAATCATAAACCTAGACCTCATTTTAGTCTTAGGGGAAATCTGGAGCATTAAATGCAGAGATTGGTGGGAGTGTGGAGCAAGCCAAAATTCGGTTTTCTCGTAGCTGTTGTAACAGCTCGTAGAGCCAATTTCGAAAAATCATATTTGACTCAATTCTAATCGGAATTGTCTTGTTCTTATGCTCAAATTGAAGGTCTGAATGTCTAGTGTCTAGGAAAATTAACCTCATTCACAGATTCAAAATAGTCTGAAAGATATCGATGAAATAGTGAGTAGAGGTCATTTGTTAGAAAATGGTTTCATCACAATTAACATTAATAGGTCCTAAATTAGTTTTCAATTAACATTAATAGGCTCCAATCACTCCCATTTCAGACTTAACTGATTCCAAATTTACTCTAATTAAAAGATAATTGCACAAATTACTTATTGAATAATTAATGTTTAATTATCTAGTTAATTAGGTATGTACAACCGTACCATAAAATGTAGTCCTAACCAATCAAATTATGACACATCATTGATCTCAAATTGATTATACATATAACCAATTGAAATCAATTATTCATAATCACATATGGTCGAATTCAATTTGTGATAGTGCATCTCAGTCATTAAAACTTGATTTCATAATAACTTTCAATCTGGTGGTTCGATTAGGGCTTATGACCCGTTGATTTGATCGTTACAACATCAAGATCATTTTGGTGAAATGAGATTAAGGATCTAATGATTAGAATCAAGATGCATATTTTCAAGGTAAAATTACCCTTTTACCCTTCATGTGAAGTTAAATGTGGGTTGCAAAATGAGGTGTCAACAGAATATCCCTCATTGACAGAGCTTGAAGAGTGAATATCAATGTATGAAAAAGATACCTAACTTTTCAATCAGTATTTAACCGTGGTGAATGCAGATAAGAATGCGGATTGTCATGTAGTGGATCAAAATGTGGACCGAATCTCCGGGGAGATTGCCTACGTACCTCTTGGTAAAAGGATCAGGTCTTAACGTAGTTCATACATGCAGCCTTTTTTTTTTTTTTTTTTTTAGGGGAAAAAAATGAGTTCAAGAGATGTTTACCAGTGGTCACAACAAAATGAGGATTTCAGTTGTGATCTTGGATTTCAGACATGCTTTCCAGAGGCCTGATGGATTTGAAGTTTTGGACGTGCTTCCCAGAGGTCCATGGATTTGAAATTTGGACGTGCTTCCTAGAGGTTCGATGGATGTCCAATTGAACTTTGGACGTGCTTCCCAGAGGTCCGATGGATTGAAGTTTGGACGTGCTTCCCAGAAGTCCGATGGAATTGAATTTTGGACGTACTTCCCAGAGGTCCGATGGATTAAAGTTTGGATGTGCTTCCCAGAGGTCCGATGGATTGAATTTTTGGACGTGCTTCTCAGAGGTCCGATGGAATTGAATTTGGAAATTTTTAATGAAGATTTGTTCATTGGAGATTTTTCCTTTGGAATATGGTTTCGGAGATTTTTCCTTTTGAAAATTTGTTCATAGAGATTTTTCCTTTGAAAAATGGAGATTTTTCCTTGAAGATTTGTTCGTGGAGATTTTTCCACTAAATTTTTGAAAAATTTTAAGAAGATTTTTTCATGGAGATTTTTCCTTTGGAAAATGGTTTTGGAGATTTTTCCTTTGAAAAGTGGAGATTTTTCCTTTTGAAGATTTGCTCATGAAGATTTTTCCTTTGAAAATGGATATTTTTTTATGATAAAAAAGTGAAGAAGATGAAGATGGACTAGAAATGATGAAGATTTATTCATGAGGCAAGAATGATGAGAATAACTTTAGCTAGAAGTTGATGTGGATTGCTGGATAAGTCCTTACTTAATTCCTGCAAAAGGATAATTTCAATTAGCAATGGGTTTATTCATTGAAATGAATCGGAAGTACTTACCCAATGCCCCTAGTTTGGGGCATATTCCATGTTTAGATTGAAGCTGAATTCATTTGATGTTGTGACCATTGGAAAACATGAAAGAAGATCATGGTTCGCCATCCTTGGTTCCTGCAAAAAGGCTTTTTTTCTCTAGCTTGTTAGAAACCAATTATCGTGAAAACATTTTTGGCCAATGCCCCTAGTGTGGACATGCTTGCAAGAAAAATGGATGATGCCTCAAATGAAAACATGATTTCATGCGAAAAGGACATATCTGCACACAATATAAATAGGTCAATGCCCCAAGTTTGAGCATGCCTGATGCAAAACAAATGAGCTTAGCCTAACATGCACCCAAACAATTTTGTCACATTGTTTTGAATTTGTTCCCCAAGATTTTTGGGTGATGGGGATCGAGCCTTGAAAGGCTGCCTATGTACCTCTCTTGCAGAGGATCAGGTCAAGACGTAGTTCAAGAACTGGATTTTGAAAAAGAATGATTTTTTTTTATGAACACGAGGTGATCCCTTGAACAACCATTTTGGCAAATCAAAGTGTTTAAGAATCAAACAAATCTCTTTGATTAGGAAGTATCAAGATTATTAAACTCATGTAATCAAATTTGCTTCTTCCTTTTGAACATCATTAGATTGAGTCTCCAAAGACAATCAAGAAATGAAATGTGATAATATTTAGGAATCACATTGTTGAGTCCAAACAAGGAGAGTGCTCCAAGTTTGAAAGTTCTTTTGAGTCATTTGAGAATTTTTCTCCTTGGACATATCATCCAGGGGTTTGACAATTTTAAGCATTTTTTCTTTTTAATTAAGAGAAAATAATATTAGAGTTTAAGATGTGTCTACAACTAGCAAGACTTCAACGAGGTCTTTACTCATGGGTTGTAATGTAGGCTGGGTTTGGGTTATGAAATGAAAGATGTAAAAGGCTCAAAATTCCCTATGATGTTTCCCTTAAGTATGCATTACTCAAAAATCAAGTATTGGAGGAGTTTTCTCATTTATTCTTTGTCATCTTTTCACTTGTCTTCATTGGTCACTTGTATCAACATTTGTTTTCTTGCTTATTCCTCTTGAATCATACCTCTAGACTTTCATCTTGTAAAATTCTTTCCTTTTTAGTTTGCATCCTCAAGTTTCCAATTTGGTAGGTTTTTCCAATTTTTTTTTTTTTTTTTCTTCTTCTTCTTCTTCTTCTTTTCTTTGGCCCTAACTTTTGCCTAAACCACCCTTTTGGGTTTTCAGCCTAGCGGGTGTTTTTTTTTTTATATTTTTTTATTATTTTATTATTTTTATATTTAAATCTCTTGATTGAATGAACTTTTGGGGACCTTTTTCCTTCCTTGTTTTTCTCAGCTTAAGTAATTTTGATGCACTCTTTAGACTTCTTTCTTTCCTAGATGCACTTGCACCTTTCTATGCTTGATAAATCTTTTCCTTTTTTGATGAACCCTCTTTTAGATGAATCTTGTATTCCTCTTGGCATGATGAATATTAGGCTCTTCAATCTTGATGCACACTAGAATTTCATTTCTCTTTCCTTGATTGAACGAAACCTCATTTTTCTTTGATAATCTCTTATCTTTAGCTTAATGAATTCTCTACTTGTCTTTCATGTCTTCTAGGAGAGATTTATCAATTAGCTTCAAAGTTACAAGGTTGACTCCTCCTCTACATGAGATTAAAGCATGCATACTTTGGTTTTTTCCACCCTAGGTTTAGATTTTAGTGGGTTCATGTGAAAAAGAGGCTAAGTGTTTAAAGGCTCAAATAGGCTAGCAATGGATAATGATCATTCTAGGTATTAGGGAATAATCTTGTTTAACCAAAGATGGCCTCCTATCCCTAGTAATGCTTGTTTGTAAGCACAGTGGCTTAAGTTCTTTTACTAAATTCATCTTAAAAGAAAAAGTATGAATGCTCTAATGTTGTGAACAAAAGATCTTTGAAAATTGGATCGAGTGCATGGATTCTTGGGATTTTCTGATGGATGGATTCTTTTTGATTGCATTTTAAGACCATTTCTTCGTATATTCTAAGTCGAGTAGCAAAAGTCTTTACATGGATCAAATGAAATTAATCATTCCTTGTTACAATTGATTGCTCAAGCCTTTAAATATCAAGATTTAGAAAATATTTTGTCCAAGGGATCCTCATGAACCATTTTGAAAAGGAGACTTATTTTTTTTGTTTTTTTTTTTTTTTTTTAATCTTGAAATCCTTGAAAGAAAAAATTGGGCCTTTTTGAAAAAGTCACTACGAAGTTCAATGCCCTAGTTCAAAGATTTGTTTTTTAAAATGACTCAAAGGCCCAATGCCCCTAGTCCAAACACTTTCTTATTTGAATTTTTTTTTTTGATTTTTTTTAATATATATATGAAAAAAGTACATTAAATGCTACATGGATTTTTAGAATTCAAAGAAACATAGAAACATGGAATAAAAAACAGACTTTAAGCTTAATCATAATGTTGCAAACCAAATATGGAGCGAGGCAAAGTTGGGCCACTTGCTTCTACTTGGTCCATTTAGGATACTTGAGACTTGGTATGCTTGAACCTTGATTATGATCTTTTGGAAGGCTTGAACCTTACACTTGGAAGACATGCATCTTGTGAGCTTTTGGCCTTTGATGTTGATCATATGTATACACCTTTGATGGGCTCAAGTGGTGGGCTTAGAATGATTCAAGAAACAATTTTGGGTTTCTATACCAAGTAGAGTTCAATCATAGGCTTTTAGGCTTGAAATTATTCACATCATACAAGGTTCAAACAATTATGATGGGCTCAAGCATTGGACTTGGGCTCATCATAGTTCAAACAACAGCCAAACACATGCATAATGCAATGCAATTTACATAAACCGCCCTAAAGGTAGGTTCTATGGATCATTACGAAATGGGTAGAAGGTAGGTTAAAGGCTCCCACAAGTTAGGACGTCGCACCTCCCAACTTGTGACGCCAAAAGCGCCGCATTGGTCCGAACGGTACGGTTTGTCCCTATGAACCACTATGGCATAACCATGATGATCCTTGTCGCAGTGGGTGGTAGATTCATCGCTGGGTATGTGAGTCTCAAGAAGACCACAATCCACGGCTAATACTACCGGGCTAGCACACAAATAAAATAAAATTCATTCAAGCAAATGATGCATGACATGACATCTTAGACATATTATATACAAAAAGCAATAAACAAACAATGATATGGTTGGCCACCATAACCTAATTGAAGCTTAGCCCTCAATATCTCCAGCAGAGTTGTCACTGTGAGAGACTGCGCCCCTGACCCCCTTTTATAGAGTGTTGGACCAAACCCACGTGAATGGGTAGAGTCGTGTTATTGCCTCTCAAAATGGAGATTTAACTAGTTATATTTTCCCCTTTAGATTAAGAGTTTTACAATGGAGTTGCCACTTATTTAATTATTGGAAAAATAAGAAAACCAAAATTGAAAAAATTCCTCATTTTATTAATTTTCAATTGAATTTATATTGATCATAGGAAAATTACATGGCTTTGGTCCGAGATACAATCTAAGATAAGGTACATGGTTTTGTTTCTTAGTTACAATCTAAAAATTGAAAATTACATGGATAAGCATTTGATCTACTAACCTTTGATCTAAGTTCGGAGGCTATGTTACAAGGTGGAAAGGTGTTAGGCACCCACCTTGTTCGGTGAAACCAGTCTTCTAAACTATAGTGACCAACATTCATATCACATCATCCAATATATTATCAATTAATTTGCATGTTGAATTTAATGTGTGTGCATGTGATAAACCCTAATTCAATTTATGAAGCATTGCATTTAGATTTGAAAACTAAATTCTAGTGAATGTGTATGGATGGTGATATCCTAGATTCAAAGATTTGAAAGAATTATAAAACAAACATGTTTTTTCATATTTTTTATGTGGATTTAAGATAAAAACTAGTGTTTATGCATGAACATGTGACGAACAACCAAGAACATGTGAAAAACACATAAAAACATTTAAGAACATTCAAACATATTCAAGAAAATTTAAATAATTACTATCATGCTTTAATTCTAAATTCTCATCGTGGCAATACAAAAAAAAAGTTAGGGAAAAGGATTATACCTTTATTCAATATCCATATGGTGGATGAGGAGACTCTTGAGGGAGGTCCTAAGGGTGGAGGAAAAGAAGAGTTAGGAGAGGAAAAGTGAGTCTCACTCAATATCTTGAGTCTCAAGAAGACCAAGATATGACAAGACTACTCAACTCCCTAGAACTCAAGAGAGGAGAAGAGAGGGGTTTTTTTGTGTCTTGGAATGAAGGAGAGGAGAAGTTTATATAGTAGTGGTGGAAGAAATATGAATGGAAGGCCATTAATGAGGGTCGATAAAGAATCATGAACCTAGACCTTATTTTAGCCTTAGGGAAAATCTGGAGCATTAAATGCAAAGATTGGTGGGAGTGTGAAGCAAGCCAAAATTCGGTTTTCCCGGAGTTGCTGTAACAGCCTGTAAAGCCAACTTAAAAAAATTATATCTGACTCAATTCTGATTAGAATTGTCTAGTTCTTATTCTCAAATTGAAGCCCCGGATGTCTAGATTCTGTAAAAATTAACCTTATTCACAAATTCAAAATATGTTGAGAGATATCGATGAAATAGTGAGCAGAGGTCATTTGTTAGAAAATGGTTTCAGCGCAATTAATATTAATAGGTCACAAATTAGTTTTCAATTAACATTAATAGGCTTCAATCACTCCCATTTCAGACTTAATTGATTCCAAATTTATTCTAATTAAAAGATAATTGTATAAATTACTCATTGAATAATTAATGTTTAATTATCTAGTTAATTAGGTGTGTGCAACCCTATCATAAAATGTAGTCCTAACCAATCAAATTATGACACATCATTGATCTCAAATTGATTATACATATAACTAATTGAAATAAATTATTCATAATCACATATGGTCGGACTCAATTTTTGATAGTGCATCTCAGTCATTAAAACTTGATTTGATAATAACTTTCAATCTGGTGGTCCGATTAAGGCTTATGACCAGTCAATATGATCGTTACAACATCAAGATCATTTTGGTGAAATGAGATTAAGGATCAAATGACTAGAATCAAGACACATATTTTCAAGGCAAAATTACCCTTTAACCCTTCATGTGAGGTTAAATGCGGGTTGCAAAATGAGGTGTCAACACCTTCCTTTTCTTATTTAGATGATTTCATTTTTCCTCATTGTATTTCAAACTCATCTAAGACTGTTGATCCTATTCATCTTCCTCCTTCTTCTATTGACATTCCTTCCACCTTTGATGTGGATCCTAGCACCTTATCTACTGCACCATCTGATTCAGCACTTCCTGCATCTAGCATCCTGCCTATTACATCACCTAGTGCAGCACCTGATTCTGCAGAATCTAACCTTGTTGCCATTCCTTCTTTGACTTCTAATCTTAGTACCTTACCTACTGTTTCACCACTTATCTCACCTTCAACTTCCACTCCTACTCTCAGAAGGTCCACTAGATCATATAAACCACCTCCTTACTTATCACAGTATGCTTGTAAGTCTATCAGCACTAAGCCCTACTCTGGTCTGCCATAAGATGTTTCAGCCTATTTGGATTATTCTCATCTTGGCCTTACCTATAAATCTTTTGTTATGGCTGTTAATTCCACTCCTTCAGAACCTGTCTCTTTCCATCAGCCAGTGCAATATCTTGAATGGATGGCTGCCATGGACAAGGAGATAGAAGCTTTAGAGGTCACTAACACTTGGAGTTTGGTGCCTTTGCCTCCTGGTAAGAGCCCTATAGGTTGTAAGTGGGTTTATAGGGTTAAATATCTCCCTAATGGCTCTATTGAAAGGTATAAGGCCAGACTGGTTGCTAAGGGTTTCACACAGAAGTTTGGTTTGGATTATTTTGAGGCTTTTTCACCAGTGGCCAAGTTTATTTCAGTCAGGATTGTCCTCACCTTGGCTACTGTGAAAGGGTGGTTTCTTCACCAAATGGATGTTAACAATGCATTCCTACATGGTGATTTAATTGAAGATGTGTACATGTCTCTACCACTTGGTTTTCACAGCAAAGGGGAGAATGTTGTATGCAAATTAAACAAAAGTCTTTATGGTCTTAAACAGGCATCAAGATAATGGTTTGACAAATTTTCCAAAACCATTCTTCAAATGGGATTTGTTCAATCAAAATCTGATTACTCACTGTTTGCTCATACTTAAGGGACTTCCTTCATAGTACTTTTGGTGTATGTTGATGATATTTTACTTACTGGAAACAATCCTGATTTGTGAACAGTTTGAAGAAGTTATTGGATGATAGATTTGGTTTAAAAGACCTTGGTTCTTTGAGGTATTTCTTAGGTCTTGAGGTGGCAAGGACTGATGCAGGTATCAGTTTGACACAAAGAAAATATGCACTTGAAATTTTGAAGGATGCTGGTTTTCTTGGATCAAAGCCAATTAAATTTCCTATGGAGCAAAATCTAAGGCTTTCAAAATATGAAGGGAAGATGTTAGCAGACCCTGGGATGTACAGAAGGTTAATTAGGAGACTACTATACTTAACTTTGACACAGCCTAACATCACTTATGTTGTGCATAGGTTGAGTCAGTTTGTCTCAAAACCTAGAGAGCCTTACTTACTGGCTACTCACAGAATACTTCAGTATATTAAAGGATCTCTAGGTAAGGGACTTTTCTTCTCAAGTACCTTTGATTTACACATTAAGTCATTCTACGACGCTGATTGGGCTGGGTGCCTTGATACAAGGAGGTCACTGACAGGGTATGCAGTGTATTTGGTAGAGAGTTTGATAGCATGGAGATCAAAGAAGTAAGGAGTAGTTTCAAGATCATCAGCAGAGGCTGAGTATCGGGCAATGGCCAGTGTAGCATGTGAAATAACCTGGGTACTTCAATTACTTAAGGATTTAAAAATTGAGCACCCCAAACCAGCTATACTCTTCTGCAATAATCAAGTAGCCTTGTATATAGTTGCTAATCCAGTCTTCCATGAAAGGACTAAGCATATTGAGGTAGACTGTCATCTGGTTCGAGAAAAAATTCTAGAGGGAATGATTAAAACATTTCATGTGAATTCAAATGCTCAGGTAGCTGATGTATTTACCAAAGCTTTAGGCTTCACTTCTTTCACAAGATTGACACAGAAGTTGAGCTTGCAAGATATTTTCATGCCAAAGCTGTTGCCAAAGGAGTTACTGCCTGAAACTCCTGAAACTCATCTTCAAGTCCATGATCTTCCAGTTCAAGACTTGATGGGGAGTATTAAAATAAAAGTAGGCCAACACGGTGGAACAAGTATAGTAAAGAAGAAAGAAGGAAAGACTAAAGGGGAGTCCACGTGTCAGAGAAGCAAGAAGAAGAAAATAGAAGAAATGACAGATGTCTCCACGTGCTAGAGAAACAAGAAGAAGCAAATAGAAGTGACATATGTCATATTGTAATTGGATGTATTAATAATTAGTTAGTTAGTTATTTTTTTGGTAGAAATTTGTTAGCTTCTATTAGCCCCTGTTTCGTGTATATAAAGCACATGAGATAATTATTTTGTAACTACTTCATTTTTCTTTAATCAAAGAGAATATTAAGTTTTTCTCTGTTTCTAATAGTAAACATAACATTTTTTTTTAACATGATCCATTATAAGCTTGACCTAACCTTCTAGAACACCCAAATTTAACATGATCCTTTGTAAAAAAGCCCACTCTACTCTATCATAAGCCTTACTAACATCCAACTTTAACGCCAAACTACCTCTCTTTCCCTTCTTTTTGCAATGCATGGCATGAAGAGCGTCATAAGCAAGAAGAATATTGTCTGTAATGACTCGTCCAGGGACAAAAGCACTCTATGTGGGGGATATAACATGTGGGAGGATTTGCTTAAGGCAATTGGCCAACACCTTTGCAATAATTTTATAAATCACATTACAAAGACTAATAGGCCTATAATCAGTTATCTTCTCAGGCACCTTAATTTTAGGAATCAGAACAATATAAGTAAAGTTTATCTCATTCACCATATTCCCTGAATTTAATAAAGAAAGTACAGTAGACACAACACTATCTCCCACAATATGCCAATATTTTTGAAAAAATAGAGCGTTCATACCATCTAAACCTGGTGCCTTCGTAGGACCCATCTGAAACAATGCAGCTCTAATCTCTTCAGCCTCAAAATCTTTGGTCAGCACCTCACACGTATCAGCTGTGACCTTTTGTGGAACCTGAGCTAAGCATTCCTCCATTCTATTACATTCACCTGAAGCAAAAATAGATTCAAAGTAATATCCTCACACCACTGCCCTTGTTGATCCTTCATCCCATGAATAAAATTTCTCTTCCTTCTTTGCGAAGCCGTAGCATGAAAAAACTTGGTATTCTTATCACCATGTTTCATCCATGCTATCCGCGTTCTTTGGTGCCAATAAATTTCCTGCTTTCGAAGTAAATCATCCAAGGTTTTACCTAAGTTCCACAAATTGATTTCGGGCTTGTTCCGTGGATGGGCCATGATCAAGAGCAGCAAGCCGGTTCTGTAAAAGCTTTATTTCCTCCTTATCAGGATGTGTTTTGGACGCCCGCCACGCATGCAGTTCACTCCCACAAATCGCTATCTGCTGCCTAATCACATCCAAGGCCGACCCACCTACAAAGCCACTACTCCAAGCTTCGGTAACCGCATCTTCACACCCGTCCCACATTAACCAAGACTCCTCGAATTTAAAACCACGTGGACCCCTTACATACATCTGGTTATCATCCAAAATATTTAGCAATATTGGTAAGTTGTCTGACGCATGGGTGTGTAGGTGAGTAACATTACTCCTCGGAGAGATGGCTCGTCAAGCTTCGTTGGCCACTGCACGGTCCAGCCTTTCCTTTGTATTGGCAGCTTTAAATCTTCTATTATTCCAAGTATAAGGGTACCCACGATACCCCAAATCAACCAACTGACATTGCTCTAGAGCTTCGCTAAAATCATAAATTTGCCGTGGATCCGACGCACACAAGCTAAGCTTCTCTGTTGAACTCAAAATTGCGTTAAAATCACCAATACAAAGTCATGCACCCTCAACGAACGATTTTATATGATTCAGTAAACCCATGACTTAGCTTTATGGCTTGCCTCAGAGCAACCATAAAACCCTGTCAAAAACCAAACCCGACCGTTTTCCTCAACCACCTTAGCCAGAATGTGATGATCCGAAAAATTGATAACTCTAAGGTTAACATCATTTTTCCATAACATAGCCAACCCGCCTCCCCAACCTGGTTTCTTAACAACAAACTTATTTGGAAGTTTAGTATCCTTGCAAATCTGCGAAAATCCATCAACAAACAATTTTGTCTGTTCAAAAAACAAACTTTGGGTGCTTGTCCCTCTACAATGTCGCAAAGGCCTCGAACTGTCCAAGAGCTCCTAAGCCCTTTTCAGTTCCAACTTAACAACTTCATTGTCCCCGGCAAAGGTGATCAACCACCCCTGCCGATCCATGAACGCTATCCACGTCATCGTTCAACAAAGTTTGTTTTTCCCGCTTCGAAGAACGATCATCAATATTGCAAACACTATGCTCTTCCTCACGCCATGTACTCCCTCTTTTGCCAAATTCAACAGAAAGAGGATATGTAAGCCCCACATCCACATGTGTCATCTTGGTCCACCTTCCACTCAACCCACCATCCCGGTCCACTTCCTTACTACGTCTCGGGCCAACCTGGGAGTCAACCAACAATGACCCAGAATGTCCAACCTGTAAAGTATCATTCAACTCGTGATTCCCCAGATTTCTCAGCGGAGCTTCCTGATCATCATGCATTTCCATATCAGTCACACTGATTGCCGGATTTTCCGAGACACAATCCCTAGAATCACTCTCAATCCGAGGACTCGGACATGGACTAATCGTACTAACACCGGCAACTCCATTAGTCATCTTGTCCAATGTATCATTCATAGTCTGTTTTGACCCCGATCCATGCACTATTGGACTTGCATCAGTATCACCTGCATGTGGCCTAGACTCTTTCTGCCGCGGAGGAGAGTGTTGTCTAACTGGCGTTGCTCGCAGCCGATCCCCATACTGGTAATCAATGTCTTCTCCTGACTTCTTGAATTCAAAGTGTGCCGCGCAATACCGAAGATCATGTCCTATTGACTTCTTCCACTTGCCCCAGACGACCTTCTATTTCAGTTGCCACCTTCGGGGATAGCAGATCAAAAGGAACCCCCCCAGACTTGGACCCAAAGAGAAGCATGTTCAAAAGATACATTCCCAACACACATACCTCTTTTCCACTTACATAGCATAAGCAGTTGGTTGTCAAAAGACCACGGACCGCCCCGATAAACCCGATCCATCTCAAACTCCGATTTGAACTTGAACTAAAAAAGATTTTCACCAACCTCTACGATCTGCAATCCATCCTCAAGGTCCCACGATCTTCTGAGGGTGTTCTTAGCAGCCTGCTTATTGAAAGGTTTGCACGTGAGGAATTTCCCAATCAAACTCAGAGTGCAACCCTCCATATCGTCAACTCGACCCTCATTAGAAATAATAATATCCTCCTCTTCCGCCGTCGTCAACCGTAACTTATTGAGACGGCCAAGTACTTTGTCTGCCATGTTAAAACCTCCTCCAAATCAAAGAACCAGTGAAAATAAGAGGGGCGGCGCACAAGAGTAAACCAAAAAAACCTAAAACCAACACTAAAGGGAATAAAAGTGTAAGAAACAAAAAGGAAGACCGAGAACACTAAGAAAAAAGGGTTTAAGGGCTGGGTTTAAGGACTGAGAATAAAGACGTAGAGATAAAACCCTAAAGGGAGAAAAACCTCGAGAGCCGAGGAGGGAGAGCTCCTACATACGAGGAGAGGGTGTTTTTTTGTCTCTCTCCTCTTAAAGCATAAGAAAAAAATAATAAAAATAAAAAATAATAAAAGTTAGGTTTTATAAAACTTAAGAACAAACGTAATATTATTCCAGTAAAATTTAAAAATATTTGAGTATTGAGTAATATTGTTGGGTTAGAGTACTTTCACGATTAGGTTGTCGGGGTGGGATCAATGACTGAGTTCGATGGTAGTTGAGGTTCGGCGACTGGGATCAGACTCATCAGAGACAGACACCACAGCCGTCTTAATCTGTTTCTATTTTGGGTCACCTTGTAATTTCTTGATTTCTTTTTGTTCTTGTTTAAAAAAAGGGGTTAGGACTTAGGAGAATTTTGTGAGCTTGATTTGGAGATTCTGGGCTAGGATTTTATAGAATTTTGTGTGTTTAGTTTGGTGTTTATGTTTTATACGAAAGTGAAGGATTTGGGGATTTTGACCAAGCTTCAAACATACATACCATCTCAGATTGTCTTCCTCATAATTTATGTACAAGATGCTACCTGCCCATTTGTTATTGACAATACCAAGTCCAGTTTTTTAAGCGAATTTGGATTAAAGTTCAGCAAAAGTTTCTGTTTTTTTTTTTTTTTTTTTTTTTTTTGGGAAATTCATTATCTTTAATGGCTGTGAAATTTTATTATGGTTTCTGGTTTTTTCGTACAATGTGGGGGCAATATTGGATTTTTATGTTCATTTGGAATCTCAATAGAGGTTTGTTTAATTTTTTTTTAAGATTCTAATCATCATTGGTCAATTCATTTTCCTTTTACTGTTTGGGCGTTTCACCATCACCACGTGAATTTGTTTATTTTTTGTGGCCTTTCACCATTTCAAGCAATTTCTTTCATTTCTCTCTTAGAGTCATTTGGTTGGAAGGATGAAAAAGAGAGAATAGAAAATAGAGAGGATGAAAAACTGAGAGGATAGAAAAATTTTAGCTTTCTTCAGTTGTGTTTGGTTGAGAAGGTGGAAAAATAGAGGAATTGAAATTTTTTTGGTTTGATTGAAAATAAAGTTTGTATAAATTTACCATCATATCCCTCTTAAATAAAAGAGAAAGTAATACATTACACTTTTAAAAAAATGTGTACAGATGAAAGTGGACATTTCAAAAAAATAATAAAAGAAATCATCCAAAAGTGTTTTCTTAAAAAATAATAAAAATAAAAATTAAGAGAAAATTAAAAGAAAGAAAAGAAGAATCCACCCTTGACCAAACAAAAGAAAGCAAAAAAAAAAATAAAACAACGTTACAGTGGATAGTCAAAAAAAAGAAAAGTGGGGGCAGTCTTGTCAAAAAAAATTTCTCACTTTTTACTCAAATTTTCTTTCCAATTTGGAAAGATTGTATTTTGAAGGAGGAGGAGAGAAAACTTGTGAGCCTCACCACTTTTCTTTCTCCCTCCTCCTTTCAACCAAACAGTAGAAAATGACATTTTTCACCCTATTTTTTTCTTTTTATTTTTCATCCTTCCTATTTTCACCCCAATCAAACACACCCTTAATCACACCAATGATATTGAGGAAAACACAGAGAGACAGAGATAGAGACAGAGAGTAACGTAATGTCTGGGTGTTGGTTCGGGCGAAGATTCAAAATGTGATTCCTCGGCTCTGGACTTCCTCAGCTTAGCCCGGACCTTGGTGGAGAAACTGAGTAGGGAGGATCTCGAGGCATGAGCAATGGTAGCATGGTCTATCTGGAATGCACGAAACCAATTCCTCTTCGTAGCTGCTCAAACTCCCCTGCATGTTATCCTAAAGGGAGCAGTCTCGTTATGGGGAGAGAACCAACGTTTGGTCAGTAACAGCTCATGTAGTTGAGCACCTGAGCATCCTATCTACTCATTACGAGTACCATTGTACACGTTAGTTTTCTTCTTTACTTTAGTTTTTTCTGTTGGATGTTTTTTGTGGGGTCGGGTCAATGGGAACCACCCTGGCACTGTACTTGTATGGTTTTCTTTACTTAATATATTTCTATCTTTCTGTCTCAAAAAGATAAAGAAAAAAAGAGAGATATAAAATGTGAACAAAAATACATATTTATCTTGGTTTTTAACTGAAGTAAGTTATGTACTCATTAAAATTTAAAAACCTCATTTTAAGATGAAAATGTAATCAAATTGTTGGTGGCTATTGACCTTCAAGTAACTAAAAGAGTCACTACAAACCGTTTGATATCTAGTAAACTAAAATATTGCTTACAAATTGTGAATATAGCGTAGAATTTGCAACTTCCCCAAACTTAATTTTGTTATTAATACAAGTCAAGAGCCTTCTAACTCTATTGACATTTTTTGGTGTTACTAACAAAAATTTCGAAAATTCAAATCTCCTTTACTTGAATTGTTACTACTACATAGGTCCTCCTTGTAAGGAATTAACACGAAATTCTCAACCTATGAGAAACAAAATATAGAGAAAAAAATATGCCAAAGAAAAGTAATTATACACGCAAGACAGTATTTACGTAATTCGGCAATTTGCCTACATCTACGAAGTTATAGGAATTTCACTATTATCAGGGAAAAATACAAAGTGCAGCAGTAAAATTTTTCTAACTCTCAAAAATAACAACAACAACAAACTCTAATCACAAAAAAACCAACATTTTCTACAACCTACGCACAGGATTCACAATGGGCTACAAAAACGGGCCAAAATTTTTTTCCTAGGGGCCACTCAAAGGTTGTGAAACTTATTATAGTTTGTTAAATGAGTTTGGAAGTTTCTTTTTTATACCATTTCTGGAATATTTTCATTGTGAGGAACCAAAGACATCTTCATTTCACCTATTTATGATTGAATACCTCTCATCCATGATGCTTGTCTTTTAAGTTGATTAGCCTAGTTTCATTATTTTCTGTAGGGACAAAACTTAGGTACAACTCCTTAGGTGTTGTACTTGTACCATAGGTTCTCCAATTAAATTCAACCATATTGTTGGATTGATCAACACAACCCAAAAGGTGTTAGTTTCCCTCAAGGTACAATTAGATTCTCTTATGTGGCTCCTTGGCCAATACAACCTCATCATTAAATTTAAAGGGGAACCTAAGGTAGAACATCTAAGGAATTGTGCAACACCTAAAGATTTCAAATGGTTGTAGACTAAAAATTTGCTAGTCTTTTTTTAATAGGCAAATAAAACTCACACACCCACATGGGTTAAACCTGTGATCTCACTAGATGTTCACCATTTTGGTTAGGTCTTCTGCACAAGCCTGTGAATATATTATCCTTAAGTGACCTATCTCCTCCTTTGCTACTGATAAACTTCAAAATATCTCTAATATAACACTTTGTTTAATTATGCAGCTGATCTGTATAATGCAAAGCATCCGATAGTCCTCTGCACCGATGATGCTGGCATGTTCTCCACCAGTCTTTCCAATGAGTACAAAGTTGCTGCTTCTGCATTTGGTAGGTATTAATATAGTGGTGCAGGTACTGGGAGTTGGATTAAGAGCTTATCATCACTGACTGCTTGTTTCATTTGTGAACTGCCCAGGTCTTGGAAAGAGGGAAATGTTGCAGCTGGCAAAAAATGCAATTGAATTTACATTTGCGGATGATGGAGTTAAGCAGGATCTGAGAAAGATTTTCGACTTGGCCACTAAAAAGCTAGATTTATAATGACATTGCTCTTAGAGGGGCATGTTTGCAGTCTGGAGGTATGGGTAGCCATGTGTCACCTAATCAAGGAAAACTAGTAGTTAGACCATGGCCATACATTTAGATGGTCAATATTTTTATTTAAAGATCTTAATTTTATTTAATCTATGCTGTGCTCATGTGTTTTGAGATGTGGGAAGTATGAAGACAATTCAAATTTAGTTCTATTTAGTTTTTGAAATCATTATTCTTCCCTATTGGTCCACATTGGATTTTATGATAAGTGTTATTAGCTGATTAGGATATTAGTATTTCATATAAAATTTCCTAGAAGTTAAGGTTATTTTTCTAATTCAAAAATTAGGTTTTGACCCAAGCCAAATAGGAGTAGGCTTTATCTATAGACTTATAGAGTCTATATAAGCACACGCTATTGTACTCCAGTGAGGACAATTTGGAATTTTTCCTTCAATAGCTTGGTGCCGACTCCTAGGTTTTGTTTCCATGTGCTTGTTATTGTTCCAAACAAGTTTAGGTGTTGATTCCTAAGTTCTGTTTGCCAAATTCTTTGAACATTTTGGTTTTGGTTGTCTTTCTTCGTTTTGACACAAGGAAAAGAAAAAGGATAACCTCAATGAGTGAGATGATGATGGAGCCGTACTAGTGCCACATTATTTTGCTCTGCTAGAAAATGAAATGTTCATTCAGAAAATAAAAGCAGAAAGTCTGAATGGTGCTAATTTGTACAGGATGTAAATAGCTATTTTGTGCTATTATTCATGTTAAATATTTGGGGACAAAAGTGATCTGAGCCAATATTATGAGTTAGGATGCCCTTGCCTAATGGTGCTCACTACTCAGTTCAATCCACCTAGGCTCTATCTTGCAACTACAAGTTGATTTCCCACCCATTAGATTGAAACTCCATTCATTGTGCATTATATTTTTATCTATTTCTTTCGAGTGAATTTGAGGTCCCATTTGTACAAGGGAACACAAGCATTTAATGGCAATAAAAGCCTTCATGATGGAATAAAAAAGATAAATTAGAAATGAAAGGGGAGATGTAACCTTTTTCCTGTATATGAGAGGGGTTTTTCTTCTGTTACAAGTGGGAAAGGGGATTTGAACTTAAGTTCTCCTCCAATATCAAAGAGTCACAATAATCTACCTCAAGTTTGTTTAGGAGTTAATAAAGAAAAGGAAATGAATAAAATGAAATATTCTACCCCCCAAAAAAAATACACATAATTTTACTATTATGTCCATTATATTTTATTTGTATTGAAGTCCTGAAGATAAAAATATAAATTTTTAGGGTAATTATACTCACCTCCCACTCCAAACTTGAAGGGAAAATACACTTTTCCCCTAACAACCAATTGACCAAAATTTGTTAAATTAATATTAAAAATGTTGTGTACTATGTTCTAACTTGCCAATTGCGTAATTGCTTAAGCGGATACTTCTAAAATTATCTTATTTCATAATTAAAATTCATTATTTGAAATTTTTTTATTAAAGTGTATTTTAAAATATTTGGTGTGAATTTTGCTTCTTCTTTTTTTAAAACCTTTTCAATGGGTTATGGAGAGATCTGTCATTACAATAAGTGTGGTGTCAATTTAGCATTGGTCAAAATAAAATGATATAATTTTTTTTATTTAAAATTTCTAATGAATACATCACAACTCAAAAATAATGGTGTTTTGAAAATTTTACTAAATTTTGTTGTGTCCCTAAAATTTCTCGTACATGTATTGTAAATTTTATTTTTTTATTTAAATTATATTAAAGACATATTTTAAGTATAAATTACATATGTATATGTATATGTTTAAGTGGTGGAGCAAAAAGGATTTCTTAAGGGTGGAGCAACTGCGCATATGTATATGTATATGTTTATGCATGCTTTGATACTTGACAAATTTTCCATTTTTATTCCAAATTTATCAGTTATTTTTTTACTGATCAAGGTTAAGCTTTTGTAAAGAGATTCTTATATAATTTAGAATATTTCGTTACTAATATAAAAAAAATGGGAAAGTGTTAATTTTTTCAAACCTTAAGGGAGAAGAGTTTTTTTTCCCCTTCAACTTTGGGGTGGAGTGTCATTCCTCCAAATCATAAGTAAGGGGAGTGTAAGTACTTCTTATATATTTTTACTCTTTTATCATAACATCACCGCAACACTATTTAATTGAAGAAAATTCAAAAAATAAGAAGAAAAAAAATGTCAATATATGTTAGGCCATGAAGGAAAAATCAATTTAAAAAAGGGAATAATATCCACCACTTTAACAATAAAAAAGTGATTTCAAATATTTAAACAATATTATGATTACAATAGTATACAAAATAATTAAACATGACTTAGTGAAAGACATTATTTGTCTTGAATTATATAAAACTGATTTGAGTTAATATGTTAAAAATAAAACAACAAAAATTGAAAGCACGGTTATGGAGAGATTTTAGAGTTGATTAATAGGAGTTTGTTAACAAACAACCAAAAATAAAATACAATTATGTTATGGGTGTTCTATTTAACCATTATTTACTATAGAGCATAGAGAGGGGTTACTACACTCTCTTTCAGGGTGAGGGGATAGTTAATATTTATGGACTAGTTTAACCGTTTCGTCTCAGTCAGCCATAAGCGCTCTCAGGGGAATTTAGTAAGCGGACGCCACAGAGGAACCGATCTGCAGCAAAAAGGCATGTGATGGAAGATATGCGGTAATGGCCAATTACAATGGAGATGGTTTTTCTTATGTTATGTCGTTCTTTTGCATATGCTTCACATCTTTTGCATATGCTTCACATCTTCTCTTGCAGTTGTCTTATTGATTAGCGGCCTTCCTCTGAAAACCAGGGTTTGCCTAACATTATTGTCCTTATGCTTATCAGTGAATCTCCTCACATTATCATTGGCATATTTCGGTTGTCTTTACCATATTACACATGAAGGAGTTTACCATACCACTTATGGACTAGTTTTGTGGCCTCTGTATCTTCTAATAACCCTAACAACAGCAATTTTGATCCATTATATAGTATGTGCCATGGTGCGGATGAGATTTCACATCATCCAAAAAATCAAGGTAAAGGTTTTTATGGAAGCTAATTTTTACCATAGAGCATAGAGAGGGGTTATTATACTCTCTTTCAGGGTGAGGGGACAATATCTATTTATGGAATAGTATATTTGGCTCCTCACTTTATGAGCAGCCCTAACATCCATGACTTCCAGCTACCAAGTAAGTATGACCATATGAATTTTTTTTTTTCAAGGGAACATGACAAAATGTCATAATGTTTTCACAATAAGTGAGGTGTCAATTTACCATGGGTCAAAAAAAAATTATATTGTATCCATTACAACTAAAAAATAAGGGTGTTTTGAATATGTTACTAAATTTTGTTCTGTCCCTAAACTTTCTCCTTGCATGTATCATAAATTATGTTAAAGAAATATTTTAAGTATAAATTGTGTATGTATATGTACATGTTTATGTAGTGGTGGAGCCAAAAAGCTAAATATATATAAACAAAATTAATAAAAAGCATTATGGACTAGTTTAACAATTTCGTTTCAGTCAGCCATAAGGCCTCCTAGGGGAATTTGGAAAGTGAACACCACAGAGGGATCGAATTGCAGCAAAAATGCATGTGTAACCAAAAAGGCAATAATGGTAGATTATGACGAAAAAGGGTATTCGTATGTTATGTCTTCTTTTGCGTATGCTTCACCTCTTCTCTTGCAATTGCCTTCTTATTGATTGCGGGCCTTCTTCTAGACCACAGGGCTTGCCTAACATTATTGTCCTTAGTCTTATCAGTGAGTCTCCTCATGCTATCGTTGGCGTACGTCAGTTTTCTTTACCATATTACGCCTGAAGGATTTTACCATACCACTTATGGACTAGTTCTATGGCCTTTGTATCTTCTAATAACCCTAATAACAACAATTTTGATCCGCGATATAATACTTGCCATGGTGTGGACAATGTTTCACATCATCCAAAAAATCAAGGAAAAGGTTTTTATGTAAGCTAATTTTTATTGTATTTGTAATATGTAACTTGCCCAAGGAATATTAAATAAGGGAAGTGGAGTAGAGTTGAGTGGTGTTTCTTTTTCCAAATCTTGGATGCATTAAGAAGTTGCTGTTTCATGGAGTACATCAATCATGCTTTGGGAGTCTTATAGAAAGTCAGTTTTATCAGCCCTTGTCGTGCAAATAATGCCATATGCTGTTGGTATCAAGATGGTGGCGAGAGTGAGCCCAAAAAGCATTCCAATTTTTTCAATGATATCAGCTCCTGTTACCCTGATAGGATCAATTTTAAGTTTTTTCTTTTTTAGATTCTTTAATGTAAAGAAACTTCTTGCATGTACACTTTGCCTACTCAGCATTGTACTTGGAACTGCACTAATCATTTCTTCCCCTAGTCTCAAGCTTTGGAAAATATTACTCCTTTCAATGTACATCTACACTTTCATAGGTTATGTAGGAACCATCCCCTCACATTTTGCTATAAAATCTTTCTCTCCTGGTTATTAGGGAATAGATTTAGGGTTAGTATCAATTCTTAACAGTTCTTTCATGCTGATTTGCAACCTTTTAGTCGACCTAAATGATGGTTTAGAAAACAATGAGAGTTTGTCAGGTGCTATACTCTTTTTACGCTGCTTTGTTGAAGTCTCATCATAATTAGTTTCAAAGGAAAGATGATGAATTAGAAATACATAATTTCTTAGGGTGAGAAGGAGAGAGAAGGATGAGGGTGGAACTAGTCTTCTCTAATAGATGGGCAAACAAGAAAGGGAGAGATGAATTTTCACTTTTTTTTAGAACATACACGTCTTTTTTTAAAGCATGTCATAAGTTATTATTTTATAGTAATATATTATATGAGTTTTTTTTGGGTTATTTATTTACTTTATTATTATCATATTATATGTTCATTTAATTTACACACATTACTTGGTAAATTAATTTTTATTAATGATATATATGTGTGATGTAAATACTTTGTTTTTTTTTTTTTTTTTGTTTTTGTTTTGAGAAAACACACACACACACACACACACACACATATATATATAGGGGAAGGAGATGAAATAAGATAATATACTCACACGCCAACACCAAAATTGCATATGACATTTAGTGTCGCGGAGCAAGTGATAAACCCCTTCTCAATATCACACCTTACCGATATGGAACGACTCAACAACACTGACGCTTTGTTTGTTTCAATGGAAAATCTTGTGTAAAGATAGTTTTCCTTGTTTTTCAGTGTTTGGTAGCATAAAAAAATATGAGTTAAAGGAAAATTATTTTTGGTCAACATAAAAAGTATGACTTATTTTTGAAGATTGTTTTCCATTAAATTTTTTTGGAAAACAACTCTATCTCACAGCAAGCTAAATAAGGGAAGTTATGAGGTTGTTTTTCAACTCATTTAAAGTTGCTACCAAACATTAGAAAATGAGATAGTTTTATAAAAAATGCTTTTTAGAAAATAATTCATTTTCTAGAAAACATCATTGCTGAAACAAACAGAGCGTGAGTATCTTTTTTTTCTTTTTCTTTTTTTGAGAAAACACACACACACACACAGAGAGAGACAGATATAGGGGAAGGGAATGAGATAAGAGAATACACTCACACACCAACATCCAAACTGCATGTGACAGTTAGTGTCGCAGGGCAAGTGATAAACCACTTCTCAATATCACACCTTACCGATATGGGACAACTTAACAACACTGAGTATCTTTTTTTTTTTTTTTTTTTAAGAAAACACACACATATAGATCATGTGTATATAAACATATATAGGTCATTCTTTGAATTTAATTATATATATATATATATATATATATATATATATATAGAAATTTTCTGGCTCCACCATAGCATACATATACATATATAATTTATACTTAAAATGTGACTTTAACATAATTTATGATGTCTTCCAAAAAAACATAATTTACAATATATGTAAGGAGAAAGTTTAAGGACAAAAAAAAAAAAAAAAAACATAAACTTTTAATGGCAAATCTCTTCATAACCCATTAAAAAAAGGGAAAAAATAATAAGCAAAATTCACATTTAATATTTTAAAATACACTTTAATTAAAAAAAATTTAAAACAATAAATTTTAATTATGAAATAAGATAATTATGGAAATCTGCCCTTAAGCAAATAGTAGGTTAGTACACAATATTTTTAATATTAATTTATCAAAATTTGGTCAATTGGATGTCAGGAGAGAATGTGTTTTTTTCTTTCTAAGTTTAAGGTAGAGTGTCATTTCTTGGAACTTAAAGGAAGAGGGGTGTAATTACCCTTAATTTTTATTTATTTATTTATTTTTAGGCAATTAATGAGGACAATGAATTTTGCCTATTTTTAGTAATACAAAGAAACCACCAAATTATCATTCTCTTTTAGTCAAATCCTATTTCTTGCAAAACTTCCAAACTAAAGAATATATAGAATATTCTTTTTTTTTAAATTAAAAAAATTTTATTCTATTCTATTCAGACATTCATTTCCCCTACCCTTTCAAACAACCAAAAGGTATGACTTCACAAACCACGATGCCAAAGGATTCATATTTTATTGTCAAATTGAAGGAATGTCTTCTTTTTCTTTCTTTTTTTCTTTTTTTTTTTTTCTTTTTTTTTGAGGAACGAATTTGACATATTTTATTACACACCTCTCTCCCTCAAGAGAGCAACCTTATCAACACATGGAAAGGAAAACCAAATTTTTGTGTCCATTACTCTAGATTTAGCTTAAGAAAATAAAACATACACATCTAGGGATGTGTTTGTATAAGTTAATAAGAACACAATTTTTTGAGACTAAATAAACATTTATAAAAAAAGTTATGAGGAGTTAGAGTTTCAAACAAAGTTTTGGGTTTTAAAACATTATTTTAATCTCCCAAAATGCCTAAGCAAATGAACTCTTAATTTGCAACCAAAAAAAAATAAAAAAAATTGCATGATGCATAACATTGAAATACGAAACAATTAATTTTCTCTAATTTATATGCTTATGATCTGAGAATCAATTATTTAATATGATTAGACACGATTTTTCATTGTGGTAGTAAAAGATCTCGGTAAATCATCGTCTATAATAGTCCAATGACTACCAAAACACGGTTTGGCTCATTTTAACCAAAAATTAAAAAAATCAGAACAATGGAGTGGTATATAATTTTTCATGTCTCTGTTAAGATTTCAAGTTGTGATACCTGTCACAACTTGTGCGTGTATTACTAATGAAAATCTAACTAAAAATAAAAAGTTGTGATGGGAACATCACTTTTACTAGTACAATTTTCATTTTATGGCAATCATAATAGAACATATCAGTTGTGTTACTAGATTTATTGATTAATTTAAGAGTAATGTTAATGAAAACAACTCTCACAGCTTCTTCTCATTTAGGAGCAATATGATAATTTATCAGAGCCTTGTACCTTATAGTATAGCTTGGTCTTCTCTATTAGGAGAACCAAGATTTGAATATCTATCCCTATTATTATAATTATAACTATCAAATTATCAAGAAATAATTATATCTAGAGTTCTTTTTAGAAGAAATTATATCTAGAGTTAGATACACACGAAATTTCACAAATTTTTTTTCATAATGGTTGATGTGACATTTTTTTATTGGTATATAATAAGAGTTTGTGGTGAACTCTTGTAAAAATAATGTTATTCCAATCACAACTTACCAAGTTATGAAAAAGATTATGAAAAGTTGTGTCACTATCCTTGTCAGTTAGTAAAAGTATATTTCATAGATTCTAGTTAATTCAACTGGTAAAGTCTCTAATGGTTGAATAAGTCGATTGATATCTTAATTTGATAATAAATAGTTATCATCAAGAGCAGACGCTATAGATTAAAATTCTCAAAAAAAAAAGAAGGTAAAAGCATATTTGTTTTTTCATATAATTTGTTTTTAAATACTGATTGAAAATGATTAGATGATCTCATTGTTTGATGACCAAAAGCCCATGTCGGAACCCAAAGAAAATAGTAGAAGCAAAAGTCAATGTGAGACGTTTCTTCAGCTCTTCCACCAATATCTGTCTTATGTGTAGAACTCTCATCCAAGACTATGCCGCTCCACAAACCCACTATTGTATTGATCAAGTTACGATATATATATATTTCTTTTCTTTTTCTTTTTTGTTGAGAAAAAGCTACGATATTGGTTATGAGTTATAACTTATTATAAGTTTAATTTACTTTGGACATAGGCATTTTTTTTTTCTATTCTTCTTTCTTCATCTTTCTTTTGATGAATAAAAAATGGGTCTTTAGTGTTAATTCATTGACCTCATATCACGTGGTGATTAGGTAATGCCATGTGTACTACCAAGGTTTTGACGTGGTTATTGTTGTGGGCACAACACATTTGTAGAAACACCACTACTTTAATCACTTAACTCATACCAAGCATCATGTGAAGTGATATGAGAACTCTTACCACCAAGTCACACTCACGCGCTGCTAGTCAATTTAGTTCTTATAAATTTGAAACATTTCAATGTTACCATTTTCTTCACTTCCTAATATTATTGTTTTTTGAAAAGCTCAACTTTATTTTTAAGAATTTATTTTAAAAATTCAATGATTTCAGATATAATTATTATTATTTTAATAATTTGATAATTGGGAGAGGTGGGGGAAATTTCAACTATAATGATTATAAGAGATCACAAGTTTTTTAGTGTCAACCCACTAACCGACCTGATCACATCAAGTTTGAAGGAATTAAAACCGTTGTCGACTGTGAATATGCATGTTGTCAACTGCGGTTTGATCTATTGTACCTATTAGTTGTCTTGTCAATGTTAACGATTTAGGTGACGTCACTATCGACAAATTGGTAAATTGATGGATATTTAAAATTTTCTATCAAAACTCCATACAAATTGAGTATGCAATGGGGAGGGAGAGGAGGGACGCTGACACGTCAAGTGGAGATGATGGGAGGATTAGCACCATGACAGTCGGTGACTAGGGAAGCAAGGAATTGCGCAAAACTCTTTTAAACAAGTATGGTTCATTTGATTTTCCATATGGAAAACCTCGTAAATCGATCCAGTCTCATCAAGTTTTATTAGTATTAACTCATTTCCAAAATGCTAGTCGATCTCATTAGGCATACCAAGCTTTGACCTTTAATTATATCAAATTTATATCAAAGAAGAGGGGAAAAAAAGTTTTTTTTTAATTAATTTTTTATTTTTATAAAAGCAATGAAAAAAAAACTAAAATCATTTAGTTTTTTATTTTTTTATTTTTAAAAAATTCTCGATTAAGAAAAAGGGTCAGTATAAGGGTAAAAGAGTAATATTATCAATAAATAAATGTTATAAAGTAGTCCTATATGATCTTTATACAAAAATCAAGTTGTTCACAATCACTAGCAAAAAAAACACTGTACCAAGAAGTGGAATGTAGAAATAAACTAAAATAGTACAACAGCTATTTCCGTTTCACATTTCTCTCTCTCTTTTCTGTGAACTTCAACACCGGCATTCTCTCTCAGTCTCTCCCGCCATTATCAACTTCATCGTCTCTGACACACTCTCTCTCTCTCTCAAATCCTTAACCCTAAATTTCCTCCATTCCTTTCTCTCCAATTTCCTCTTCTATACAATGATCATCTTCGCATTCTAATCCCAAGAAAAAATGCGATTCCACCGCCTCCTCAATTCCCCACCATCTGATTAGACTGCCTCGTCGAAACCCTAAATCTCCGATCCGGATTCGCACAATGTCTCATGGTTGCGCTGTCGATGCCGCAGGACACGGTGGAGGTGGAGTTGAAGGCGGAGGATGAGAACAAAATTTAGCAATGGCATTGGCAAAATATATAGTTAATGGAACATACAATAAATAACATTTAATTGGTATAAAATTTAACATGCGTGTTAAAAGTATAAAAAACACGCAATTTAATGGTTATATTTTCAAATTTATTCAAGTTAATTTTTTTAATGAAAGTTGTAGTTTTAGTTTACAACTAAGTTTATAGCCAAACTTTGTCCTATATATAACAGTAACCCTGAAACAGTACACTGGTATAAACTAGTACCAGAATATTCTATATATTCTGATAGTCAATCCGAAACAATCTTTGAAATGAAAATTCAAAACTTTGTTTTAACCACAAATCAAACTCTAGATTGTCCCTTATGCCACATTTTTTTTATTTCAAGAAGTGATGTAGTGATTTGTATTAAGCTATAGTGAGTTGGTGACATACTTATATGATATTGGTGTGCATACTTTTTTGAGGAAGTTTGAGAAAGAGAAATGAAGAACAAACAAGAGGCAAGGAATAAAGGCAGGTATTGATGGTTCATTTTCCCTATATTGAACATCTTAATGGTAGAAGGAGTAAATAGAGAGGGTTGAAGGCAAAACTGGGCTCAAATCCGTCATATGCTTGGAGGAGTATTTTCAAAGCTTTGGAAGTGATAAGAAGAGGAACAAGGTGGAGAGTAGGCAATGGAAAGCTGATTCATATATGGGAGGATAAGTGGCTTCCAACCCCAACAACCTATAAGGTAATTTCCCCACCTCAGCCCTTTGATGATTTTCCTAAGGTTTCTGCCCTTATTGATGAGGAATTGAAGAGATGGAAAATGGATGTTGTGAAGTCTTTGTTCTTCCCATTTGAAGCGGAAACGATTTTAAATATTCCACTCAGCTACAACTTACCGGTAGATAAAATCATTTGGGTGGGAAATAAGAAAGGGGAGTTCACAGTTAAGAGTGCTTACTATATTGCTCTCACTGTGCTAAAATCGCCTGGGGATGGGGAGTGCTCCTGTGTTGACCCTAGAACTCCCTTGTGGAAGAAGATGTGGCACCTCCATATCCCACCAAAAATTAGAATTTTCACTTGGAAGGCATGTGAAAATGCTCTACCCACTATGTTAAATCTAAGGAAGAGGGGTGTGGCCACTGATGGAATATGCCCTATTTGTGGGAAGGAAGCTGAATCCTTATGTGATGCACTGTTCAGATGTAATTTTGCAAAAGAAGTTCGGATTTGGTGGAAGGAGTGCCCTATAAAAATCAGTGCCAAGGACCAAGACTTCTCTGACATTGCTCTGCAGCTAGTGTATGCAGGAACAGCTAGAGACCTGGAGATAATGGTTGTGACGGCATGGGCAATCTGGTATAATAGAAACCAGTGGGTACATGAGTGTGAAAAACAAGCTGCTGGTCAGGTTTGGGACTCTGCCTTGTGCCTTCTTCTGAATTATAATGAAGCTTCAAAATATTTCCTTCTTGGTCCAGCCTCTTGTGAGGTTAGTTGGAAGAAGCCTCCAATGGGGGTTCTATAAGATAAATGTGGATGGGGCGACATCAGGGAATGGAAGGAATTCAAGTATTGGAGTAATCATAAGAGACTTCAAGGGTGAGGCGGCAACTGGTCAATGTAGGCTGCTAAATGGAAATTATTCTGCACTGGAGACTGAAGTGTTCAGGCAGTGGAAGCAGGTGTGTTGTTAGCAAAAGAGTTAGGCCTCCAACAAATCATTGTTGAATCAGATTCCCTCCTAGCTGTTCAGAGCATTTTAGCAAAGGAAGTCTGTGGTGAAACAGGCCACATTGTTCAAGGAATTTTGAGTGTGCTGGACTGTTTTAGCAGTTGGAAAATTAGGCATATAAAGAGGGACTTCAATAGGGTGGTGCATGAACTAGCCCTCTATGCAAAGTGTAAGGGAATGGGGCAGGTCTGGGAGGGCTGTCCCCGCCCATGGTGAGACACCTGATACATCAGGATTGTATTTGATGTTCTTGGTCTTTTGACTCCTGTGTACTTCTTTGTTGTTTCAATGAAAGTTATCCTTATTAAAAAAAATATATATATATATAGAGAATTGGGTGGCAAGTGTCATAAGCGGTAAAGAACCGATGATATGAGAGGATATTTATACACACACAGTAATGCAGATAATAGGAATGGGAGCCAAGTTGAAAGGACTAATGTAATTGGATATTTATCTTTATTTTTATTTTTATTTTTTGTGGTCTAAATAGAATTGGATTTCACCATATTGATTTGAAAGGACCATCTCATATAATTAAATCCATTCAAAGGTGCTTACACCATTGTGTTACTGTTTTATTTGCTTTGGATTTGGGCCTGTTTTACTAATTCCATATTTTCAGAGCCTTCTAAATCTGAATTGTCACTACTACACAGGACATACTACGTCTATGTGGAGTAATCTTTGGCAAAATTTATATTATTCAACCCTGAGTGTTCGAACAAATGATTTTCTTCAAATGCAAATTCATACCTGTTCCTTTTAAAGCAACTAGATCTCTTATTACCATCTCATCCTTGCTATAATTCTCTATCAAGCTACTCTGCTCAGCTTCCATGTACACTGACCCCGCATTCCTAGCCAATCTTGCATAGCAAACCTCCACCCCATGCAGTCCCAAGCGGCACCATGTATACCAATCATTGCCTGGCTTGAATGTATCAATTCATAAACTTTGTGCATAGGGGTCATAGGTGTTGGCTCAAAAATAATCACATAAAAACCAATCTTTTCAGCTCCAAATTTTACTTCATTTGGTTCAATTTCAAAAGTACACAACAAGCACCACCATTACGACGAATCAAACACAAGCATTGGCCTAGATTTTGAAGGGTTAAATTTAGACAGATGGTTTTGGTTTGGAATTGGCCCATAGGCTTTGTCAATTAAGACATGGAAATATGTGGACCGTTTTTAGTTCGGTATTAATTTAGGGTCTATAGTGACCAAACCATGTGATATATAACACACACATTGGCACGAGAGAAATTATGGGTGATAATATCATTATCAAAGTTTATGATAGGGTATCTAGTGAAAGTATGTAATATCTCTGTGTACTTCCTGACCCACCAATCACGAGCCTTTGATATTAAAAGTACAATATCTTGATTAGGGAAGATTGAATTGATGGTCATGAAGATGGGGATGTAGCCATCATTGAGGTCATGGAAGATGGTTGGGGCCTTGTGTTGGATATCACATTTTGAGCGCGGTGGCCTGAGATGAGGGTGATCCCTTTGATTCTGGACATTGTGCAAGTCCAATTTGCGTGGATATTTAATGATTTACTACCTATCGATTTAAAGTACTTTATGTTGGTGTTTTTGCAAAGTGAATAGCCTAGGAAGTACTGAATGACAATATTCTTTATACGAGAACAGAATGTAGCAAAGGCATTGGCAAAATATAGAAGAAAATGTAAGATACAAATTTAACAGTATTTTTTTTTTTTTTTTTTTGAGAAAGTAATTTAACAGTAATTGACATGGCAGTGCCAACGATCATTATTTAGTAACTTATAGAATTATTAATTTTTGGGACTGCACATATGGATCAGTACGTTCATTTTCACCCCCTTCTAAAGAGAAAGGTTCTTTTTCAAACCAAAAAAAAAAAAAAAAAAAAAGAAAGGTTTTTTATCACCCAATTACCTTTTTTTTCTCACCAAAAAAAAGGGAAGAAATTTCTATATTATGGAAAATAATTAATTATGCAAATAACCCATTCAAATAGGTTTGGCCCAATTGGAACCTAGATAAGAAGGCCAAGATTGCACTCTCTCACATAACCTTCTATCTCATCTCGATCAAAATTACGGCATGTACGTACCAGTCATTTTTGCGGAATTCTAGCATTTCAAGTAGAATATGCATTCCAAACTAAAATTGATTTTGTGGTTTTTCTTATAATTTTTTTAAAAAAATTGGTTCTGGTTACTTTAATTATGTATGAGGTTTTAGTTTATTAATTATGTAAGATATTTTTATGAGCTTTTGGTATGTTTAATTATGTATGATATTTTTTGATCCTTTGTATTTTTTTTATCTAAAAATTGTTAAAGCTTTTTTGAATTTACGTTGGTTAAAAAAATAGTATTAATTATGAAGTATGTACATGGGCCGCACGTGCGCGCACGCGCGCGCACACACACACACACACACACACACACATATATATATATATATATATATATATATATATAATGATAATCATGAAACAGTACACCAATACATATACTAGTACTGAAATATTCTATTCTAGTAGCCAATCAAAAAGGGTCTTTGTAACAAAATTCAAAACTTTATTCCAACCACAAATCATGACTCTATTTTGTCCCTTTTGACTTTTTTTTTCTTTAATTTCAAGAAAGGATTTAGTGATTTGTATTAAGCTATGGTGGGTTGTTGACATACTTATATGGTATTAGTGTGCATGTTTATTTTTTGGTATACATAAATATTATTGTAAGAGCCACTATAATTATTTCATTACACTCAACTAGGCTTATATTCTTACACAATTGAATGCAATTATTACAATCATTGTAAATCTGTAGCAAGTGCCTCTAGTCTTAATCTTCACCTACGATGTTCACTCCAAAATTTCTCAAAAGCCAACCTATCCTTCTTAAGGTGACTACATGTTCAGTAACCAACCCAATTACCAATCCACAAGCATATCCTATCACTACCACTTTCCAACAAAATCCTTCTCCCAATGATGATTCATGTCTCATTTCAAAAGTTGGTATCTCATTATTTCCACATTTCTTCGACAACTGAAAGCCACACAATCCAAAGTTTCCCTCAAAAGAGGAACTTTGAAATGTCAAAAACTGCCGACCTTGTGGAATTGGACCACTAAGTTGATTTTGAGAGAGGTTTAAATACTCTAGAAATGTGAGACTTGTTAATTCCTGAGGGATTTCACCAGAGAGGCAATTTTGAGAAAGATCCAAAGATTCAAGCTCAATTAGGTTTCCCAATGATGATGGGATATGGCTTATAAAGTTATTGCTTGATAAATTGAGTACAATTAACGCCTTGAGGTTCCCCACACTATTTGGAATTTCACCATAAAACCTATTGTTTGAGAGATCAATAGCTGTGAAGAAGGTCAAGATTTTTTTAAATTCCAATTCTATTCCCTTATTCACTATAGTCATTGAATCTTTGTAATAATTGGAGGCATCTCCCATGTACCCTGATTGTGATGAGTTTTTTTCTAGGATTGCACTCCAGTTTTGAAAGTACTCGGATGGTAACTTGCCAGAGAAATTGTTGTGAGAGAGGTCAATGACATGCAGCTTGGATAAGCCAAAATTTATACAAGGATCCCATATAGGACCATAGAATCCATTACCTCGCAAGACAAGAATCTTTAACTCTGGTAAAGACTCCAACCAGAAAGGGAATGCATCGTTCAATTTGTTGTTTCCAAGATTCAAAACTTCTAGCATTTGACATTTAACTAAAGATCGTGGAATCTTCCCCTCTATTTGGTTGTGATTCAAGTCTAGTGTCCTCAAACTACATCCATTTATGAATGTTTCAGGCAAGTTTCCTTGAAAGTGGTTATTTCTCATAGCCAATACTTCAAGAGAACTGCTTAAGTTCAGCAAACATTGTGGAATCTGACCAGTCAATTGGTTATTAGACACATCAAGGACTACCAGAGTATGCACCTTACATATCATTGGAGGGATACTTCCGGTAAAATTATTTTTTGACGCAAAAAAATAACTTGTAAACAATGGGGGAATTGGAAATGACTCTTGGAACATGTTGGAACTCAAGTCTAAGAGGTACATATTTTTCCATGGAAGAACTACAGGTGGTTGCTCAAATTTGCTTAAAAGGTTAAAAGAAAGATTTAAGGAACCCAGTGTCTCTTTTCCGACATTCCAAAACCATTTAGGTATTTTACCTTCAATGTTGTTATTGGAAAGGTCTAACCTTTGCAATTCATTTTGGGCTTTTAGAAAATCAGGAAATTCAGTCAAATTGCAAGAAGACATTGACAAATATGAAAATTTGGGGAGGGTTGAGTTGATATTTGTTTTTGAAACAAATACTTTGTTACCTGAAAGATCGAGATATTGAAGCTCTTTAATCTCGAAGAAAATGTTCAACTCCACCTTGCCCTTTAGGTTGATCGAGGAAAGACGTAGCACTTGTAGCTTAGTGAAATTGGTAATTGACCTTGGAATTGATTCATTCAATTTGTTTTCACTCAAATCCAGGAAATGTAATGGTGATGTGGAGATATTTTGGAATTTGAGAGGGCCAGTGAGCTGATTGTGACGTAGATATAGCACAGCCAATGAAGGGGTTGTAAACAAAATCGAGGAAATGGTCTCTGTGAGTGAGTTATATGACAAGCGAAGGTAAAACAAATTACGAAGTCTACTTATTTCTGATGGGATTGGCCCTTTCAGCTGATTTTGGCTGAAATTTATCCGACAGAGTTTAGTAACATTTGTTAACCAAATTGGGAAGCTGCTATCAAAATTATTTTGCGAAAGGCTTAATGTTTCTAGATGTGTAAAATTTCGCAGGAAAGATGGTACTTCCCGATAGTTAAGGATGTTGTCAAGTCTCAAATCAGTGAGTTTTGCAAGGTTTCCCAATGTGGAAGGAAGCTGACCGTTAAAATTGTTATATGAAAGGGAAAGATAAGTAAGTTGTGATAGGTTTCCAATAGAAGGGGGGATTGCCCCCGAAAAATTATTTGAACTAAGATCCAAATAATTCAAGGACTTGAGGTTGCTGATTGAATTGGGAAATTCCCCTGAAAGATTTGTATAAGGAAGACGCAATTCCTTTAGGAAACTACGAGATTGAAATTTGGGAAGAAAACCAACGAGGTTTGGGTTAGATGACAGATCAATGGCTTGTATCTTGGGCAATAGGAAAATATATGAGGGAAATTTACCTTGCAGATTGCACCCAAACAGAGAAAGAGAAGTCAAGGAAGACATATTTGCCAATGATTGAGGGAGTGATGATGAAATGTTGACGTCGCTAGATGAAGTTCTCTTAAATATGTCATGTTCTGTACAAGTGCTTCAAGATCAATTCTTCTGAGATCCAACAATTTCACATTATAATCACCACCAACAGAGAGATGAAGATACTTTTTAGAGAGATCAAATGAAACCATAATTGGATAGCCATGAAATTTCTGACGGGATTCGGCCATGTAAGAAGGAATGAGAGAGGTTGAGATGGGTCAACCTTACAAGCTGGCCAAATTCAGATGGGATTGTGGTGGAGGAAGAGAAGTTGTTGAGGGCAAGGTTGAGTTTCCGAAGGTGACTCAAACTGAAGAGACTGCTATTAGAGTTAAGAGGCCCATAAAGCCAACTGTTGCTCAGGTCTAAGCCAATCACCTCACCATTCTGTGTATCGCATGTGACCCCATCCCAGGAACAACAATCACTATCTGCCTTCCAAGACTTCATCTTTGGATAAGAACCGTTATAGTAATCAAAGAAACCAAAGTAACTATAGTACTCAGGATATTTAGTATACATATTCTTTTCAACAAATTCTTGCCTTAGTTGCAGCAAATGAGCACTTTGGTCAGGGAGGCAATGATGTTGAGAGGAAGTATTAGAGGAAGTCTGAGAATGAGAAATGAAGAAGAAATAAGAGGCAAGGAATAAAGGCAGGTACTGACGATTCATTTTCCCCGTACTAAACATCTTTACAGCAGAGGAAGTAAATGGAGAATTGGGTGGCAAGTGTTATGAGCGATAAAGAAGCGATGATATGAGTGGATATTTATACACAGACAATAATGCAGATAATGGAAATGGGAGCCAAGTTGAAAGGACTAAAGTAATTGGATATTTATCTTTATTTTTATTTTTATTTTTTGTGCTCTAAATCGAATTGGATTTAACCATATTGATTTGAAAGGACCGTGTGATATAATTAAATCCATTAAAAGGTGCTCATCTGATTCCATACACCGTTTTGTTACTATTTTATTTGTCATGGGTTTGGGCCTCTTTTACTAATTTCATATTTTCAAACAACGATTATCTGTAACGAATGTTTGGGTGATAAATATTAATAAGATGTTACTAATAATAGCACATATTCCGGATGTAATGGCCAATCACTTTTTCTTTTAATTTTTTTTTTTTTTTTTTAGATAATGGCCAATCACTTGATAAATAGATGTAATGGACCCAATCGTATATAAATATATATATATATATATATATATATATATATATTAAACAATAATAGAGGACTTTTTTTTTTGGAAGAATATAGAGGACCTAATAACATTTTACCAACACCTATTCTAGCTGGCTTGTCTACAAAAATTCAATTTTTGTATCATATTTAAGAACAATTTACGAAAACCACAGATAGACAACGAATAAATAAATAAAATGGCTAAAATATTGTTTTTGAACATGAAGTTCCTTATAAGTAAAGAAATTTTTCAATAATTTAGAGATGAAAAAAAAGAAACTTTTTACGACAATTTGAGATTTAAAAATGAACTTTTAAAACTAAAAATTGACAAGTATAATATTTTCAATAGCTTAGGAAGAGTGAGAAAAGAACTTTTTAAAATTCAGAGAAGAAAAACAAAATCCAAGTAAAATTTAGGGATAAAAATAATATTTTAGCCAAAAAAAATTTAATAGAATAGGAAGTTTTTTTTTTTTATATGGGGAATAGGAAGTTTTCTTCTTATTAATCATTTCATAATCCCATCAGTAATTTCATTTTAAAAGAATAAATAGTGACTGTAAGAAGATAATATTAGAAGGTATTGTGAGGATTAATCTTCTCTTCCCCTCTCCCTTGTACCAAAACTTGCTTACGAAAAAATAGAGTAAATTGGAAGACACTACACAAAATTAATACAATTTTTTGTCATCAACCATAGAAAAAATGAGTCAAATGCTATATTTCTATCTACAATTTCCAGTGCCTTAATAATTTTGGCAGACATTATATTGACGAGGTTTAAGTAAAGACAATAGTTTTGAGGTTGTTGTAATCTTGCTTAATTTCTTGGTAAGTTCCTCCCTTGTCGATCATCTTCCTCTCTCTTTGTCATTATCCATAGATCATACTTGGCGTTTGGAGGGACCAATGGATGGGCTAGAACGTAGACTCTAATTCTTGTTAGCAAATAAGCACACGAGAAGAATATTCAAACGAAGATGGTTCCTCATATTCTATGAGAGGACCTAGTCGTGAATTAATGAATGTCGTTGTATTCGCAATTAGACATTTGAGACAATGCAAAATTTGATACCACGTTGAAGGTCATTATCATTTGGTAAATCAAAGTAACGAATGTAGACTTTTTTTTTTTTAATAATTCAATAGTTAAGAAAATTGGAAGAGAGATTTGAACTCTAGTTTTCCTAATAAAGAAGAAAAAGTTATGCCACTGAGTTGCAATACCTTTGACAACAAAGGTGAGTATTAGGAATACCAAATAAAATGTTTTTACAAAATACTTAAACAATCTAGTTTTTATTCGAAGTAATATTAGTGGCGACTTTTTTTTTTTCTCAGTTGCTAAACACCATATTAACAAACCCTTTTAGTAATGAATTTGCATATTTAGTAATTAAAGGGGTTTGTTGTAGTTAGAGTTGAGATTTTTAGCACTAATGAAGCCTAAAACTTTTTAAGCCATACTCTTACACTCAAATATCATTTCACGTCAGTTCTACTTTTCCAATTTGCTCACTTTGTCAAGATCATATTCGAGAGCAGCTAAATTTTCCTCCCATTTTGTTTGACCAGATTGAATATTATTGATTAAGAAAAGTATTTGAAATTTGAAATCCACAATTTTCCACCAAGCTAAAGATCGTATTAACTAGCTTTTCTACAAGTCCTCTAGAAATCCTCATTTTTCTTGGTAAGTTTCCCCACTACTTTCCATACCTCCAATGACAACCTCCTTGCACTTTAGGAGCTTCTTCCGTTGTCGTAATCGGTTTGGAAGGACTATGAATGGACAGAGATTTGTCAAGTCTAGGAGATGGAAAATTGAGTCATGAGTAGTTAAAATTGGTAACCAATTTCCAAATTGTTGATAGCTGCTAATTACATGAGACTCAAAGATTTCAACAGAAAAGGGGCCCTCGAATTTAATGAGAGGACCTAATCAAAAGATTTAAAACAGTGTTGAATTAATTTACAGAATCGTTTTGGTTCCTGTGGTACAAAATCATAGAAACTCAGACACAATGTAGAACTTGCTAGGAGGAAAGATGCTTCAATGTTTGTGAGAGATAGAATGTCCTTTTTTATTTCCATTATCTATAACTGAATTTTAGTAAAAAGTTGTAGGACCTATATCAATTTCTATCATAAAATAACTTATTCGGTTATTATTCATTTATTTTTAGCTATAGTGTTCTAGTAAGCTCAAACTATGGGTTTCAATTGGCTTAATTAGTAAAATCTATTATAGGAAAATAAGAGATTTGAAGTTTGATTCCTATCTATACTGAAAAGCAATTGGTGTGTCTTGGTCAAACATCATAGGTTGAAACTCAAAAAGAAAAAATCTTTATCCAAATTCAAGTTTTCAAATGCAACCATTAGGAAATAATTGCATGAGATTCAGAACATTAAAATGGAGATGGTCCCTCGTTTATTATTAGAGGACCTTTCCAAATTCTTGTTAGAAAATATTTACATGAGAAGAATATTCAAACGAAGATAGTTCCTCATATTCTATAAGAGGACCAAGTCATGAATCAATGAATGTAGTTGCATCTGCAATTTGAAATTTGAGACAATGCAAAAAAAAATTGGTGAAACTTTGGCCAAATTACCACATTAAAGGTCATTACATTTTGTAAATCGAAGTAATGAGTGTAGACTTTTTTTTTTTCTTTTTTTTTATTATAAATAATTTGAAAGTTACAACGATCAAAGATGAGAGATTTGAATTGTAGTTCTCCTAGTAAAGAAGAAAAAGTTACACCATTGAGTTACAAAACTCTTGATAGTCACAGTAGGCATTAGGAATATCAAATAAAATGTTCTCTCAAATAAAATAATAGTAGTTCTAAAGGGGTTGTTGCAGATAAAGTAGATTTTTTGCACTAATGGAACCTAAATAGATAAAAAGCCATACTTTTACACACAATTATCATTTCACATCGGTTCTACTTTTGCAATTTGCTCACTTCGTCAAGATCATATTAGAGAATATAGAACACCTAAATTTATTTGAGTATGTTGAATGTAATTGCTTAATAAAAGTTTTTAAAATTTTAAAACATAGCTAGCTAATGGAAAATACTTTTGCTAAATGTGATAAATATATAATTATTCAAGAATTTTTTGTTTTAGATTTTATTGAATTTTTAGGGTTTTAACTTATATAGTATACTTGATATATGAAGATGCATTACAAAATTTTATAATACAAACAGTTTTATGATTTTTTTTATGGTAATTTAGTTACAGCAAGGAAGGGGTAGGAGGGATTAGAATCATGAATGTTAGGGACATACCAGTAGATACATGCCAACCTATTAAGCTACAAGCCTACAACCGACAACATGTTGATTAAGGAATTGGTATGTTTTGTATCCTAGTAAACTACTCCATGCACCATAATTAGTACTTAAATCACCTTATCTACCAAATTCCCATCTAAGAGCATTAGTATTGGTGGAGGTATTTTGCTCCAATGCTAAATTTACCATCAAAATATAGCAAAAGTCAAGTACATCTATGGAGCTAAATGCATAATTTTTTTGCTACTGAGCTACAGTGCATAGCTATCTTTGCCTGTGCACTGTAGCTCAAATATTATATATATATATATATATATATATATATATATATATATATATATATATATATATATATTATTGTGTCACCACCATAGCTCAGATTATTTAAATAATTTTTTTTCTCTTCCTTTCTTATTTCCTGTTGCAAGCTCCTTTGTAGCCCAGATTGCGTCACCACAATATTTTCTTCTCTTTTTTCTTTTTTTTTTTGTTATGTCACCACTGTAACTCAGATTATTTTATTGTGGTTGTTTTTTAATATAGTAAATATATTATTTTATTGTAATGGGTTTATTATTTTATTGTATTGAATGCTAAAATACAACCAATGCTTATGTTGATGCTCTAAGGCTAGTTAAAAATGTTGTGGAACATCATATGTAAGCTATTTTTTATAAAAATCTCAATCCATCAAAAAAAAATAGCAAATTAAAAAAGAAGAATCAGCTTAGAATATTTCATCTTACTAATCTTTCAGCAGTCTTATTATCATTTCATCTATAAAGAACAAATGGTGAATTGTAAGAAGATAATAATATTGGAGTAACGTGAACAACACTACAAACACACCAAAAAAAAAAAAAAAAAAACAGATACAAATTTTAGTCATCAATAAACAATAATAGAAAGAATGGTTCAAATTCTATCCCTATGTACAAATTTCAGTGCCTTAATCTTAACAAATAATGTAAAGACTTTAAAGACAGTATTACCTAGCTTTTTTGCAAGTCCCCTTGACAAAAGTTGTTAGGTTCTAAGTACTTAAGAACTAATGTATTAGAACTCTAATATGTATTGTTGGCAAACCACGATCAAAACAGGTGTCTAGTTATGTTTTAGACTTGCTCAAAGTATGTGATTTATATAAAGTTGAAATTGAGTTAATTGCAGAAGTTACTGTACATTTCTGTCTGACTCGATCGATCGAGAATTAGACTCGACCGATCGAAAGTCATGCAGATTATTTTTTTCTGTAGAATTTACGACTCAGCCCTAAGCTTATATAACGTGTAGGGTTTTATGTTTTGCCCTAAGTATAAAAGGCAAACCCTAGTCACGTTTTTGAGGTTACTCATACTGCTGTTTGTGTGAATCTCTTCTAAGATCTGAGAGGTTCTTGCCTTCACACAAGCTTGGGATTATCAAAAAGGAGATATCTTCGAGAGCTTGATGATCGTTCAGTTGCTGCCATAAGAGCTCAAAGATACACAAGCAGGAGTGCTTGTACTTGCTGGGGAATCCAAGAAAGAAGGAGTCTGTAGTCTCGGAGCTTGCAGGTGGTCGTGTCAGTAAGTTTCTACTGGTGGGTAGCAATAGGATGTTAGTGGTCTAAATTGCTATTGTACAACTTCGATTCTTTCATAGTGGATTCAGGTTTATCTTGAGGATAGCCAGGTTAAATCCTCCCCAGGTTTTTTACCGGTTTGGTTTTTCTAGGTCATCATATCTTTGTGTTTTTTATATTCCGCACTTGCATTGATATGATTATATGATTGTGTTAACCTAGATTTGGAATTTGGACTAAGTAATAACTTGGCTTGTTAACTAGATTAATCCAATTGTGTGTTTAAGGGGTCTAAATAAACTCTACAAAAGTTTTTGTGAATGTAATGAAACCCTTGCTCATTTTTCATGGTAACTTTACACATCAGTTTTAAGTCCTTCCAAATCAACCCCCAACAACTCCATTAACCATTTACAATCAATGGGAAAAATACTTTCTTTCGTTGGCCAATCCACTTTCGCCATTGTACTGAAAATTCAAAATTCCAAGGGGGCTAGGACCCACCACTTTGGATAATAAATCAATCATGTAGCATACCATGAATTAATTGACTCACAAGATCATTTGTTAGGGCAACACAATTCGTTGGAGTACAAAACTATATCAATACATTTTATGAATTATTCTTAAAAAATAAAAAATAAAAACTATTTTATGAATAATAAGTTGGTACCACGTACCATATCTCCAATATTAATGAGCTGGCAAGCATATTTCCACTTATCTACATATAAATTAATATATTTTCATTAAAATAAATAAATTGGAGATTACATTGCAATATTTGAATGGTTAATGTTTCGGGTAATTTTGATTTTACCCCATAATGTTTGGATTTAAGTCATTTTGTTATTACGTTGTGATGAGGTATCTTTCAAGTGTTAGCAAATGACATTTGTTCATTCAAAATTAAGTTGTTTTGAACCTTATTAAATCCATGTAAGATATTATTTTGACTACATTACAATTTACGGTGATGAAGGGGCAAACTTTTTCCTCCATGGCCTTTTGTTGGGTCGAGGTTATGGGGTCCACTAGAAAGAATGTTGATCAAGTAGGGTCCAGTAAAGTTGGGCTATTGAAGGTACAAATGTCATAGTATTTTTGAGAACGGTCACAACTGATTTCTTTTGATTCCGGCTTGCTACTTGATTTGGCTACCAAGTGTTTCCTATTTGCAACCATGAAGAATTTGACAACAAAACCACAGAAATAAACTTCAAACTACAAGATTATTTCAAGTTATCAACCAACTTTAGTACATAAGACATTTTTTTTTTTTTAGTGAATAAAAAAAAGTAGCAAGTAATGATTGGAGTGTCTTCTCCACGTAGGCGTAAATCCCTAATCCAAGCCTGCAAGCAGTGGAACCAATAAGCTACATCTGTTATCTCAGTCCCGTAAGGGTACTGGTATGAGCTTTTCCTAAGCCTTCCCAGTATGGGAAAATTAATTACATAGATGTTGGCCAAGTGGAAGAAAGTAATATTGATAAATGTTTTCTCAAAAGGCAATTTTTATTGAAAAATAATTTTAGCGGTGATATTTTTTGGTTGTTGAGGTAACCAATATCTTATCAATAAAGTGGAGGATATCTGGCGTGATAACCAAAATTCATAAATCCCATTCTACCAACATCTATTCAAGCTGGCTTGTCTACCAAAAAGAAGAAGTTTGATGAACATCATATATAAAAACAATTTACGAAAACCTCACTTCAGCAATCATAGACAACGAATAAATAAATAAAATGGCTAAAATATTGTTTTTGAACCAAGTGTTCATATAATTAATGAAATTTTTCAATAGTTTAGAGATGAAAAAAAAAAAAAACTTTTTACAATAGTTAGGGATTTAAAAATGAACTTTAAAACTGAAAATTGGCAAGTATTATATTTTTAATAATTTAGGAGGAGTGACAAATGAAAATTTTAAAGTTTAGACAAGAAAACAAAATTCATGTAAAATTTAGAGATAAAAATAATATTTTAGCCAAAAAACAAAATAGAATAGGTTCTTCTTATTAAGCTTTTCCTAATCCCATCATTAATTTTATTTTAAAAGAATAAATAGTGAGTGTAAGAAGAAAATATTAGAAGTAACATGAGGATTAATCTCCTCTTCCCCTCTCCCTTGGACCAAAACTTATACATGAGACAATAGAGTAAAGTGAAAATCACTACACAAAAGTAATACTAAAATTTTTTATCGTCAACCATAGACAAAATGAATCAAATGCTATATCTCTATCTAAAATTTTCAGTGCCTTAAAAATCTTGGCAGACAATATATTGACTAGGTTTAAGTAAAGACAAAAGTTTTGAGGATGTTGTAACCTTGCTTAATTTCTTGGTAAGTTCCACCCCTTGTCAATCTTCTTCCTCTCTCTTTGTCCTTATCCATAGATCATACTTTGCGTTTGGAGGGACCAATGGATGGGCTGGAATTTGTCATCTGGAAGTGTAGAAGATGGAAATTTGAGTACAAAGGCCATTAATTTTATATAAACTCCAGCACCAATTTTCCAAATTCTTTTTAGGAAATAGTTACACGAGAATCAGAGGACCTTTCTAAATTCTTGTTAGCAATTAATTAGAAGAGAAGAATATTCAAATGAAGATGGTTCCCCCTAGTTGTGAATCAATGAATGTCATTGTATTCGCAATTAGACATTCGAGACAATGCAAAATTTGATACCACGTTAAAGGTCATTATCATTTGGTAAATCAAAGTAACAAATGTAAACTCTCTTCTTCTTTTCTTCTTTTTTTTTTTTTTTTTTTTTTTTTTTTTTTTTTTTGTTCTTTTCAATGAATGTAGACTCTAACTCTTGTTAGCAAATAATCACACGAGAAGAATATTCAAACGAAGATGGTTCCTCATATTCTATGAGAGGACCTAGTCGTGAATCAATGAATGTCATTGTATTTGCAATTAGACATTTGAGACAATGCAAAATTTGATACCACATTGAAGGTCATTATCATTTGGTAAATCAAAGTAACAAATGCATACTCTTTTTTTTTTCTTTTTTCTTTTCAATAATTCAATAGTTACAAAAATTGGAGAAGAAAGATTTGAACTCTAGTTCTCCTAACAAAGAAGAAAAAGTTATGCCACTTAGCTACGATACCTTTGACAACGAAGGTCAGCATTAGGAATGCCAAATAAAATGTTTTTATAAAAGACTTAAACAATCTCGTTAATTTTTAAGCTATACTCTTACACTCAATTATCATTTCATGTAAGTTCTACTTTTGTAATTTGCTCACTTTGACAAGATCATATTAGAGAGCAGCTAAATTTTCTACCCATTTCTTTTGACCAGATTGAATGTCATTGATTAAGAAAAGTATTTAAAATTTGAAATCCTCAATTTTCCACCAAGCTAAAAACCGCATTAAATAGCTTTTCTACAAGTCCTCTAGAAATCCTCATTTTTCTTGGTAAGTTTCCCCACTAATTTTCATCCTAGCCTTATATCCATAGTCCGTATACCTCCAATGACAAGCTCCTTGCACTTTAGGAGATTCTTCCATTGTCGTAATTGGTTTGGAGGGACTATGAATGAAGAGAGATTTGTCAAGTGTTGGAGATGGAAAATTGAGTCATGAGTAGTTAAAATTGGTAACCAATTTCCAAATTGTTGATCGTAGATAATTACCTGAGATGCAGAGATTTCAACGGAAAAGGGGCCCTCATATTTAATAAGAGGACCTAATCAAAAGATTTAAAACAATGTTGTATTAATTTGCAGAATAGTTTTGGTTCCAATGGTACAAAATCATAGAAACTCGGACACAATGTGGAACTTGCTAGGAGGTAAGGTGCTTCAATGTTTGTGAGAGATAGAATGCCCTTTTTCATTACCACTATTTAAAAGTTGCAGGACCCATATCAATTTCTGTCATAAAATAACTTATTCAATTATTATTCATTTATTTTTAGCTATTGGGTTCTTGTTAGCTCAAACTGTGAGTTTCAGGTAGCTTAATTAGTAAAGTTTATTGTAACTAAATAAGAGATCTAGCAAAAACAAATAGCTTATTAAAAAAGAAGATCAGCTTAGAAAATTTCGTCTTACTAATCTTTCAGCAGTCTTATCTTTTCATCTAAAAAGAATAAATGGTGAATTGTAAGAAGATGATATAGAAAGAACATGAACAACACTACAAAAAAAAAAAAATACAAATTTGAGTCAACAAACAATAATAGAAAGAATGATTCAAAATCTATCTCTATCTACAAATTTCACTACCTTAATCTTGATAGATAATGTATAGACTTTAAAGACAATATTACCTAGCTTTTTTGCAAGTCCCCTTGACAAAAGTTTTTGTGAAAGTAATGATACCCCTGCTCAATTTTCTTGGTAAGTTTCAACATTAGTGTAAAGTCCTTCCAAATCAACTCCCAACAACTCCATTAACCATTTACGATCAATGGGAAAAAAAACCTTTTTTTGTTGGCCAATTCACTTTCACCATCATACTGAAAATTCCAAGAGGGCTAGGACCCACCACTTTGGACAATAAATCAATCATGTAACATACTATGGATAAATTGACTCGCAAGACCATATGTTAGGGCAACACAATTTGTGAGAGAACAAAACTATATCAATACATTTTATGAATTCTTCTTAAAAAAAAAAAAAAACCATTTTATGAAGAATAAGTTTGTACCACCGTATCTCCAATATTAATGAGTTGGCAAGTATATTTCTACTGATCTACATATAAATTAATATATTTCCATAAATAAATTGGATATTATACTGCAATATTTAAATGGTTAATGTTTGGGGTAATTTTGATTTTACGCCATATTGTTTGGATTTAAGTCATTTTATTATTATGTTGTGATGAGTTATTTCTTAAGTGTTAGCCAAGTGACATTTGTTCATTCAAAATTACGTCGTTTTGAACCTTATAAAATCCATGTAGATATTATTTTGACTACATTGCAACAATTTACGGTGATGAAGAGGGGGATGAAGCCATCGTTGACGTTATGGAAGATATTTCCAGTGAGCCCGCCCGTACTGAATATTATTGCTTGGGCCTATGTGTTGGATTTCAATTTTGGGCCTGATGGGCATGAGATGAGGGTTATCTCTTTGATTCGGATCATTGTGTGTATCTACTCTTTTCATGGATAGGGCCGAACTTTTCCCACCATGGGCTTTTGTGTGGTCAAGGTTATGGGGTCCACTAGAACGGTACAAATGTTGGGTCCAGTACTGTTAGGCTATTGATGGTCAAAATGTCATAGTGTTTGTGAGAACCGTCACAGCTGATTTCTTTTGATCGTGGCTTGCTACTTGATTTGGCTATTATTGCTAGGCATACCAAAAAATTAATATTATTGCTAGGCATGTTGAATCTCTCTTCTTCATATCGCTATTATACGATCCAAGCTTTTCAGTAGATTATTTCGATTTTAATACCAAGATTGAAGCTTTCCTATCCATTCATCCTTTTCTGGGCATAAACTATAAACAATCAACAGATATCCCACCTTGCTGGCTCTAAAGCTCCTCTAATTGAAGATCTTCAATCTAAAACTTCCAGCAAAATAAAAAGTGTTAAACAAAGGTATTATTGAAGAACAAAGAACTCTAAGAATTTTGTAAATCTTTTGCTCAATCTGATGTTTGATTTTCTTGACTTAAAACTTTCTATGGAAGAAGTTTTTGTAGAGAGAGAGTGCAACCTCATGGAAGAGACGTGGGAAGCATTAGGAGGGTGCCAGCTCACACGTTAGGCTGTGATTTAAAAGAGACAGCTAAATTACATTATAAAAGTATTTGAGTAGAGTACGGCATACTAACTTAGCTCCCCCTAAAAAAATAAGGAAAAAAAGAGAATCCAAAATACCCAATCAAATCTCAATGATAATTGTTTCTCGAAAAAAAAAAAAAAAAAAGCTCAATGATGATTAATCATTTTTGCTAAGTCGAAAATGATTAGAATGATGTAATTAATGTCGATCATGGGTTAGAGGGCATTTTTCTTCACATAATTGAACAAAACTTTTTTATAGAAGAAAGAACAACACTAGGTTGAAGCAAAATGTTATTGACATAATTTAGAAGTTTACCTTTGTGCATAATTGGAGAATGATTTGTAGTATTATTTAAAACTCGTCAAAGATATGAACCAAATACCCACGCTAAGATCACATTCTTTTTTGGGTTAATTAATAGGTTTGTGTTTTGGTGCAATAATTTTTTCCCCTAAGTCAACCAACATAACATCCAAATCCAATGCATCCTGTAAGCTGACACGTAGTGAGGCAATATTATAGTATGAAAAATATTTATTTGTACACTTTTTGTGTACATAACTACATATTTTATGCACCCCCCAAGAAAAACCTACATATTTTGTGCACATCCCATGGAAGACAGGGTTCTTTGGGTTGAGTTAAAAGAAACGTATCCTAGAGGTTCTAATTGATGGATGTTTCTGTGCAATAGGGGAGGAAAATGTTTGAACCTTGTAGAAATTATAATCCATCCTCTCGCTGAATAAAAGATCTGTGGTTGAGGGGAAAAAAATATTAATCTCCTTCGGTACTTTGATTATATTAATTGAGTTACATCTATAGCAATGTTCTCTATTAGAATGAGTGGGCCTTTATTCATCTTTGCCATTCAAAAGTGAACCGAAACCTAGGTATAGAAATAGCAAATAGGTCCAACCCTATTACATTCAAAAGCCCATTGAGCCAAGTTGTAAGCACTAAGCAGCATTAATTGTATTTTTTTTTTAATCGGATCTCTTCTTACAATGTAATATCCCAACATCGACAAATCTTAGGTCACAAATATTTTTTGGGATTGATTAAAGATCCTCAACAAGATTAGTTAGGGTCGATCACATATCATCAATTGTTGAAATAATAGTTCAATCCAGTGAGACGACAATTCAAAAGACTTCATAGTTCAAAATATTTAAGAAATTCACAGCATTACCTTCTAAAATATGGTTTAGAGTTAGACTTTTTAGATTGGCGTCATTGGATAGAGCAAGTAAGGCTAGCTTCATAGCTTGGACTTCTACCTTAATGCATTTCCCTCCCTGATGAAGAAAATTAGTCCTAAGCATGAGTGAATTTTCCATCTTCAATCCCTGCATGCTACCGTTAAGACCAACCCAACATCCATGATAGTAGCATCAAAGTTTAATTTCCCTTTTTCTCTTCTAATTAGCCCTTCCTGGCAGCATGTTCATGAGCTTTTGTCTTCTTAAATTAGCAAACTACACTCAATTTGTGCATTTGGATTAGCATATTTTCAGTAATTTATTTATTTTATGACTTTCCTTAACAAGACTATTATTTAAAATTAGTATGTAGCCCTGTGCATATACACAAGTACAATTAAAAACAATCGCAATCATATATTTTTTTTAGAAGAGTTTCAAATTATACATAGTATTAGCTTATAATTTTTTTTAAACCATACTTTTCTAAAATATGTAATGGTTTCTCATTATATGAGTGCGTGTGTGTGTGTGTGTGTGTGTGTTTTCACCCAATAATTCACTTACCACAAATATTTAAAAAAAAAATGAACACATGGCGAAAAATTGGTCTCCAATTGAAATCTAATTTAGAGATAATTAGATATGGAATCCACCATTTTTACACTCAATAATTCACCTGACACAAATTTAAAAATAAAATAGGATACGTGTCTCATATAAGTTTTCGAATTTTTGTGCTAAGTGAGTTTTTGTTCATGAAGCCAATTCCTAGGGAAAAAAAATTCAATACAATATATGATAGTAACAACAATAGGAAAATTCAAATAAAATTTCAGATTAAATTGTAACAATCTGAATCAAAAGTTCTAGTAGAAAGATAAGGTGGAGTGATCCATTCCAAGAAGGCAACCAAACTTGTATAAATATAGAATAATAAATCTCTCTACAGAAAATTTACATTGTTCATAACCTTAACCTTCAAGACCAATTCATTAGAAATTTTAAAAACATAGTGACTCACATCTATCATCTAGACATGTATAGCCGGGTCCTCTCTAATTCACGTGAGATTCCATTGATCACTAAGTTCCTTTGCAGCCTACAAAAAGTATCGTCCATCGGTCCACACAATGCTTTCTTCATTGTTATAAGTGCCAAACCTGAACAAAAAGCCAAATACAAGGGAGGTGAAATTTAGGCATAATGTGCATCTAATCACATATTGGCAATTTATAACAAATGTAAAATGCCAACTTTGTAAGTGAAAGCTAATGATTAAACTAAACTATCAACATTTTAACAAAGTGAAGATATTCTGATAACATTTCCAAAATTCAAATTAAAATAAGAAAACACTTAAAATTAAATAAACTTGTTTCTTAAAACTGACCAGCACTTCTGGTGAAGCCAGAAACAAATTCATACCTTTTATCCCGTGTCGATACATACTCACTCTGCAACAAGAACCAAATTAAACATTATATAATAATAATAATAATAATCAGTAATGTTAGGACATATGTGTTGTTTGTTAGGAACATATGTCAACATTTTATGTAATTGGCTAATCTTTTGACAAAACGCACCTTATTTGAAATTGGGTAGATCTAGGATGTGTTTAATACTTCAAGAAACAAGAGTTCAAGTCCAAATATTGAAGCCATGCAAGTCTGTCCAAGATTCGAGTGTGAAAAGTGTTGTTCATTAAAGCTCAACAACTAGCATCTATCGAGATTTAAAGAGCTGTTCTAGCCCGTGGCTCGACAGCTAGGGTATCTGTCGAGGTTTATGAAACTTAGTTTTTCTGGACTGTTTTTCATTCAATCCGTGATTATGTGTTTAGACTTTTTTTTTCTCACAGCCCTAAATATATATATATATATATATATATATATATATATATATATATATATATAAAAATTATTTTAAGGGTCGTATCTGGTTACACAACTGAGAGCACAATTGCATAAAAGCATAATTTCACAAGTGTGACTGAAAACCTAGTTTTTCCCTACTTCTTGAAGAAGCTACTGTGTTTGTACACCGTATGGTTTTGTGACCAAGCAACTTCACGATCCTCATCTATTGAAGAGAAGAAGAACTTTGCAGCCAACATCTTCCTCAAGTTGGTGATTGAAGTCATGTACTAAGATCCACACAATTGGTTAGTCACGTACTAGGAGCCGTGCAATAAAAGGGAGAGATTGTCACTACAAAACAAGTCCAATTGGGTGTTAGAGTAAGGGTTCAACTATAGATTGGTATAAGGTACTGAAATTCCTTTACTTGTAACCGCTTGATTTGATAATAGTGAATTCTCGGGAGTGGTGACCTTAAAATCACCCGGTGGGGTTTTTGCCTTAAAGGTTTTTCCCATTTGTAAATAAATCACCGTGTCAAATTTAATTTTCGCTGAATTTAGTTATTTGGTGATTTTTTTGTGCTACCATGCTCATTGCATATAATTGAACCTAATTAATTCACTTGGATAATAAATTGGTTAATTCATCACAAGGGGTCAATACGTTTTTGGTCTATCAAGTGGTATCAAAATGGGCACACTCTGATTAGAGATTAATCTTTGTTGTGAGATCCATTGACACTTGTTTGTCATGGATAGAGGACAATCTATTATTGTACCTCCTTTATTTGATGGAACTAAATATGCATACTGGAAAGTATGCATGAAAGCTTTCTTGCAGTCCTTATATGAAAAAGTGTGGCAAGCTATGGAGATAGGCTGGACCAAGCCAAAGGAAGCGCCGGTCGATTGGGATGATGTAAAGATCAAGGCGACTAACTTCAATATCAGAGCATTGAATGCCTTATTCAGTGTGGTCACAAATGAAGAGTTCAAGAAGATTTCCTTTACTGAAACAGCAAAAGAGGCATGGACCATTCTCCAGACAACTTATGAAGGAACCAAGGCTAACAAAGATTCAAAACTTCAGAGGCTCACTACTAGCTTCGAAGAAATCAAGATGGAGGAGGATAAGTCATTTGATGAGTTCTATGACAGACTCAAGGACATAGTAAACTCAGTTTTCAATCTTGGAGTAACCATTCCCGAACCCAAGATTGTGAGAAAATAACTTAGATCTCTGCCCGAGAAATTCCATGCTAAGATCACAGCGATTGAGGGATCAAAGGACATTGATAAAATTCATTTGATAGAGCTTGTTGGAAATCTGCAGACCTATGAGCTGGGTTTGTCTAGACTCGGGAAGTCAAGCAAGAGTAAGAGCATGGCACTAAAGGCCAAGAGCAGCGATACTGATGAATCTTCCGATGATGAAGATTCAAAAATGAAGTCCTATATCACCCAGCAGTTTAAGAAGTTCATGAAGAATGCCAATGCAAGGAACTTCAACAAGGACCGTAGGCAATCAAATTCTTCACAGTCTAAGGGCTAAGATAAAGGGAAGAAGGAAGCTAAGGATGGCAGTCAGTATACTGTTCCCTCAGGACTAAAGTGCTTTGGGTGTTAAGGTTTCAGTCACATGAAACAAGAATGCCCCACTTATCTCAAGTAGATTGGGAAAAGCAAAGCACTTACTGCTACCCTGAGTGACACCGAACCCGAGGATGATTCCAACAATAAGGATGACAGAATTCTGAATGCTTTCACTGCTACTGTCAATCCTACTGAAGGGATTGTTAAAGATGTGGATAAAGAAAAGGAATTGGTAGAGTCCAAGTTTGAGAAGATGGATGAGTAAGATGACATCCACATTGCCTATGCAAAGTTGTACAAGGTCTCATAAAAGCGTGACAAATTGTATAGGTTGACCTCCAAGAAGCTAAGCAATGTAGAGCTTGAGCGTGAAGAGCTTTCCACAAAGTTTGATAAAGCAAATCAGACTATTGGAGCACTGAGGTTTGAAAAAAACTTTCTGACTGAGAAGATTAAGAAGCTTAAGGCAGAATTGTTCCAAGTTAGAGCTCAACTGAAAAGGACTTCAAGTGCTAAGCTCGATGAGATGCTTAGTCTTCAAAAATCTGTTTCTGATTGAACCAGTTTAGGGTATGATTTCTCTACCTCTAATATTGCTTCTGCTAGTACTACTGTTTTTGTTCCTCTTAGTAATAATGTTGAAATTGAGAACACTAATATCAAAATTGATTTAACTAGTGAGAACATAGACCAGGGTAAATCCATCTTAGGAGCACCCCCTAGGCATGATAAGAAAGAAGTTAAAAATTCTAAGGCTAAGAAGATTAAATCTCAAAAACCTAAATAGAAGAAGCAGCATCTTTGTCATCACTGTGGTACAGTCGGTCATACTCGACCTAATTGCTATAAGTGGTTAGCCACTCAATAGAGCAACGGCATGATCATATCGGGAAACTAGATTAAGTTTCCATCCTCTCTTGCACCTCTTGGAGATCTTCTTAAAGCCCTTATATTCCTTTTGAACTTGAACGGTTTCAATTCTTCCCCCTTACCGCCGGTTCAAGGCTTTGCTCAAAAGAAAGGTTCTTCTAAGGTGTGGAAGGAAAATGACTCCAAGTGATTTAATCACTTTGTCTCTCTCCCTATCTGTTTTTGATTACATTACTTGTGTGTTTTTGTTTTCTTGTTTTGAGTTAGTTTAGTTTTATGCATTGATTTGCTTTGTTTATCATGTTTTTGTTGGTTATTTTTTTTCAATTTGTTTTATTTTGTTTTTCATAAAAATAAAAATAAAATAAAATTTGAAAAATACAAAAACAGTATGTGTATGTGTACATTGGTTCTTGTGAACCTTAAAATGGCCATTGAAACAGAGTTCTCTAAACTTTGTATCTCTTATAATATAGATGAGCATCTTTATGCACAATTACGTAAGTGAGCTTTGTGGCTCTTTGTTTGTGATGAGTAAGGTTAAGTGATCTTTTATACTTAACACTTGTATCGTTCTTTTTGACAAGAAGGTCTTAAAAATCCTAAGAGAAATGCATAAATAACCATCTCACCACTGTTACCCGCCAATCATGACATGACATCTGTATGTTTTGGCATAACAGAAGTGCAATGTCAAAAAGCTTAACATAATTGGGTATTTCTTTTTTACTCTTTTATATACCCATGCGTGATATGCTTAATAAAAAGAAAAATATGCAAAGAAAATAAAAGCAAGAAGAACAAAATGCTTTAAAACATGATTACAAGCGTGTATTATAGGAGAAGTGAGAGTTATAGGATGTACCTCGAAGGTGATAGTCCCCATCAAACAGTTATGATAGTGTGTGAGTTAAATTAATTTACTCATACCCCAAATCATCATAACATAGAGACACTTATGCAATCTTGCTATATTTTCACACACAACACGCAAAATTCTTTGCTATTTTTGATACATGTGCATGTACAATGTGATTTGGTTATCACAAGGTTTACATGCATTAATGTATGCTTATTAAACTATCATGACTTGTTTTTGAAATATAAAATTGGTTAGACTTGTTGTGTGTGTGTGTGTGTGTGTGTGTTTTGGATCAAAATGCATGACATTTTTCTTGTTGAGAGATGTTTTTGAGAGATCAAAATGTTGTTTGGATCTTTGGTTGAGTTGCATTTTCTGATTGCATTTATGTCTGTGTTTTTCTCTTCTTGAAAAAATATTTTTAGAGCAATCTCGACAGCTCCTCGACACCTGGCTTATATATCGAGCTCTTCACCTTTTCCTTATCGCAATCTCAACACCTTCTCAATAGCTCCTATCCATCGAGAAAGTTCCTATCACCTTGACACCTTCTCGACAGCTCCTCGATCAATCAAGCTTATCTTTGCTATGGACACCTGCTCGATAGCTGCATCTGTCGAACCTTTTAAAGCTCGACACCTCTCGATCTATCGAAAATTACTGAAGGGCTATATAAGGGGAAATCGCAATTCAGACCTCACTTCTCTCGATTTCTCTCGATCTCTCTCAACCTTTTCACCTCCCAAACCTCTCTCACTTACTTTAAACCTCTTTCCCAAAGCTTTTTCGGCCTTAATCAAGTTTCTCTACACTTGGTAAGTGTCCTAATCCCTCATATTCATGCATTTCATTTTTTTTAACCTAAGTTTTTGGGATTTTTGAAAATTTTGGGATTTTTCAAAATCAAAGAGGTTTTTGCCAAAATTTTAGGATGGGTTTTGTAGTTTTGATCTCAAAACTTCATGCATTGTATCTCATTTGCACTATAACTACATTATCATGCATTTTAGATGTGTGCTATTTGTGTTAACTGATTGTGTGTTGATAGGATTGGATTGGGCTGAGCCCATGATGTTTTTTTTATTGCATGTCATATATTCATGCATTCCTATGCATACGTTCTTTCTCTTCAATATGTTTTGATATATTTGAACTGCTTGGGACTTTTCTGAGTGTTTCTTTCTCCCTCTCTCTGTCTTTTGTTTAAGTTAGTCAGCTTCTATAGCACCTAAACATAAGTCTGTTCCATCCTAAAATCCTCTTCATTCCGGGGCATCTACTTCTTTTGACCCTACTCATTCTCATGTCCGGTTCCGTGATGATAAAGCCCGCAAGGACTTTTTGGAGAACTTTTCTAGACGAGGCATTCATTCGGAATGCCAAGTCATTTTGTCAGACTTCTTTGACACTGACCTACCCACTGTCATTTACAGTAGCGGTTGGGAGTCACTGTATGACGTCTCGGTCACATGTCCATCTGTACTGATCTAGGAGTTCTACTCCAACATGTACAGATTCGATTATTCAGTACCTCAGTTTTCTACTTGCATTCGAAGTACGCGCATCATGGTCACTCTGGCTCTTGTAGCTGATGTGCTCCATGTCCCTAAGGTAGCGCATCCTAACTACCCTGGTTGTGAGCATCTTAAGACTATTTCTAAAGACGAGCTTATTTCCACTTTTTGTGAGTGACCTTCTGAGTGGGGTGATCGACAGTTCACTTCCTGCTCTCCTTTTGCTAAAGGTCCTAGGTTTATTAACATGGTTATGACATTTGTTTTGCATCCTCTTTCTCACTATAACTCTATTAAAGAGCCTCGTGCTCAATTTTTGTTGTCTTTCATTAAGCATCTCACCATTGACTTTCCCTCTCATTTTATCCTTTCCATCATAGATGTGTATAAGGATACGACGACCTGTGATAAGCTCATTTTCCCTTCTGCTATCACGAGGATCTTACGCCACTTCTCTATTCCCTTTCCTGTTTCCAACCCCTTCCATGTCTCTTGTGCCATAGACGTTGATATCGTTAAATGGAGTGAGGCGCAGTTACGTTTGAGGCGGTTTTGGATCGATGGCTCCTCTAGCTCCTACTGCACCATCTACATCCACTCCATCTTCTTCTACGAGCGGTGTGACTCTCGAGGACATCACGGCATAGCTTGTGCGCATAGATGCTCGCCTTGACATACTCAGTGATGAGTTGTGCTAGGTAAACACCCATGTTGGTCGTATTGTACGACAGCAGACGGTCATGGGTGGCTTTGTTTCTTTACCTCCTCCTACTCTAGAGGCTTCTGAGGATGTGGATGATGATGCTGATGATGATGCATCTAGTGGTGATAAGGATGATGCTAGCTCTTTCAGTGCTGACAAGATGTCTACTTGACACTCTTACCTTTTGTCACTCCTAACAAAAAGGGGAAGTAGTTTTGGTCATGAGAGTAGTCATTGTTAGGGAGAGAGTTAGTAGATGAGATTTTTGTTAGGAGGAGTGTTGTTTTTAAGGGATGTAGTGAGGATTTTGATGCATCTTTTTCTTTTCTTTCTTTCTAAGATACATTGTTCTTGTACCTTAGGTCTTGTGATCGTTTGACATACATTGTACTCATGTTTGCTTTATTTATATATTAATGTATGTTTTTCACCTACCTTTAAATGTGTTGTTTCTTTTCTATCTTTATACACATGTTTCTTATATTTTGTATGCAATCTATTATTTCTATTTCACACAAAGATGCCTTGATGAGTTTTGTTTAAGTGTTTCAGAAATACAGGTTGTCAAAGTTTACTTGCCATGAATTCTCTTTTTGCAAAGTTTTTCAAGAGTTTGTGTTAAGATAGATTTTATTGTACTTTACAAGTCAGTATCTTCACAGCTAGGGTATCTGCTGAGGTTTATAAAACTCAGTTTTTCTGGACTATTTTTCATTCAATCCATGATTATGTGTTTAGGCTTTCTTTTCTCACAACCCTAAACATATATAAGAATTATTTTAAGAGCCGTATCTGGTTACACAGCTGAGAGCACAATTGCACAAGAGCATAATTCCGCAAGTGTGACTAGAAACCTAATTTTGCCCTAGTTCTTGAAGAAGTTGATGTGTTTGTACACCGTAGGGTTTTGTGACCAAGCAACTTCATGATCTTCATCTATTGAAGATAAGAAGAACTTTGCGGCTAACATCTTTCTCAAGTTGGTGATTGAAGTCGCGTACTAGGATCCGCGCAATTGGTTAGTCATGTACTAGGAGCCGTGCAATAAAAGGGAAAAATTGTCACGACAGAACAAGTCCAATTGGGTATTAGGGTAAGGGTTCAATTGTAAGTTGGTATAAAGTACTGGGATTCCTTTACTTGTAACCGCTTGTTTTGATAGTAGTCAATTCTCGAGAATGGTGACCTTAAAATCACCCAGTGGGGGTTTTTGCCTTGGAGGTTTTTCCCATTCGTAAACAAATCACCGTGTCAAATTTAATTTCCGCTGCATTTAGTTATTTAGTGATTTGTTTGTGCTACCACATTATTGCATGTAATTGAACCTAATTAATTCATTTGAATAATTAATTGGTTAATTTATCACAAGGGGTCAATACGTTTTTGGCCTTTCAAGTAACATGGAAATACTGTGCATGTTAAATTGTGTTGCTAAAAAAAATAATGCCAAATTCAAGATTTAAAATTAAAAGAAATAACATAAACGATGAAAGATTCAAATTCTGAATTGCTAAATGGATCGGAAGCATGATTTTTATATAAAATAAAATAAAATAAAATTTCTATATTCCATCAAATTCAAAATTTCCAATTTAGAAGATGCAAAGTGTTAGCTTGCGAAAAGTTGAAAAAGAAAGAGGGAAAGAGGAACCTGATGATAATCTTCGGACAGAACAACCAAAGCATCGAGAGGTGGAGAGTGAGAAGCCATTAGAGATCTCAAAGCACTCAAAGTCTCTCTCTCTCTCTCTCTCTCTCTCCCTCTCTCTCTCTCTCTCTCTCTTTATTGTGTTGTTTCTGTTTGTGATTGTGACCAATTTGGAGTTTTGTATTATAGAGAGAGCGTTGTTTTTATATTGCGATAGAAGAATAACTATTGATGAATCTAATCTGGATTCGTTGCACTAAAAATGCGATGCGAATGCTCTTCTCTTCTCTTCTCTGGCTCTGCTATCTTTTTGGAAATTCCTTGTGTTCACCTTTTTTTTTTTAACTGAATAGTAAACTTAGTGCATTTCATCCCTATAAAAATAGTCATGTGTTGCCAACCTGATGGCTAGATGCATTGTACCCAAACTAAGTTCTTATTGTAATATCTTTGGTTTTCGCGTTTAGCAGCAAAATTAAGAAAACTTAATTGATACAATAACTTACTTAGCACAAAAATTCAAAAACTTATATGAAACACGTGGCACAAAATTGGAACTCTAATTTAGAATTCTAATTTGACTTTTTCTCAGCTTCACCTATTATTATATATATAGATTCTTATACATTTGATATATATATATATATATATATATATATATATATATAAAGTCAAATCATGTAAAAAATCAAGTGGTTCGCTTAGTGATTCTTAAGGTCTCAAGATATTAGTAAGATACTAGGTTTGAAACCCGAGGGAATAGTCAGACCCTTGTTTTGTATAAAAAAAAATCAAGAAAAAAACACAATTATTCTAATTTTATAACTGTAAATCAATAAGTTATTAGCAAATGTATTTTTTCTAAAAAAATATTATGCACTACAAGTACTAATTGAATATTTAATATTTTTTGACAAATGACTTTAGGCACTTGTTAAAATTTAAAAATACTCCTGTTTTAAGATGAAAATGGGACCGAATTGTTGGTGGCTATCAATCTTCAACTAACTAAAAGGATACCCTCATTTGTCAAAAAATTTAAAAAAAAAAAATTAAGAAAAACACACAATTATACTAATTTTATAAGTGTAAATCAATAAATTATTGGCAAATGTATTTTTTCTAAAAAAAATATTATGCACTACAACTACTGATTGAATATTTAATATTTTTTGACAAATGAATTTAGGCACTCATTAAAATTTAAAAACACCCCCCGTTTTAAGATGAAAATGGGATCAAAGTACTATCGGGGGCTATCAATCTTCAACTAACTAAAAGGGTCACTACAGACCATTTGATATCTAGCAAATTAAAATATTACAAATCATGACTCTATATTGTCCCTTGTGACTTATTTTTTTTATTTGTAGAAGTGATTTAGTGATTTGCATTAAGCAATGGTCTGTTAGTGACATATATATATATATATATATATATATATATATATATATATATATATATATATATTATTGGTAGACTTATATACAATGGTAAGAATCATAATAATTATTTCATTACACTTAACTAAGCTTCTCTTATTACACACTTAAACACAATTATTACAATCATTGTAAATCTGTAGCAAATACCTTTGCTAGTGTTATTCTTCACCTACATAAGTTCACTCCAAAATATCTCACCAGCCAATCCGTCCTTTTTGAGGTGACAACATGTCCGGTAAGGAATCCAATTACCAATCCACAAGCATATCCAATTACTACCACTTTCCAACAAAATCCTTCTCCCAATGATGATTCATGTCTCATTTCAGAAGTTGGTAACTCATTATTTTCGCATTTCTTTGACAACTGAAAGCCACACAAACCAAAGTTTCCCTCGAAAGAGGAACTTTGAAATGTTAGAAACTGCCCACCTTGTGGAATTAGACCGAAAAGTTGATTTTGAGAGAGGTTTAAATACTCAAGAAATGTGAGACTTGTTAGCTGCTGAGGAATTTCACCAAAGAGGCTATTTTGAGAAAGATCCAAAGATTCAAGTGCAATTATGTTTCCCAATGATGATGGGATATGGCTGATAAATTTATTGCTTGATAAATTGAGTACAACTAGCCCCTTGAGGTTCCCTAAACTATCTGGAATTTCTCCATAAAAACTATTGTCAGAGAGATCAATAGCTGTGAAGATGGTCAAGATTTTTACCAATTCCAATTCTACTCCCTTATTCACTATAGTCATTGAGTCTTTGTAATAACTGGAGACATCTCCCATGTACTGGGATTCGTCGTTGCTAGTGACCTTTGAGATTGCACTCCAGTTTTGAAAGTACTCAGATGGTAACTTGCCAAAGAAATTGTTGTGAGAGAGGTCAATGACATGCAGCTTGGAAAAGCCAAAATTTATACAAGGATCCCATATAGGACCATGGAATCCATTAGCTCGCAAGACAAGAATCTGTAACTCTGGTAAAGACTCCAACCAGAAAGGGAATGTATCGTTCAATTTGTTGTTTCCAAGATTCAGAACTTCTAGCATTTGACATTTAACTAAAGATCGCGGAATCTTCCCCTCTATTTGGTTGTGACTCAAGTCTAGTGTCCTCAAATTACATCCATTTATGAATGTTTCAGGCAAGTTTCCTTGGAAGTGGTTATTTCTCATAGACAATACAAAAGAGTTGTTGGAGTTAAGCAAACATTGTGGAATCTGACCAATCAATTGGTTATTTGACACATCAAGAATCCCCAGAGCCCGCACCTTACAAATCATTGGCGGGATACTTCCGGTAAAATTATTTTTTGAGGCAAAAAAACAAAATGTAGATAATGGGGGAATAGGAAATGACTCTTGCAACATATTGGAACTCAAGTCTAAAAGGTACATACTTTTCCATGGAAGAACTACTGGTGGATGCTCAAATTTGCTTAAAAGGTTAAAAGAAAGATTTAGGAAACGCAGTGTCTCTTTTCCAACATTCCAAAACCATTTAGGTATTTTACCTTCAATGTTGTTGTTGGAAAGATCCAAAGTTTGCAATTCATTTTGGGCTTCTAGAAATTTAGGAAATTCAAGCAAATGGCAAGAAGACAAATACAAATATGAAAATTTGGGGATGGTTGAAGAGATATTTGTTTTCGAAACCAATACTCTGTTACCTGAAAGATCGAGAGATTGAAGCTCTTTGAGCTCGAAGAAAATGTCTAACTCCACCTTGCCCTTTAGGTTGATCGATGAAAGACCTAGCTCTTGTAGCTTAGTGAAATTGGCAATTGACCTTGGAATCGATTCATTCAATTTGTTTTCACCCAAATACAGGACCTTTAATGGTGATGTAGAGATATTTTGGAATTTGAGAGGGCCAGTGAGCTGATTGTGATATAGAGATAGCATAGACAATGAAGGTGTTGTAAACAAAACCGAGGGAATGGTTTTTGTGAGTGAGTTATATGACAAGTCAAGGACAGACAAATTAGGGAGTCTACATATTTCGGATGGGATTGGCCCTTTCAATTGATTTCCCGAGAAATCTATTAAACGGAGTTTAGTATTATTTGTTAGCCAAATTGGGAAGCCGCAATCAAAATTGTTACCTGATAGGCTTAAAACTTCTAGTTGCGTAAGATTTCCCAAGAAAGATGGTACTTCCTGAGAGTGAAGGATGTTGTTAAGTTCCAAAGAAGTGAGTTTTGCAAGGTTTCCCAATGTAGATGGAAGCTGACCATGAAAATTGTTATATGAGAGGGAAAGATGAGTAAGCTGTGATAAGTTTCCAATAGAAGGGGGAATTGCCCTTGAAAAATTACTTGAAGCAAGATCCAAATAATTCAAGGACTTGAGGTTGCCAATTGAACTGTGCAATTCCCCCGAAAAATTTGTATAAGGAAGGCGCAATTCCTTTAGGGAACTACAAGATTGAAATTTAGGAAGAAAACCAACGAGTTTTGGGTTAAATGACAGATCAATGGCTTGTATCTTGGGCAACATGAAAATATCTGAGGGAAATTTACCTTGCAAATTGCACCAAGACAGAGAAAGAGAAGCCAAGGAAGAAAAATTTGCCAAGGATTGAGGTAGTGACGATGAAATGTTCACATCGCCTAGATGAAGTTCTCTCAAATATGTCATGTTCTGGACAAGTGCTTCAAGATCAATTCTTCTGAGATCCAACAATTTCTCATAATAATCACCACCAACAGAGTAATAAAAATCATTGGAAGAGAGATCAAGTGAAACCAAATTGGATAGCCAAGAAATTTCCGACGGGATTCGGCCATGTAAGAAGGAATGAGAGAGGTTGAGATGCGTCAACCTTACGAGCTGGCCAAATTCAGATGGGATTGTGGTGGAGGACGAGAAGTTGTTGAGGGCAAGGTTGAGTTTCCGAAGGTGACGCAAACTGAAGAGAGTGCTGTTAGAGTTGAGAGGCCCATAAAGCCAACTTTTGCTCAGGTCTAAGCCAATCACATCACCATTCTGTGTATCGCATGTGACCCCATCCCAGGAACAACAATCACTATCTGCCTTCCAAGACTTCATCTTTGGATAAGAACCATGATAGTAATAATCATAGTAATCATAGTAAGCAGAATAATTCCTTTCAACAAATTCTTGCCTTAGTTGCAGCAAATGAGCACTTTGGTCAGGGAGGCAATGATGTTGAGAGGAAGTATTAGAGGCAGTTTGAGAAAGAGAAATGAAGAACAAACAAGAGGCAAGGAATACAGGCAGGTATTGATTATTCATTTTCCCCATACCGAACATGTTTACAGCGGAGGAAGTAAATGGAGAATTGGCTGGCAAGTGTTATAAGCGATAAAGAACCGATGATATGAGTGGATATTTATACACACGCAATAATGCAGATAATGGGAATGGGAGCCAAGTTGAAAGGACTAAAGTAACTAGATATTTATCTTTATTCTTATTTATTATTTTTTGTGGTCTAAATCGAATTGGATTTCACCATATTGATTTGAAAGGACCGTCCGATATAATTAAATCCATTAAAAGGTGCACATCTGATTCCATACACCATTTTGTTACTATTTTATTTGTTTTGGGTTTGGGCCTCTTTTACTAATTTCATATTTTCAAACAACGATTATCTGTAACGAATGTTTGAGTGATAAATATTACTAAAATGTTACTAGTAATAGCACATATTCCGGATGTAATGGCCAATCACTTTTTCTTTTAATTTTTTTTTTTTTTTTTTTGAGATAATGGCCAATCACTTGATAAATAGAAGTAATGGACCCAAGCATATATTTTTTTTAAGCAATAATAGAGGACCTTTTGTTTTTTGGAAGGATATAGAGGACCTAATAACATTTTACCAACACCTATTCTAGCTGGCTTGTCTACAAAAATTCAATTTTTGTATCATATATAAGAGCAATTTTCGAAAACGTCAGATAGATTACAAATAAATAAATAAATAAAATGGCTAAAATATTGTTTTTGAACCTAGAGGTCTTTATAAGTAAAGAAATTTTTCAATAGTTTAGAGATGAAAAAAAAAAAAAAACTTTTTACGATAGTTTGGGATTTAAAAATGAACTTTTAAAATTAAAAATTGACAAGTATAATATTTTTAATAGTTTAGGAGGAGTGAGAAAAGAACTTTTTAAAATTTAGAGAAGAAAAATAAAATCCATGTAAAATTTAGGGATAAAAATAATATTTTAGCAAAAAAAAAAATTTAATAGAATAGGAAGCTTTCTTCTTATTAATCATTTCATAATCCCATCAGTAATTTCATTTTAAAAGAATCAATAGTGACTGTAAGAAGATAATATTAGATGTAACGTGAGGATTAATCTTCTCTTCCCCTCTCCCTTGTACCAAAGCTTGCTTACGAAACAATAGAGTAAAGTGGAAGACACTACACAAAATTAATACAATTTTTTGTCATCAATCATAGAAAAAATGAGTCAAATGCTATATTTCTATCTACAATTTCCAGTGCCTTAATAATTTTGGCAAACATTATATTGACGAGGTTTAAGTAAAGACAATAGTTTTGAGGTTGTTGTAATCTTGCTTAATTTCTTGGTAAGTTCCTCCCTCGTCGATCATCTTCCTCTCTCTTTGTCATTATCCATAGATCATACTTGGCATTTGGAGGGACCAATGGATGGGCTAGAATGTAGACTCTAATTCTTGTTAGCAAATAATCACACCAGAAGAATATTCAAACGAAGATGATTCCTCATATTCTATGAGAGGACCTAGTTGTGAATTGATGAATGTCGTATTTGCAATTAGACATTTGAGACAATGCAAAATTTGATACCACGTTGAAGGTCATTATCATTTGGTAAATCAAAGTAACGAATGTAGACTCTTTTTTTTTCCTTTTTTCTTTTTAATAATTCAATAATTAAGAAAATTGGGAAAGAGAGATTTGAACTCTAGTTTTCCTAATAAAGAAGAAAAAGTTATGCCACTGAGTTACAATACCTTTGACAACAAAGGTGAGTATTAGGAATACCAAATAAAATGTTTTTACAAAAGACTTTTTTATTCGAAGTAATATTAGTGGTGATTTTTTTTTCTTAGGTGACAAACACCATATTAGCAAACCCTTTTAGTAGTGAATTTGCATATTTAGTAATTAAAGGGGTTTGTTGTAGTTAGAGTTGAGATTTTTAGCACTAATGAAGCCTAAAACTTTTTAAGCCATACTCTAACACCATTATCATTTCACGTAAGTTCTACTTTTCCAATTTGCTCACTTTGTCAAGATCATATTCGAGAGCAGCTAAATTTTCCTCCCATTTTGTTTGACCAGATTGAATGTCATTGATTAAGAAAAGTATTTAAAATTTGAAATCCACAATTTTCCACCAAGCTAAAGATCATATTAACTAGCTTTTCTACAAGTCCTCTAGAAATCCTCATTTTTCTTGGTAAGTTTCCCCACTAATTTCCATACCTCCAATGACAACCTCCTTGCACTTTAGGAGCTTCTTCCGTTGTCGTAATCGGTTTGGAAGGACTATGAATGGACAGAGATTAGTCAAGTCTAGGAGATGGAAAATTGAGTCATGGGTAGTTAAAATTGGTAATTAATTTCCAAATTGTTGATAGTTGATAATTACATGAGACTCAGAAATTTCAACGGAAAAGGGGCCCTCGAATTTAATGAGAGGGCCTAATCAAAAGATTTAAAACAGTGTTGTATTAATTTGCAGAATTTTTTGGTTCCAGTGGTACAAAATCATAGAAACTCGGACACAATGTAAAACTTGCTAGGAGGAAAGATGCTTCAATGTTTGTAAGAGATAGAATGTCCTTTTTTATTACCATTATCTATTACTGAATTTTAGTAAAAAGTTGTAGGACCTATATCAATTTCTATCAGAAAATAACTTATTTGGTTATTATTCATTTATTTTTAGCTATTGTGTTCTAGTAAGCTCAAACTATGGGTTCCAGTTGGCTTAATTAGTAAAATATATTATAGTAGAATAAGAGATTTGAAGTTTGATTCCTATCTACACTCTACACCAAAAATCAATTGGTGCGTCTTGGTCAGACATTATAGGTTGACACTCAAAAAGAAAAAATCTTTTTCCAAATTCAGATAGTTCCTCATATTCTATAAGAGGACCAAGTCATGAATCAATGAATGTAGTTGCATCTGCAATTTGAAATTTGAGACAATGCAAAAAAATTGGTGAAAATTTGGCCAAATTACCACATTAAAGGTCATTACATTTTGTAAATCAAAGTAATGAGTGTAGACTTTTTTTTTCTTTTTCTTTTTTTATTATAAATAATTTGAAAGTTACAACAATCAAAGATGAGAGATTTGAACTGTAGTTCTCCTAGTAAAGAAGAAAAAGTTACACCATCGAGTTACAAAACTCTTGATAGCGACAGTAGGCATTAGGAATATCAAATAAAATGTTCTCTCAAATAAAATGATAGTAGTTCTCCTAGTAATGATTTTTTGAAAATCTAGTAATTAAAGGGGCTTGCTGTAGTTAAAGTAGATTTTTTGCACTAATGGAACCTAAATAGATAAAAAGCCATACTTTTACACACAATTATCATTTCACATTGGTTCTACTTTTGCAATTTGCTCACTTTGTCAAGATCATATTAGAGAATATAGAACACCTAAATTTATTTGAGTATGTTGAATGTAATTGCTTAATAAAAGTTTTTAAAATTTTAAAACATAGCTAGCTAATGGAAAATACTCTTGCTAAATGTGATAAATATATTATTATTCTAGAATTTTTTTTTATAGATTTTATTGTATTTTTAGGGTTTTAACTTATATAGCATACTTGATATATGAAGATGCATTACAAAATTTTATAATACAAACATCTTTATGATTTTTTATAATACAAACATCGTTATGATTTTTTTTTTTAATGGTAATTTGATAGTTACAGCAGGGGAGAGGTAGGAGGGATTAGAATCATGAATGTTAGGGACATACCAGTAGATACATGCCAACCTATTAAGCTACAAGCCTACAACCATTTTTAAGATTTTTTTTTTTTTTTTTGAAAAATTCCGCTCCTGATGGTTTGCCAAGACAACATGTTGATTAAGGAATTGGAATGTTTTATATCCTAGTAAACTACTCCATGCACCATAATTAGTTCTTAAATCACCTTATCTACCAAATTCGCATCTAAGAGCATTAGTATTGGTGGAGGCATTTTGCTACAATGCTAAATTTACCATCAAAATATAGCAAAAGTCAAGTACATCAATGGAGCTAAATGCATAATTCTTTTGCTACTGAGCTACAATGCATAGCTATCTTTGTCTGTGCACTGTAGCTCAAATATTATATATATATATATATATATATATATATATATATATATATATATATATATATATATTATTGTGACTCCACTGTAGCTCAGATTATTTAAATAATTTTTTTTTTCTCTTCCTTTCTTATTTCTTGTTGCAAGCTCCTTTGTAGCCCAGATTGCGTCACAACAATATTTTCTTTTCTTTTCTTTTCTTTTTTGTTGTGTCACCACTGTAACTCAAATTATTTTATTGCGGTTGTTGTTTAATATAGTGAATATATTATTTTATTGTAATGAATTTATTATTTTATTGTATTGATGCTCTAAGGCTAGTTAAAAATGTTGAGAAACATCATATGTAAGCTATTGTTTATGAAAATCTCAATTCATCAAAAACAAATAGCAAATTAAAAAAGAAGAATCAACTTAGAAAATTTCATCTTACTAATCTTTCAGCAGTCTTATCATTTCATCTATAAAGAATAAATGGTGAATTGTAAGAAGATAATAATATTGGAGTAACGTGAACAACACTACAAACACACAAAAAAAAAAAATACAAATACAAATACAAATACAAATACAAATTTTAGTCATCAATAAACAATAAAGAAAGAATGGTTCAAATTCTATCTCTACGTACAAATTTCAGTGCCTTAATCTTAACAGATAATGTATAGACTTTAAAGACAACCTAGCTTTTTTGCAAGTCCTCTTGACAAAAGTTTTTGTGAATGTAATGAAACCCCTGCTTATTTTTCATGGTAAGTTTACACATTAGTTTTAAGTCCTTCCAAATCAACCCCCAACAACTCCATTAATCATTTACAATCCATGGGAAAAATACTTTCTTTCGTTGGCCAATCCACTTTCGACATTGTACTGAAAATTCAAAATTCCAAGGGGGCTAGGACCCACCACTTTGGATAATAAATCAATCATGTAACATATAATGAATTAATTGACTCACAAGACCATCTGTTAGGGCAATACAATTCGTTGGAGAACAAAACTATATCAATTTTCAATCCCTATTATAGGAAAATAGGGATCTGAAAACAACATACATTTTGTATAATACAATTTCTTTGTTTATTTTTATTTTTTGTTGCCATTTATCTGCAAAACAGAACATTCTTGAAGAATTATCTAATTGGATTTGGATGATTATATGATCTGTTAGTGCTAAATAGTAAATACTGAATAAGTGAATAGTCCAACAAAGATGCAAATGAGAAAAGGTGATTTTGCAACGTGAATAACACTTACCAAATGTAAATCTAATAAAGACTAAATTCACGAAACTTCCCAAGTCCAATTGGTTTTACTTGGTGGGCTTTAGCCTTCAAGTAGCAAGCTATCTAGACATTTTGGGGTGGTCTTTCTTCTTCTTCTTCTTTTTATTTTTATTTTTTTTCTATTTCTTTTTTGGATTTAAACGATAGATGGTGGTCTTTCTTTCTCTTCTTTTTCTTCTTTCTTCTTATTCTCGTTTTTTTTTTTTTTTTCGTAGACTGAGTTTGGCCCTCAACATATACAAAATAAACCGTTTGGGTTCACCTTAATTGAAAGCTAAACATTCCTGAATTTTATAAAAAAACTTAATTAGTAACCCTTTTTTTTGGAAGACTTTATTAAAAACCTAGACTCACTAAATTACCTGATCAATATCTGAAAGCCAATATTTGGTACTTTGCTAGCTTAATTAGCTTATGAAATAGTTTTCCCTAATATTAAATGAAAAGTAGGTTAAGCTCAAGCATTGATATTGAACAAACTAGACCAAAAATATAACAAGCTTTGGAAGCTGATTAAGATTCTTTAGAGTTTTTAAAAGTGATTTCGAATATAATTTTTTTAAATTTTATTTATCCACTATAAAATAAGTAAGAGTGTTCATGGGTCGGGTTTAGGGCTAGACTACCACTTAAACCTATCAACTTTGGTCTGGAATTGCACCACCTATCACCAACCATGGGTATATAGGTCTTTGATCGCCATGATTTCACTATTCCAATGGTTGGATTGGTTGAAGTCACAAGATCTGGTTGGGATATTGTCGATCATGGTGGAACTATACTTCCAATGGAGATTTTGCTGGATCTCATCGAATTTTGTTAAGCAAATGAATTAAAATTTTCCAAATCATTATGATTTAAATAAAATTGAGGAAAATAATACAGGTGGCCGATCTTAACAAATCAAATGAAAATTCATAGCCGACTCTAAAATTTTGGGACTAAATCTTTGTTGTTGTTGTTGTTATTGTATCATAATTTAAATAGAAATCAAAATGATAATAGTCAAATGCTATTTATTCATGTAATATATTTATTTTAAAATAGATAAATAAAACTTTTTTTTAATTTTTAATTTTTTTTGGGGTGATATCTTATTCAACGACAACTACTAAAAACTTTACCAGTTGAACTAATTATAACCCAACTCTTCTTTTAGAATTTTAAGTGATTAATAAGGATGTTAAGACTCTGCCATTGATTATTGTATCTATAGAGTCCCTTTTTGCTCGGAATTAAAATAATCTACTTCAATCAAAACCAATGAATACGGTCATCATGATGACATTTTATTGTTAAGTCCGTCTAAATCAAATGATTAAAGATACTAATACTCTGTCATTGACTAGCTTTATTAGAAATTTTGGTAAACAAAAGTTTTAAAGGATATAATATATAAATAGTATGGCCCTTATTGCTCTGAATTAAAATAGCCTAAATATAAGTGTTTGTGGGGGACAAGGACTAGGGTTCGGGGGACAAGAGCCGAGGTTCAAGTCTCCAGGAGGGAGCTTCATACACATATATACTTAGATTAGGCTAAAGTAGAAATTCTATCTTTTATATGTGTGTGTGTGTGTGTGTGTGTGTGTGTGTATAGCCTACTTAAATAAAAACCAGTGAATACGGTGATAATGTGATTATGATGACATTTTAGTGTTAAGCAACACTCAATAACCTAATTATTAAATAAGGATTAAAAAAAAAATCCACTTTCAACTTCTTTCCTAGAAATTCCAGGCAGGGTAAGAACCACCATATAGGACAATATGAATAAATAAATCAATGGTGTAGATTGTAGAGTCTTTGAAGAAAATTCCTTGTAATTTAATTATATATACGCCTTGCATTAATTGACCCATAAGACCATCTGTCAAGGTAACACAATTGTTAATAGTAGGAGAACAAGACCATATCAATACATTTTATAATGAATAAATATGTGGTACCACCACATAGGACAATATGAATAAATAAATCAGTGGTGTAGACTGTTGAGTCTGTGAAGACAATTGCTTGTAATTTAATTATTTATATACCATGGATTAATTGACCCACAAGACCATCTGTTAGGGCAACACAATTGTTAATAGTAGGAGAACAGGACCATATCAATACATTTTATAATGAATAAATATTTGGTACCACCACATAGGACAATATGAATAAATAAATTAGTGGTGTAGACTGTAGAGTCTGTGAAGACAATTGCTTGTAGTTTAATTATTTATTTATAATGGATTAATTGACCCACAAGATCAACTGTTAGGGCAACACAATTGTTAATAGTAGGAGAACAAGACCATATCAATTCATTTTATAATGAATAAATATTTGGTACCACCATATATATAGGACAATATGAATAGATAAATCAATGGTGTAGACTATAGAGTCCATGAAGACATGACGATTACTTGTAATTTAATTATTTATAGACCATGGATTAATTGACCCGCAAGATCATCTGTCAGGGCAACACAATTGTTAATAGTGGGAGACCAGGACCATATCAATACATTTTATCAATTTATGGTTTTTCTAAATTAATTATTAAATAATATTTTGTACTGTTTTCAAATAAAGTCAAATCATGTACAAATTATCACACATTCACACTAAATTGGTACCTGTAAATCAATAAATTATTGGAAAGTGTGTGTGATTTTTTTCTTTCCTTTTTTCTTCTTTAAAAAATGTGCATTGCAACTCATAATTGAATATTAAATAATATTTTTGGCAAATAACTTTAGTCACTCGTTAAAAAAAAAAGCCCCCTTTTTTTAAAATGAAAATGGGAACAAGCTGAAATTTTTAGTTTGATCTTCATGAAGACATCCATTTGGTGGCTGTCGATCTTCAACATGTCAATAAGTGATTTTGGCTTCCCTGAGTGTTATTTTTTGCGTTATGCTTCACTCTAAGGTTTTTTTACCCCATGAATTCTACAAAATAATAATAATCAGCAAAAAAAAATAGTTATTAAATCATCTAATGTTCTTTCAATATTTTATGACTATCATCACTACCCCTCCTTGTTCATGAATGTCTTGGCCTTCTTGTGCATTTCTTTCAAGTACTCCCTAAACCTAACCAAATCCAATGTAACATTTTTCCTTCAAATATACATTCATAAGAGACCAATCTGTTCCTCTAAAAGCAACTGGGTCCCTTATTACCAAGTCATCCTTGCTATACTTCTCTAGCAAGCTACTCTCCTCAGCATTGATCCTATACTCCATGTACTCTTAACCCCACATTCCTAGCCAATCTCGAATAGCAACCCTCGGTTGCCCATTCAGTCCCAAGCGGCACCACTTGCATGAACACCGAGCCAGGCAAGAGAAAAATTGTATGACCAGAATGTATCAATTCATAAGCTTTGTGCATAGGGATCATAGGTGTTGGCTCAAAAATAGTCACATTAAAACCAATCTTCTTGACTTCAAATTTTACTTCATTTTGGTTCAATAGTACACGACCAACACCACCATTACGACTTATCAACACAAGAATTGGCCTAGATTTTGAAGGATTAAATTTAAAGGGATGGTTTTGGTTTTTAGACATAGGCTTTGTCAAAATTTTTTTTTTTTTTTCTCGAGAAAATAAGCTTTGTCAATTAAGGCATGGAAATGGGTGAAAGCTTTTGAGTTTGGTATTAATTTTGTATCTATAGTGACCAAATCATGTGATATAATATCCACATTGGCAAAAAGGAAACAATGGGTGATAGTATTATTATCAAGGTTATGATAGAATATTTATTGAAAGTACCTAAATACCTCAGTGTACTTATTATTTACTAACCCACCAATCACGAGCCTTTAATATTACAAGTACAACATCTTGAACAGGGAAGATTGAATTGGTGGTGATGAAGAGGAGGATGAAGCCATCATTAAAGCTATGGAAGATGTTTCTAGTGAGCTCGCCCGCACTGAATACTATTGGTACGGCCTTGTATTGGATTTCACATTTTGGGCCTGATGGGCATGAGACGAGGATTATTAACTCTTTGATTCGGGACATTGCGTGTGTCTCCTATTTCTATGGACAGGGCTTTTGTTGGGTCCACTAGAAAGAATGTTGATCTAGTAGGGTCCAGTACTGTTGGACTATTGATGGTACAAATGTCTTAGTATTAGTGAGAACGGTCACAACTGATTTTTTTTTTTTTTTTTTTTTTTTTAATTCTGGCTTGCTACTTGATTTGGCTACAATATTATTTCACCAAATTTATTACATTAGACATTTTTTTGTTAATGAAGTAAAAAAAAAAAAATAGCAGACAATGATTGGAGTGTCTTCTATAGTAAATTCCTAGTTCAAGCCTGCAAGTAGGAACCAGTAAAAGAGACAGCTATCTTATATGGAAGCAATAATGGAAGGTCTAAGAGCTGTCATTACAGTTGATGTTGCTTTTGCACCTCATAATGTGGATGCTGGAAGTCTTAGGGAATCACTACTCATAAATGATGCGTGTGACGGAAAAAGAAAAAAGATATATGTTCGGCTTCTTTTCAGTATTGACCGTCGGGAGTCCACTGCAGCTGCGATGGAAACTGTATGTATGAATATTGGTCTGTCATGAATTTTTTTTTTTTTTAAGGTCATATGTTTGACAGGAGATGCGTGTAATCATCTTTCCTCACTTATTGCAGGTTAAGCTTGCACTGGAAATGAGAGATTTAGGGGTACTTGGTATTGACCTTTCTGGAAATCCTGTTGTGGGTGAATGGTACATACTCGCTAGTTATTACTCCAAGTTTTTTGTAGTAGACAAGCATTTCCTTTTTATTTATTACAAAGAGATTATAATCCCAAGTTCTCTTTGTATCTAAATCAGGATGACATATTGGCCAGCATTAGAGTTTGCTAGAGAACATGGTGTTTATATTACTCTTCACTGTGGAGAGGTACGTTTGTTCTTTCAAATGCCTACAGCTGTTATCGTTGAACTCACCCTGACTAACTTATTTTCCTAACTTAGTGCTTGTAGGTTCCCAATCCGAAAGAGATACAAGCAATGTTAGACTTTATTCCCCAGAGGGTTGGCCATGCTTGTTACTTTGAAGAGGATGATTGGAAAAAATTGAAACATTACAATATCCCGGTAAGATATTTGTGAAACTATTCCTTCTCTTGATGTGAACCTTCATTTCTCTAGGATGATAAGGAATGCCTTCTTTTGACTTCCATAGAACAGATGTGAAGGAAAAGAGGCAAAATCCAGAATCTTTTCAATTAGTTTACCAATCCAATCTTAAAACTTTTAGTAGATGATTAATTCATGGAATAAAGTCTATCAAAGGTTGTGAAACTTATTATAGTTTGTTAAATGAGTTTGGAAGTTTCTTTTTTATACCATTTCTGGAATATTTTCATTGTGAGGAACCAAAGACATCTTCATTTAGTCACCTGTTTATGATTGAATACCTCTCATCCATGATGTCTTTCTTTTAAGTTGATTAGCCTAGTTTCATTATTTTCTGCAAGGACAAAACTTAGGTACAATTCTTTAAGTGTTGTACTTGTACCATAGGTTTTCCAATTAAATTCAACCATGTTGCTGCATTGACCAATACAACCCAAAAGATGTTAGTTTCCCTCAAGGTACAATTAGATTCTCTTCTGTATCTCCTTGGCCAATACAGCCTCATGATTAAATTTAAAGGGGGAACCTAAGGTAGAACACCTAAGGAATTGTACAACACCTAAAGATTTTAAATGGCTGTAGACTAAAAATTTTCTAGTCTCTTTTTGATAGGCAAATAAAGCTCACACACCCACACGGGGTTAAACCTGTGATCTCACCCTCTACCTTCTTAGGAGGGAGGAGATGCCACTTGATCCTAGAAACATTTGCAGTATTGTTGGTTTTAAATATTTGGCTGGATAACTATTTTAGCTTCTATGTCTATTCACATTTTTGCAGGTTGAAATTTGCCTGACTTCCAACATTGTGACTGCATCAGTTTCCTCGCTAGATGTTCACCATTTTGGTTAGGTCTTCTGAACAAGCCTGTGAAATATATTATCCTTAAGTGACATATCTCCTTCTTTGTTACTGATAAACTTCAAAATATCTCTAATATAACACTTTGTTTAATTATGAAGCCGATCTGTATAATGCAAAACATCCGATAGTCCTCTGCACCGATGATGCTGGTGTGTTCTCCACCAGTCTTTCCAATGAGTACAAAGTTGCTGCTTCTGCATTTGGTAGGTATTAATCTAGTGGTGCAGCTGTGCAGGTACTGGGAGTTGGATTAAAGAGCTTAGCATCACTGACTGCTTGTTTCATTTGTGAACTGCCCAGGTCTTGGAAAGAGGGAAATGTTTCAGCTGGCAAAAAATGCAATTGAATTTACATTTGCAGATGATGGAGTTAAGCAGGATCTGAGAAAGATTTTCGATTTGGCCACTAAAAAGCTAGATTTATAATGACATTGTTCTTAGAGGGGCATGTTTGCAGCCTGGAGGTATGGGTAGCCATGTGTCACCTAATCAAGGAAAACTAGTAATTAGACCATGACCATGCATTTAGATGGTCAATATTTTTATTTAATGATCTTAATTTTATTTAATCTATGCTGTGCTCATGTGTTTTGAGATGTGGGAAGTGTGAAGACAATTTAAATTTAGTTCTATTTAGTTTTTGAAATCATTTTTCTTCCCTATTGGTCCACATTGGATTTTATGATAAGTGTTATTAGCTGATTAGGATATTAGTATTTCATATAAAATTTCCTAGAAGTTAAGGTTATTTTTCTAATTCAAAAATTAGGCTTTGACCCAAGCCAAATAGGAGTAGGCTTTATCTATAGGCTTATAGAGTCTATATAAGCACACGCTATTGTACTCCAGTGAGGACAATTTGGAATTTTCCCTTCAATAGCTTGGTGCCGATTCCTAGGTTTTGTTTCCACGTGCTTGTTATTGTTCAAAACAAGTTTAGGTGCTGATTCCTAAGTTCTGTTTGCCAAATTCTTTGACCATTTTGGTTTTGGTTGTCTTTCTTCATTTTGACACAAGGAAAAGAAAAAGGATAGCCACAGTGAGTGAGATGATGATGGAGCCGTACTAGGGGTAAGGCTTCTGTCCAGTGGAAATTTCCACTGGACACGTCTAGATTCAGACACGTGTCCACCATCCAACGTGTCCAGTGAAAACTTCCACTAGACACAAGTCACACTCCCATACTAGTGCCACATTATTTTGCTCAGCTAGAAAATGAAATTTTCATTCAGAAAATAAAAGCAGGAAGTCTGAATGGTGCTATTTTGTACAGGATGTAGATAGCTATTTTGTGCTATTATTCATGTTAGATGTTTGGGGACAAAAGTGATCTGAGCCAATATTATGAGTTAGGATGCCCTTGCCTAATGGTGCTCACTACTCAATTCAACCCACCTAGGCTCTATCTTGCAATTAGAAATTGATTTTCCACCCATTAGATTGAAACTCCATTCATTGTGCATTATATTTTTATCTATTTCTTTCGAGTGAATTTGAGGTACCCATTTGTACAAGGGAATGCAAGCATATTTAATGGTGCTTAAAGCCTTCATGATGGAATAAAAAAGATAAATTAGAAATGAAAGGGGAGCTGTAATCTTTTTCCTGTATATGAGAGGGTTTTTTTCCCTTACAAGCGGGAAAGGGGATTTGAACTTACGTTCTCCTCCAATATCAAAGAGTCACAAGAATCTACCTCAAGATCTTTTAGGAGTTAATAAAGAAAAGGAAATGAATAAAATGAAATGAAATGAAATATTCTACCCAATATATATATATATATATATATTATTATTTGTAATGAACTCCTGATGATAAAAATATAATTTTTTAGGGTAATTATACTCACCTCCCACTCCAAACTTGAAGGGAAAATACACTTTTCCCTTAACAACCAATTGACCAAAATTTGTTAAATTAATATTTAAAATGTTGTGTACTAAGTACTAACTTGCCAATTGCTTAATTGCTTGAGGGAATGTTTCCAAAATTATCTTATTTTATAATTAAAATTCATTATTTTAAATTTTTTTATTAAAGTGTATTTTAAAATATTTGGTGCGAATTTTGCTTCTTCTTTTTTAAACCTTTTCAATGGGTTATGGAGAGATCTGTCATTACAATAAGTGTGGTGTCAATTTACCATTGGTCAAAATAAAATGCTAATAAATTTTAAAAAAATTATAATGTATAAATCACAACTCAAAAATAAGGGTGTTTTGAAAATTTTACTAAATTTTGTTGTGTCTCTAAAATTTCTCCTACATGTATTGTAAAATATGTTTGTTTTTTTATTTATAGAAAACATCATAAACTATATTAAAGACATATTTTAAGTATAAATTACTTACGTACATGTATATGTATATGTTTAAGTGTAGAGCAAAAAGGATTTCTTAAGGGTGGAGCAAGTGCGCATATGTATATTTATATGTTTATGAATTTGTATATGTATATGTTTATGCATGCCTTGATACTTGATAAATTTTCCATTTTTATTCTAAATTTATCAATTATTTTTTTACTAATCAAGGTTAAGCTTTTGTAAAGAGATTCTTATAAAAATTTAGAATATTTCATTACTAATATAAATAAAATGGGAAAGTGTTAATTTTTTCAAACCTTAAGGGAGGAGAGAGTTTTTTCCCTTCAACTTTGGGGTGGAGTTTCATTCCCCCAAATCATAAGTAAGGGGAGTGTAATTACTTCTTATATCTTTTTACTCTTTTATCATAACATCACTACAACACTATTTAATTGAAGAAAATTCAAAAAATAAGAAGAAAAAAAAAATGTCAATATATGTTAGCCCATGAAGGAAAAATCAATTTAAAAAGGGAATAATATCCTCCACTTTTACAATTCAAAATTGATTTCAAATATTTAAAAAAATATTATGATTACAATAGTATACAAAATAATTAAACATGACTTAATGAAAGACAATATTTGTCTTGAATCATATAAAACTGATTTGAGTTAATATGTTAAAAATAAAACAACAAAAATTGAAATCACGGTTGTAAGTGCACAATTGTACTCGGACCCAAAAGCAGGTGATGGGCTCAGGCCCAATGAGCCTTATACAATGAAATTTGTAGAGTATGGATTTGAAACCTAGGTTTAGGATGTTGGAAGTTTGATTAACAGGCTAGAATGCCACAATCTATGCAAATGATAAGCAAATATAACAAAGAAACCTCCTCGGACGTAAGCCGAGGACGAGTTGTATATTTCTTCTTTTTATATGCCAAAAATTACAATTCTTAGTTCTTTTTCTATCTAAGAAGCCCCTCCCTCTCTTTCCTCTCTCGTCTCCTTATATACTTCTTCTTCTTCACTGTTTCATCCACCTGTCATACAAGTCTTCCCCTTAGATACTTGTCTCATCTACCACCTTTTTAAAGTCTTCAAATAATAGCAGGAAAGCTGACTTCTACTGTTCAGGGGTTATTTCCTCATTAATGCGGCTAGGGAGGCAGATGCAGGGTCTTTAATGTGGTGGTAGCAGCTTTTTCCTCAGATATTTCTCACTCGTTCTTGCTTCTAAAGGGTGCTTGGATCACACTTTTACCCACCAGTTCTTTCAGAATGCTGCTTCCAGTCCGTTTAGCAAGTCTCAAGGCCATTGCTAGATCTGTCCGAGGACATACTCTTCCTTGGATAACTCCTCGGACCACCATAGCGCGAAACGACCTATGGACCCTGAACAAACAGACTTATATTTAACCAATCAGGCCCAAAGCCCACACACGTTTGTCTGAACACTTTTACCCCCCACAACGGTTATGGAGAGATTTTAGAGTTGATTAATAGGAGTTTGTTGACAAACACCCAAAAATAAAATACAATTATATAATGGGTGTTCTATTTAACCATTATTTACTATAGAGCATAGAGAGGGGTTACAACACTCTCTTTCAGGGTGAGGGGATAGTATTTATTTATGGACTAGTTTAAATGTTTCGTCTCAGTCAGCTATAAGCCCTCCCAGAGAAATTTGGCAAGCAGACACCACAGAGGGACCGATCTGCAGCAAAGAGGAATGTGACGGCAAATATGCTGTAATGGCTAATTACAATGGAGATGGTTTTTCTTATATTATGCCGTTCTTCTGCATATGCTTCACATCTTCTCTTGCAGTTGTCTTCTTACTGATTAGCGACCTTCCTCTGAACAACAAGGTTTGCCTAACATTATTCTCCTTAGGCTTATCAATGAGCCTCCTCACATTATCATTGGCATATTCCAATTGTCTTTACCATATTACACCTGAAGGAGTTTACCATACCACTTATGGACTAGTTTTTTGGCCTCTGTATCTTCTAATAACCCTATTAACAACAATTTTGATCCACTATATAATATGTGCCATGGTGTGGACAATATTTCACACCATCCAAAAAATCAAGGTAAAGGTTTTTATATAAGCTAATTTTTACCGTAGAGCGTAGAGAGGGGTTATCATACTCTCTTTCAAGGTGAGGGGACAATATCTATTTATAGTATAGTATGACCATATGAATTTGTTTTTTCTAGGGAACATGAAAAAAATGTCATAATGTTTTCACAATAAGTGAGGTGTCAATTTACCATGGGTCAAAATAAAATTATATAAAATTAAAAAAATTATATTGTATCCATTACAACTAAAAAATAAGTGTGTTTTGAATATGTTACTAAATTCTGTTATGTCCCTAAACTTTCTCCTTACATGTATCATAAATTATATATATAAGACATCATAAATTATGTTAAAGACATATTTTAAGTATAAATTGTATATGTATATATACATGTTTATGCAGTGGCGAAGCCAAAAAAAATTCTTGAGGGTGGGCCAAGCTAGATATATATAAACAAAATTAATAAAAAGCATTATGGACTAGTTTAACAGTTTCGTTTCAGTCGGCTATAAGCCCTCCTAGGGAAATTTGGCAAGCGGACGCCACAGAGGGATCAATTTGCAGCAAAATGCATGTGTCGCCAAAAAGGCAATAATGGCAGATTGAGACGAAGAAGGGTATTTGTATGTTATGTCTTCTTCTGCGTATGCTTCACCTCTTCTCTTGCAGTTGCCTTCTTACTGATTAGCGGCCTTCCTCTAGACAACAAGGTTTGCCTAACATTATTGTCCTTAGTCTTATTAGTGAGCCACCTCACATTATCGTTGGCGTACATCAGTTGTCTTTACCGTATTGCACCTGAAGGAGTTTACCATACCACTTATGGACTAGTTCTATGGCCTTTGTATCTTCTAATGACTCCAATAACAACAATTTTGATCCATGATATCATACTTCCCATGGTGTGGACAATGTTTCACATCGTCCAAAAAATCAAGGAAAAGGTTTTTATGTATGCTAATTTTTATTGTATTCGTAATACGTAACCTACCCAAGGGATATTAAATAAGGGAAGTGGAGCGGACTTGAGTGGTGTTTCTTTTTCCAAATTTTGGATGCATTAAGAAGTTGGCATTTCATGGAGTACATGAATCATACTTTAGGAGTCTTACCAAAACTGCATTCAGAAAGTCAATTTTATCAGCCCTCATCATGCAGATAACGCCATATGCCGCTGGTATCAAGATGGTGGCGATAGTGGGCCCAAAAAGCATTCCCATTTTTTCAATGATATCAGTTTCTGCTACCCTGATAGGATTAATTTTAAGCTTTTTCTTTTTTTAGATTCTTTAATGTAAAGAAACTTCTAGCATGTGCACTTTGCCTATTCAGCATTGTACTTGGAACTGCACTAATCATTTCTTCCCCTAGTCCCAAGCTTTGGAAAATATTACTCCTTTCAATGTACATCTACACCTTCATAGGTTCCCTAGGAACCATCCCCACACTTTTTGCTATAAAATCTTTCTCTCCTGGTTATTAGGGAACAAGTTTAGGGTTAGTATCAATTCTTAGCAATTTTTTAATGCATGTTGATTTGCAACCTTTTAGTTGACCTAAATGATGGTTTGGAAAACAATGAGAGTCTGTCGTTTGGGTGCTATGCTCTTTTTATGCTGCTTTGTTGAAGTCTCATCATAATTAGTTTCAAAGGAAAGATGATGAATTAAAAATATTGAATTACCTTTAAAAATATTTATTTATTTTATTATTATCATATTATATGTTCATTTAATTTAACACATTACTTGCTAAATTAATTTTTATTAATGATATATATACCTGATGTAAATACTTTGTTAAATGTAAGAAAATAACATATGTTTAATTTAGGGAAAAAATAACATATGTTAAACTTTGTTACAAACATAGTTTATGTGTGTATAAACATATATAGGTCATTCTTTGAATTTAATTATATATATATATATAGAAATTTTTTGGCTCCCGCTCCACCACTACATACATATACATGTATAATTTATAATTAAAATGTGACTTTAACCTAATTTATGATGTCTTTTAAAAAAAACATAATTTACAATATATGTAAGGAGAAAGTTTTAAGGACCAAAATAATAATAATAATAATAATAATAATAATAATAAATAAATAAATAAAAAAAACTTGTAATGGCGAATCTCTCCATAACCCATTTACAAAAGGGAAAAAAATAATAAGCATAAACTTGTAATGGTGAATCTCTCCATAACCCATTTACAAAAGGGAAAAAAATAATAAGCAAAATTCACACTTAATATTTTAAAATACACTTTAATTAAAAAATTTAAAACAATAAATTTTAATTATGAAATAAGATAATTTCTGAAATCTACCCTTAAGCAAATAGTAGGTTAGTACATAATATTTATAATATTAATTTAACAAAGTTTGGTCAATTAGATGTCGAAAGAGAATGTGTTTTTTTCTTTCTAAGTTTAAGGTAGAGTGTCATTTCTTGGAACTTCAAGGAAGAGGGGTGTAATTACCCTTAATTTTTTTTTTAGGCAATTAATAAGGACAATGAATTTTGCCTAATTTTAGTAATACAGAGAAACCAAATTAGCGTTCTCTCTTAGTCACATCCTATTTCTTGCAAAACTTCCAAACTAAAGAATACATAGAATATTCTCTTTTTTTTTAATTAATATTGTAAATTGAAGGAATGCATCTTTTTTTTTTTCTATTTTTTTTTAAGAACGAATTTGTCATATTTTATTACACACCTCTCTCCCTCAAGAGAGCAACCTTATCAACACATGGAAAGCAAAACCAAATTTTTGTGTCCATTCTAGATTTAGCTTAATAAAATAAAACATACACATCTAGGGATGTGTTTGTATAAGTTATTAAGAACACAATTTTTTGAGATTAAAATAAACAATTATAAAAAAGTTATGAGGAGTTAGAGTTTCAAAACAAAGTTTTGGGTTTTAAAAACATTATTTTAATCTCCCAAAATGCCTAACCAAATGAACTCTTGATTTGCAACAAAAAATAAAATAAAATTTGCATGATGCATAACATTAAAATAGGAAAGAATTAATTTTCTTAACTATAATCTAATTTATATGCTTATGATCTGAGAATCAATTATTTAAAATGATTAGACACGATTTTTCATTGTGGTAGTAAAAGATCTTGATAAATCATTGTCTATAATAGTCCATCCTTAGAGAATACTATGATACTATTGCCTTAGAAATTCCCAAGAAAATAAATAAATCAAGAGTTTGAGTTGTGAAAGTTCAAATAACGTATAAAACATCAATGAACGTTTAGACCCCCAAATACAAAATTACTAACACAAGCTTATACACAAACAAAATATGTGCGGAATGATGAATATAAGCTAAACCCAAATAGTTAAAACACTATAGACCAAAATTAATCACAAACACAGAAATAATTATAAGGTAAAGAGTAAGGGAAGAGAAATGCAAACACAAAAATAATCCGGCAATGTGTTATCCAAGAGAAAATCAAAGTACTCCGTGAAAAACCTCTTCGCCGCCCTCCAACCAGTCAAATAATCTACTAGAGAATGAAGTTGGGATACATGAATAGCAATAGACCCTCTAAGCCTAATATACCCAATGCACTTAAGCCCTTCAAGCTTCTTGCTCCAACAGGGTTAAGCCGAACTTTGTCTTCTCTAACTTACCGGATCCCGCAATAAGCCCATTACATCAACCAAACAAATTGGTTCTCTCTGAATTGCTTCCCAAGAACCAAAATGCCTCCTCATTGAAATGGGTATGGTGAGATAAGGATTTGGCAAATGAACCTCTCAAGGGTATGTTAATGGAGAGGGTGAAAGTAAAGGAAATTGGAGAATCAAAAGATTAAGATTGTGAATGAGTCAATCTTGTTTTTCTCTAGGATTTCTCTCTCAAAATTCTCTCTGGAAGCTTTCTACATTTCGTGGGTATAAGGATATTTATAGTAGGGTACGTGGGGAATGTGAAAATACATTTTTCATCCAAACAGGGCATTCTGGCGACTTGGCCTCGCGACTGGAACTAGTCGCGAGCCTGAGTCGCGAGATAACTATCAGACCAGACTGTACTTTTTGTCCTGTAATGCTCCAGTTGTCGTAACCTTTCAACTCCCTACATGCTTCACACGTGTGTCACTTTGGCGACTTGCCAGTCACGAGACTCATTTGTGTGCACACATCTTGAGTTTTCTTCACACTCTTTTACACACAACTCTTATATAATTCTCACCTAAATACGGGGTATTTAATTGCTAAAATACAAGCAAATTTGGCACGGAATAAAACAACACATGATTGAATAAATTCAACTTTACAAGCTGGATCACATTATTGGGATTATTCCTAGGGAGTCAAATGAAAGCTCCAGTAGAAAGGTCAAGAGAATTACGCAACAATTTAGAAAAAGCTGAAACGAATAGAAAACAAAGCAAAAGACCAATAGGCCATAGAGATTTGTTTATGTAAGTATATAGGAGTAGTTTAAAATAATGTAAATAATAACAATATATACTCCACAATCTGAGGATGATTCCACATTCTAGGTCAAATTTGTCGATAGAATGACATTTTCACTCGCAGAGAAAGGGAAATCATGGTCAATTCTATAAACCCCATAATTTTTCTAGATTATTTAAAATACGGGCATGCCTTAAGCCTTATAAAGCTCAAATTCTTGTTTTTTTAGTTAGCTTTACCGGTAAAATCTATAATAATTGAATAAGAGATCTGATCATTTGGGATTCAATCCCCCCTTATACAAAAAACCAATTATTTTGGTCTAATAATAAATGACTATCATCAGGAGCAAACGTTATAGGTTGAAAGTCTCTTAATAAAAAATTAAAAAAAATCAAATTCATATGAGTTTAAATAAAATATCAAAGGTTCAAATCTTGACATATTTATAAAAATAAAGGAAATACATATTCAAATTATTACGTCCTTTTCAATAAGAAAAATCGTGGTAATAAAGTTAGTGATTCTAACTCACATTCACATCTTGTTCTTTTCTTTTCTTTTTTGGTAGTATCATCTTGTTCTTTTCAATATTTATTTCTGCGACCAATGGTATTTATTTCTTATAATTTAATATTTTGCTTTTCTAATACATTAGCCGTAGAATTTGGTGTTTTATGTAGTTATATATAAAATTTTATTTTGGCCAAAAAGTTTTACAACTTCCTTTTTATGTCTTTGTCATGAAAAAAAAATGAAAATCATTTCGTCAACTAAATGTTAAAGTACATGTTTATATTTAGTTTCTCTTTTTCAAGAATATAATTTTATCTTTCTTTGAGAGATTTATAACACTAAAAAATTATAAATATATTTACCTGAGAGCTACAGAAATATAAACCTCATTTTTTTTAATAATTCAATAGTTAGGAATTTGAAACCAAGACGTTTTTATTAAAAATAACAGAAAATGTTAATTAAGTTACAAAAGTCTTGGCAAATCTCATTTATTTTAATCCTTACATGATGTAACATAAAATCATGTCAGGGCATTTGTATATCCAAGTCCAATGACTGCCACAACACGGTTTGGCTCATTATAACCAAAAATTAAAAATAAAACCAGAACAATGGAGGGGTATATAATTTTTCATGTCTTTGTTAAGATTTCAAGTTGTGATACCTGTCACAACTTGTGCGTGTATTACTAATGAAAATCTAACTAAAAATAAAAAGTTGTGATGGGAACATCACTTTTACTAGTACAATTTTCATTTTATGGCTATCATAATAGAACAAATCTGTTGTGTTACTAGATTTATTGATTAATTTAAGAGTAATGTTAATGAAAACAGCTTTCACAGCTTTCTCTCATTTAGGAGCAATATGATAATTTCTCAGAGCCTTGTACCTTGTAGTATAGTTTGGTCTTCTCTATTAGGAGAACCAAGATTTGAATATCTATCGTTATTATTATAATTATAATTATCAAGAAATAAATTATATCTAGAGTTCATTTTAGAAGAAATTATATCTAGAGTTAGTTACACACAAAATTTCATAATTTTCTTTTCTTAATAGTTGATGTGACATTTTTTTATTGCTGTATAATAAAAGTTTGCGGTGAACTCTTGTGAAAATAATGTTATTCCAATCACAACTTACCAAGTTATGAAAAAGATTATGAAAAAGTTGTGTCACTAGCCTTGCTAGCTAGTCAATAAAAGTACATTTCATAAGTTCCAGTTTTTCATATACTTTTTTTTTAATATTGATTGAAAATGATCAGATGATCTCATTGTTTGATGGTCAAAAGCCTATGTCGGAACCCAAAGAAAATAGTAGAAGCAAAAGTCAATGTGAGACGTCTCTTCGGCTCTTCCACCAATATCTGTCTTATGTGTAAAACTCTCATCCAAGACTATGCCGCTCCACAAACCTACTATTGTGTTGAACAAGTTACGATATATATATATATATATGAGTTATAACTTATTATAAGTTTAATTTACTCTGGACATAGGTTTTTTTTTTCTATTTTTCTTTCTTCATCTTTCTTTTGATGAATAAAAAATGGGTCTTTAGTGTTAATTCATTGACCTCATATTACATGATGATTAGGTAGTACCATGTGTACTACCAAGGTTTTGACGTGGTTATTGTTGTGGGCACAACAAATTTGTAGAAACACCACTACTTGAACCACTTAACTCATGCCAAGTATCACATAAAGTGATATGAGAACTCTTACTACCAAGCCACACTCATGCGCTGCTAGTCAATTTAGTTCTTATAAATTTGAAACATTTCAATGTTACCATTTTCTTCCCTTCCTAATATTATTGTTATTGTTTTTTTGAAAAGTTCAACTTTATTTTTAAGAATTTATTTTAAAAATACAATGATTTTAGCTATAATTATTATTTTAATAATTTGATAATTGGGAGAGATATGGGAAATTTCAACTATAATTATGATTATAAGTGATCACAAGTTGTTTAGTGTCAACCCACTAACCGACCTAATCACATCAAGTTTGAAGGAATTAAAATTGTTGTTGACTGTGAATATGCATGTTGTCAACTGCGGTTTGATCTATTGTACCTATTAGTTGTCTTGTCGACGTTAACGATTTAGGTGATGTCACTGTCGACATATCAGTAAATTGATGGATATTTAAAAATCTCTATTGAAACTCCATATAAATTGAGTATGAAATGGGAAGGGTGAGGAGGGACACCGACACAAGAAGTGGAGATGATGAGAGGATTAGCACTATGACAATCGGTGACTAGGGAAGCAAGGAATTGCGCAAAACTCTTTTAAACAAGTGTGATTCATTTGATTTCCATATGGGAAACCTCGTAACTCGATCCAATCTCATCAAGTTTTATTAGCATGCCAAGCTCTGACCTTTAATTATATCAAAGAAGAGGAAAAAAAAAGTTTTTTATTTTTATAAAAGCAATGAGAAAAAAAAACTGAAATCATTTAGTATTTTATTTTTCTATTTTTTAAAAATTCTCAATTAAGAAAAAGGGCCTGTTTAAGGGTACAAGATTAATATTATCAATAAATAAACGTTATAAAGTAGTCCTATTATAAACTTTAAACAGAAATCAAGTTGTCCACAATCGCTAGCAAATAAAAAAACTGTAGCAAGAAGTGGAATGTAGAAATAAAATAAAATAGTACAACAGCTATTTCGGTTTCACATTTCTCTCGCTCTTTTCTGTGAACTTCAACACCGGCGTTCTCTCTCAGTCTCTCCCGCCATTATCAACTTCATCGTCTCTGACACACACTCTCTCTCTCTCAAGTCCCTAACCCTAAATTTCCTCCATTCCTTTCTCTCCAATTTCCTCTTCTCTACTATGATCACCTTCGCATTCTAATCCCAAGAAAAAAATGCGATTCCACCGCCTCCTCAATTCCCCGCCGTTTGATCAGATCGCCTCGTCGAAACCCTAAATCTCCGGTCCGGATTCGCACAATGTCTTGGGGATTAGGCTGGAAGCGACCCTCGGAGATCTTCCACCTCGCTCTGAGCTACGGCAATGAAGAACCCGTGGAGCATCCCGGCCGTGTGTCTTCATCTTCCTCCGCTTCGTCGTCGTCGTCGACGATGGGCTTGGCTTCGCCGAATGCGGCGAACATTGGAGGACTGTCACTGTGCTCTCTCTTGGTGCCTGTGGTTTGTCTGTGAGTCTTCAAATTTTACTTTTCATTTCGTTTTCATTTGATAGATTTTTTTTTTTTTTTAATGGGACAAGACTTATAATTTGGTTCTTCAATTAAATTTAAACGCATTGCTAGATTGAATTTAATTCTGCTCGAAATAATGTTTATGCATGTATTGATCAATGCACATGTGTTTGAATTTTAGTGGGTAGCCTAATGTATTGCATCTAAATAACTGTATCTAGGTTTCACCCTTTTGATGTGTTTGGATATTGGGAAATTCTTTTAAGTTAAATCGAGTGCTTGTGGTGAAAAACGGATTAACTTGGTATGTCTATAATTTTCTAAGAATTGAAAATGAACCTCAAGCCTGCAGAACGTTTGGTCATTCCAATAGAATACATTCCCCATACAGACTGGCAACTAAACTTGGCTTGATTTTGTATACAGAATCAGCCACGTCTTCCTCCTGGTTGACCGTTACATCTTGCCCAAATGTTTTAGCCTTCATCTCTACTCTTATCTTAATTGCTGCTTTCACTGTTTCATATGTCAGCAATTCCATCAGTTGAGCCCTGTCCTGCAAGACCACATTTCCCCAGCAAAAGAGAAAAAGATAACATGAGAAAACCAGTCACTAGCCAAATAAAATAAAATAAAAATCAGAACACAATAGGGACCTACTTGTGCTCTAATGGCATCCTCATATGCAGCAGGGGACTCTCAAAATTTTGCCTCCGCAACAAATTTACCATAGTGGATTCTCTTGGAAAGCACCTGCAGTAAGTGTCCAACATCAGCCTAAAGTCAAGGTTTTACATGCAAAATATGGAAGGTTACCAATAATCCAAAATCACACAAATGTCAATTAATCAGCAATTGAGAACTGAACCAGTATAGTATAGCATCAGCGACACATAGACTTAAAAGAAAAATAAAAAAAGAATGGCGAATAATATGACTTAGTTAAAATAATATAATGAGATAAGAGAATGTATAGAAGCAAAGAAATAGTAAGTTTTAGACTATGCAAAAGGGGAATAAATTAACCCATCAGTTACTTGAAGGGTACAATATAAGATTACTTCTAATGCATAAGAGATATTATTAACTGCCAGACAATCTACTTTAATTAATCCATCAAGGACAGAAGCAATCCTCTTGAGCATTCTTCATTGGCTCTTATCTATTATCAAAGCAACAGGAAGAGGCCAGTTCATATCATCACACAGGTATTTCTCTATCCCACCATAAAAATTAGTTATAGTTGATAATAGAGCAACAGTTCAATGACATACCTGTAGACAAAGTGTGTCACAAACAGCAGCTGACCCACAATTACCATCATCTCCTGCTTTGACCAATCTTGGAAGAAGATCTCTAAAATACATACTCCACACCTTATTGTTTATATTGATTGAATCAGCACAGGGATGCAACACCTAGATGCATATTAGAAAAAGAGACCAAATCAGTGTAAGAATATCGAAGCAAACAAAAATGTTATCTAAAGAGATGATCTTATAACATAAAGTTCTACAAATGCACTCACCACCTTCAAGACTAAACTAGAATATCCGAAATAGCTAGATCTCTACACCAAAATGAACTTCCACAAATTAATTGACTATCTCAAGCCAAAAAAATAGAACTTGAAAATTTGGACTGGTGTCAACATACTAACAACATTAGCCTATGGACCAGTGATGTTCAACAAAAACAAATTAATAAGTTAATTTTTACATGGTATATCTGAGTTCAATAAGCTTTTGGCAGTTAACTTGGCATGCCCTTGCCCAGAGTGTTTTGACAATTTACTTAACTTCTAGCTATTCATTAGTATCAGTGATGCCTTCAAGGGACACCATGGAATTGTAAATTCAAAATTTGACAGCCAAAAATGTTTATTTCATATATGAATGTCTAATTTATCTTTTTTAATTAAAAAAAAAAAGAAAAAAGAGGAAAGAATAACTATTGATCTATCCTCTAGGTAGGAGCCCTCTCTTGTGGAGTTGTCAGAAGATTCCTCAGGGTTCCGAACAGATCAGGCTGATCTCTAGGTCATTGTGAATGAACAGAAAGGAACCCAATGGACCCAGACATCATAGAACGCCTACAAACCATGTTTAAAGAAGAAGGTTGCTGTAAGGAACTTGAGGAGTGAATGAATAGTTTGGTAGGGAGGTTCCTTACTACTAAGCCTTTCAATAGAAGTGCAGCACAGAATATTATATGCCCTTCTTAGGAGGCTAGGAAATAATTTGAAGATTGCGGAGGTTGGACTTTGGAGACAACCTTTTCCAATTCAAGTTTAAATTAGGAGTTTGAGATGCAGAGGATTATCAATAGTGGATAACATGGCTGCCTATTCTACAACATAATATTAATATATCCACAAATGCAGCCATGTTATGTATTTCTCACACCTTCAAAGCCACATCCCCACCAAATATACTGCATAAAGAAGCTGTTGTTAACAACCTAATTGATAATGATACGAAATGGTGGAATTCATCTCTAATATGAGAGATTTTTAGTGAAGAAGAAGCAGATATAATTCTCAAAAATCCGTTGGCAAAGAAGAGCTCCAGATAAGTAAATTTGGGCTTTTTTGCTAAGGGGGCCACTTTTCTGTTAGAGTGCATATCACCTTGCCTTCAATAGAAACCTCATATGATGCCCAAAAGCTCTAGGGGAATGGATACATGGCAGATATGGAAGATCCTCTAAGCTCAAAAACCTCAAATAAAATCAATAATTTTAATAGGAGAGCTTGGTCCCCTCCAGATATAGGTTAGTTTAAAGTCAATTGTGATGGAGCTACTTTTCAAGGACAATGACAGTCTGGCATGGGATTGATAATCCAAGATCACTTGAGATTTGTTTATTGTGGCTTTGAGTACAACAGTGATGTTTGCTGTTGAAATGGTTGTTTGAGAGGCATGCTTTGAAGGAAACTCAGTTGGGTTAACTTTGGCTCTAGAACAGTCGGAAGAATTTGTCTTTCAGTTGGGTATAAAGGGAAGGCAATAGTGTGGCATACTCATTAGCCAAATATGTGAAAGACGTAATCCAGGAGTCAGTATGGTAGAGGCTTCAGAGGACCAACTAAGGTCTTATGTATCTGTTTTGCTAATGAATAAAAAGCAATTTCTTCGTTATTATAAAAAATTCATTAAAAAAAAAAAAGGAAAAATATTTGCGAAGAAGGGGTGAAGGTGCACAACCCAATTACACAAGGTGTGTAAAGATCAACCCCACGACCACCACCCCCCCCCCCCCCCCCCCCCCCCCGGGCCGCAAAATAAAAAAATAAAAAACTCAGAAAACCTGAAATCCTCATAAGGATGAATGGAAACACAATCATATAAGGCCTTGCAGAAACACATTTTGATCATTCCATGGACCTTCCTTGTTGTGGAAACCTGTTGCTCCTCGAACCACGTACAACAGTCAAACGACTAATATTCATAGAAGTATTATTCAGTTTGCCAACACCTACTCCTGCAACTTCTCCTAATGTGACTACCACACCACTGCTATGACTCACCCAAGAGTAGGCATACGCACTGGGAATATTTAATACTATGGGAGTGGTCCATTATTCTATTTTTTGCTATCAAAATGGGCAAATCTGTGGAAAAAGTTTCTCATCAACTTAAGGCATTGGGGTGTATTGTTTTTCAAGTAATCTGAGATCTTATATAAACATAGATAAGATTACAATAATGGTGTTTCATACCTGTGGATATCGCAAAGGTGGAAGCATCGGCTCAGGTAGGTCTGCTGGGAAGAAAGGTAGCTCATCTGGGTTCTTATATCTGCCCACCTAGTTTTCAAAGAGGAGTGGATTAGGAAATTTCTGACATCATAATTTTTTTTTTTAATACTAATTTTCCTTTCAAAAATGAGATAACCTGAGCATGGAGCTTTTCGGTTTCCCTGACCATGAGCTCAACCAAAGATCCATTGAAACTGTCCACGGAGAATGTATAATGGTCATATGTGTCTGCATTGTAACAATACTGAGCCCTCTCCAAAAGGCTAAATATTATGCTATCCTCTTGTCGGATTAAAGAGTGTCTTATAAAGGGTAGAGTCAAGGTCTCACTCTGATCCACTCTTTTCTTCTTTACGAGTCTGCAATGTGAGAAGTTGGTTAACCAACACATAAAAGTCACCCTTTTTTTTGGGGGGGTTGATGTTGCAATTTGTTTACAAAATTCTTCCACACAATCGATAGATTTGAAACTATTTTACACACCCAGTAATTATTAGATCAAGATATATCACAGCAAACATTAGCAAATGGAGGTTGATGTTGCAATTTGTTTACAAAATTTTTCCACACAATTGATAGATTTGAAACTATTTTTTACGCCCAGTAACTATTAGATCAAGATATATCACAGCAAACATTAGCAAATGGACATGGTAGTTCCTTCTATTGCCTACTAGCTTAAGGCATCATGCTTTAAGAATTAAGATTAGACATTCAATCAACCCAGCCAGTGAGGCTTTTTAAAAAAAGCAACTTTAACAAAAAAGTGAAAAACTAAAACATATAAAGTAATGTTCTATTAGTGTAGAAAGAATTTTCACAAAATCTAATCCTTGGAAAAGTATACATAAATACAAACGTGTGTGTACTCACACTCAAGCACAAGGGCAGAAGGCTTGGGGGAAGACCCAACACCCCAAAGAAAGGTTCAAATGAGTTTTGGGATTTCACAAAATGAGATTATTTTCAAAAAGTTTAATAGTGGCACTCTCCAAGGTCGGGCCTTGATACAATGGCAAGTGCTTTGCACCAAAAGCGATAAGTAGAGGGTTTGAGTCTAGTTGCAGCCTCTCTAAAAAAAAAAAATGATAAGGTTTCTTATTAATCATCTCTTCCAAGTTCCACAAAAGGGAAAACTTTGGGCATTGGGTACAACTTTTTTTTTTTTCCTAATAGTGGCACACCCAAAATTAAATAAATGGCCCCTTAAAGACAGTGGCTTCCACGGTTTGATTCTTGAGCAAATGTGGGAACATTGTGAGAAGGGAAAAGGCAGGCTTCACTGACCAAGTTAGACATGCATTTTTTGATTCACATACTTTCCCATACATAGTGGTGCCAAAATCACTATTCCCTTTGTTTACATACTATCCCTCCACTAATTTAACCAAAAAAAAAAAAATACTAAATACACTTGTCCCAAAAAGTTTTGGGTCATTTTCATTTTGGTCCCTTAAAGTTTGAGATTTTATAATTTGGTCCATCAAATTTGATTTTGTTTTCAAAATGGTCCTTTTATCCACGTCCGTGACTAATCTAGTTGTAATGAGAGAGAGAGAGAGAGAGAGAGAGAGAGAGAGAGAGAGAGAGAACAACATTGTTTTGTAGCACTTAATGACCAAATTAGTCCTAGACCTGGAGATTGACAAAATGACTATTTTGAAAACGGAATCAAACTTGTTGGGCCAAAATGAAAAATCTCAAATTCAAGGGACTAAAATGAAAACAACCTCAGACTTTAAGGTTCAAAAGTGTAATTTACTCACTTTTTTTTTCTTTTTTTTTTGTGAATTACATATTCAGGTGTGTTTTGATACCGCTTATTTTGCTGAAATTGAAAAATTATTGCTGAAAGTATTGTAAATAAAGGTAAAAATTAGTTAAAATGGTATAGTGAGAGAGAGAGAGAGAGAGAGAGAGAGAGAGAGAGAACAACATTGTTTTGTAGCAATTAATGACCAAATTAGTCCTAGACCTGGAGATTGACAAAATGACTATTTTGAAAACGAAATCAAACTTGTTGGGCCAAAATGAAAAATCTCAAATTTAAGGGACTAAAATGAAAACAACCTCAGACTTTAAGGTTCAAAAGTGTAATTTACTCACTTTTTTTTTTGTTGTTGTTGTGAATTGCATATTTAGGGTGTGTTTGGATATCGCTTATTTTGCTGAAATTGAAAAATTATTGCTAAAAGTACTGTAGATAAAGGTAAAAGTTAGTTAAAATAGTATAGTGGGCCCATAAATAGTGTCAAAAGTGCAATGAGACCCATGAATAGTAGCAAAAATAAGCTGAATAGTGAAATAATTTTCATTTTTAATCTCTACCCAAATGCACACTCAGTCCTCAATTACCTTTATTTCAAAATTGTTGTTACACTATAACATGTCTCACTTTAGTGATTAGTCCCTATAGTTTCAGTCCTTACCAAGATTTGATGGATTGGACTATACTAACATGACAAAAAGAACTCATACCACATCATAGACTCCACTCATCAAAGTAACGTTAAGCTGAAATTATGGGAGTGATTGGTAATGTTGTTCTAGTAACGTTATTTGTATTTTTTTAAAATACGTATAGGTAAACAAGTGTGTAGAAATACGTGTAATATTGTTTAAAAACTGAAAATTGTTGCTCAAAATCACGTACCATACAACCCCTATAATTTTTTGCTTTTAAAAAATGAGCTATTTGAAAAAGTCTTATATAGAAAAAGTGAGCTTTAAAAAAACAGCTATAGTTTGTATGGTTTTAAATCCGAACGCTAAACAAGCACCACTTACTATGCCAACATTTTTCATCCATCACATAAGGACTTTTAGACTATGATGTGTCGCACCCGCGTTCGGCGCGGCGCGGTGCGGCGACTCGCGAGGGACGCCACTGCTCGCGCGTCGATGCCGCGTCGAGCCACGTCTGCCACGTATTTTCTTTTTCTTTTTCTTTTTAAGCCGACTCGCGCTGACGCGGCTTGAATCGCGCCAACTCGGCTTCAATTCAGGCCGAATCGGCCGTATCGAGTTGTATCGGCCGACGACCGAAACGGCCGAAACAGGCCGAAATCGGTCTTGAATCGTGCTGGAACAGCCGAAATCGGCTTTGAATGAGACCCAAAAACCCTAAATCTGTCCTTCCTCAATTTTATTTTGAATATTTGTTGCTTCTTTTGTGTTTTCTTTTTAGTTTTGTGTTTTGTTTTGTGTTTCTTGCTTTCTTCTTTCTTTGTTTTGTGAATCAATACATAGTAATATGTTTTTTAAGAATATTTTAATAGTAAAAATATATAGAAAATATAAATAAAAATATTTTTAATAATTTTTTAATTGCCAAGTCCCGCCGCACCCGCACCCACCTTTTTCAAAAATTACCGAGTCCCGCACCCGCACCTGTGCTTCATAGCTTTTAGATACATTTTAAAGTACACTAAAGACAAGGTTTAATGAGTGATGACCATATACATGCAATTTAACTTTTTCTTTGTCAAGTACCTGCACTGTATAAATCAGCAAAATCCACCTTTTATGTGTGCATGAACAACTCGTATGTAATATAAAATTTATAATAGCTAAACGGTTACACCTTTACTACGCAACCCAAAAAAAAAAAAAAAAAAAAGAAAAAAGAGAGAAGGTCTGGTTAAAAGATGCCCTTAGCACAATTTTGTTAATAGACTATTTTAACAAACTTTTATTTTGAGAAATATAATAAGCTGTCAATTTTTTTTTTTTTTTTTTGCATAATTCTTTTTAAAATATATCCTAAACAAATGCCAGCACAGTTAACTTTTCCCCAAAAGGAAGAAAAAATCACTTTTTCAAGCAATCAATTCACTGGAAAATGTTTATCAATCTTTATTCCCCAATTTCAATTACTCAACACGTACAGTTTGCAATCATACAATAAATTTAACGAGAAAAAAGCAATTATAAGAGATAATGAGAAGAGCTTCATGAAATAAAGAACATGCCAGAGATTTAAGACAGAAAGACACAATTTTTATCGCACCTGATTGGAAAGGAGGAAGAAGGAGAAGTAGTTGAAGAAAAAGAAGCCTGAATTGGGCGACACCCATTTGCAACAAAATTTGATTCAGTGGATTTAAAGGTGGCTTTGGAGGCGAAATGCAAAGTGGGTCTTGAATATTTGAAATTAATATGGGCTGGAGTGCCTGTTATAGCAGCTTCTAATAGCTTGGACTCCATTGCTGCTGTTAAGAACAGAGAGAGAGAGAGGGAGACAAAGGGTTTGAAGTTCAAACTTTGAAGCAGGTTTTAAAAAGAAAGACAAATGGGACCGACCAAACTAGGAAGATTAGGATTTTATAGATCCTGTTTTACAAGGAAAGGTAAGAGAGCAGACCAATGTTCTGCATAATTACCATAAATAAATAGATTTTTTTGCCCAAAAATAAACCATAGTTACCAAACCAAGGAAAATTTTCATTTCTTTGAGGGATAAAAAATTACTTTTTCTTGTGGAAGGCTCTACCTCCACAGTCCACATCCGATTTACGTCTTGCTTAGTTGTCAACTTATGATTGATGCAATCAAAATTCATTTTTTCACCAAGCACAAATGGTGGTTTTACAAGCGAGTAACATTGTTCTAGTATTATAAGTTGACACCAAAATATTCGGTGAAACTAGGTGTGCATTTAGGTGTTCGCAAGCAAACTATACATCTTATTTTATTTTTAGTAATCTCGAGATGATGTGGCCCTTAACTTTATTTATTAAATTATATATTAAGTTATTAATCCCTGTACCTCTTAAATTGTTATTTGATTAATAGAGAATGATGATGTAGCATAAGAAAATAATGAAACTAATGTCATTTTGAAGTAATTATTTTGTAATCAACATGACATTATACTATCTCATCTCATATGAATGATGGTCTCTACTAATTTTCATTCGTCAAATGACGATGTTAACCTTATTAAAATATATTCAAAATTATTAAGACTAAAGTGGAAAATTTTAAAGTACACAAATGATTTTTTTTTTTTTTTTGAGAAAGAGTATACAAATGATTTTGAAACTGATGTCAAATGTTAAATATCAGATATAAAATTTAACCTTAATTAATGATGTGGCAAAATTCAATATAATCATTTCAATATGAATGAATAAGATTTTAGAATTATCATTGCACATCCTTAGTGCGATGATCACTCCACAAGTATAAGTACTTGTGGAGTGGGGGGGGGGACAAGAGTCAGGGTTCAAGTCTTCAAGAGGGAATTTCACACACATATACACTTAGATTAGGCTATAATAGAATTTCTATCCTATATGTATTAAAAAAAATAGAATTTCATGGTAAAGTTACACTAAAGAACTCACAAAGGTCTTTAGAAATTCGCAACATCACTATCACATAGGTCTATCACAAATACTATTTTAATTAATTGAAGCTTAACACATAGTTGTATGTGAAATTAGGTGGTTTAGACTTATTGTAAAATCATAATTTAATCTTTTAAATAATAAGAATAATAAATGAGGCCTATTAAATATAATTTAAAGTATCCTTACTTCTTCTCATTAATTACAATTTTTTTTTTTTTTTGGGTCTTTTCTTCTAATGGGAATCAATTAAAGCTTTGGCATTTAATGGCATGAAAGTTATGGGACTAACTGACTATTAATATGAAATTAGACATTAATGGTTTTTTTAAGAGACAAATGAACTTTAATATTTTATTACCATCTATTTGGTTTTCAAGTAAAAAAATGTGACCACAATTGTGACTTGAAATCACAATTTTCAAGTTGGAAATTGTTACTATTTATGTACAGTTTGAGTAAGTGTGTGACAATGTGTATATAATAGAGTCTGTAAACTAGTTTTTACCCTATAGAAAATGTGATAGAAGAATTTGGAATATCCCTTCCACAAATTTCCCATATGGAAAGATATTCAATCCTTATCTAATCATCGAGATTCACGAGATGGATAGCTATCATTACAAGATATTATTTATAACGGGGAAAGAACGCACACCATGATTCAATTTTCAAACCCCAAACCTGGATCACAGAGTAAATCTCTCCCATGACAAGCATAAAAGAAGGATTACTAAGAGAAATGTATGAACAAGATTATCCCACTTATACAAAATATTCCCTTAATAAATTAAATCCAAAGAGAACCATACTGATTTTATCATCAAAGAGTCTCTTGTTGGCTCATTCTTGATGGCATTTTAGGTCTTAGGGTGGGGGGGGGGGGGGGTAACCCCTCACTTTTTAAGTCCTCCCCCACCCTCATTCCATTTTTACATAAATGAAATTAGATGTAAATTTTAGCTAATGGTCCCCTTAAATATTTTAATAAAATTTTATGACGTTAACGTAAATGATTACTATATCATTTTTTTCCTCTTGTTACACTTTTAAGTTATATCATACGTAACTCATTAAATCAAAGTATACTTATGGTATATGTTTCTAAGAATAGATAGTTTTGTGTGCACTAATGCATTTTCTTCTTCTTCTTATTACTCTTATATTATAGGTAACTAACGCATGTGGGTTCCAGTTAGCTTAACCGGTAAAATCTCTGATATGAATAAGAGATCTAGAGTTCAATTCTCACCTACACCAAAATCTGATTAGTGTCTTAATCTGATGATAAAGAATTATCATTAGAAATAGACATCATAAGTAGAAATATATCTCAAAAAATAAAAATTATAGGTAACACATTAAACCAAAATATATTAATGACATATATACCTAAAAATAGATAAGTAAATCTCATTAAAAAATATATTTTTTGGCATTTGGAGAATTATACACATGGACACTATATTTTTTATTCTCTTATTTTAAGAAGAAAAATCAATTTCAAATTTTGTGGTTAGGAGTTAGAAATCATTATTGCCTTTTTCATCTATAGAAAATAAGGTTTTCCGTTAGTGTCTATTTATATTTTTGTTTGAATGGATATTTTTTTTATATTGACTTGTATAGAGTTAGGCATGAAAATTGTAAAGTGATTTTTTGAATTTTTTCTTTAAATTATTTAAAATTGAGTAAAATTTTATATGTTTTGTAAAATTTAAAACTATTAGTTTTATTTAATTCTGTAACTCTAATTTATTTAACAAAAGATACAGATTTAGAATGTTTAAAGAATATTCACTCTGATCAACACCATTTAGAAAATAGTTCATAATTTACAAACTCGCTATATAAAAAAAAAAAAAATAACCGTCGTAAATGCAAATAGTTTTGGTCGTATTGCATTCAGCCATTCACCATCGGAAAGACTGAGCATTAGTGTGATTAGGAACCAAAAGAGAAATGAGTTTGTTGGTTTATACTATCTTAACCAACGGTTGCCAAAACATGAATGAAATTTAACTCGTGATCGAAGATGAATTTAAGGCCAAAATGGGCTTTTATCCATTTCACACAAAAAATCCAGCATTTTGCTATCTTTTTCAAACTAATTAGGGAAATGCCCCTGTTTTGAAACTCGATTTTCTAAAAATCGAGTTTCAAATGTAAAACTCGATTTTTGAAACATCGAGTTAGAGTGAACATGGACTTAGGAATTTTTTTTTTTTGGAACTCGAGTTCCATGAAGTCAAGTATCATGTGAAGTACTTGAGTTCATGGAACTTGAGTACTTTACATGGAACTCGAGTTCCATGAACTTGAGTTCCAATTTTTTTAAAAAAAAATTTCAGTTTTCTATAACTCGATTGTCCAAAAATCGAGTTTTAAATTGAAACTCGATTTTTATAAAATCAAGTTTCAAAACTCAATTCTTTTTTTTTTTTTTAATTTTTAGTTTGCTATAACTCAATTATCCAAAAATCGAGTTCAAAACATAGACATTTCCCTAATTAGTTTAAGAAAATGGACAAAATGCTGAATTTTTTGTGTGAAAGCCATTTTGGCCATGAATTTAATGCATGAATTGGCAAGTGGAGTTTTGTAAATTGTGATGCGTAATTAAACAAAATGATAGGTTAATTATAGAGTGGACGATAATTGACCACAATATCTCTCATTTTAAATGATTTTTCAATTAAACCGATGTTGATTATTAAAAAATTAAATAAAAAAAAAACGATGTTTGAAGCCTTGATATTATTGAAGTCTGTCAGTCATTAGGGTTAGCCATTGAAAGAAAAGGTTAATAATAATGGGGCTAAATGAGTAAAATGGAAATCTAAGAAACTACTTTCTTGATTTATTTTCCATTAAAAAATAAATAATTTCCATACTGACATTTTTTTTAGATTGATTGGAATTAGGGGTATGCATGGATTGAATTGGATTATGAATTTCTTAATATGACGAAGCCTTAATATTAATGAAGCTCGTTAGTCATTAGGATGAGCTGTTAAAAAAGAAGAAGAAGAAGAAGGTTACTAATGGGTTAAGATGGTCAAATGGAAATCCAGGAAACTACTTCCTAGATTTATTGTCCTTAAAAAAAAAAAAAAAATTCATGCTGACATCTTTCCTAGTTTGATTGTAGATTGCAATTTTATCTTTCAATTTTTTTTCTTTTTTTATTGGATAATTTGCTAATCATAACAGGAGATGTGAGATTTGAATTGTGAATATCTTGGAAATACTAAGAAGTGTTAATTAATTGAAATACAAGTCTCTTGACTTTTTTAAGGGAATTTGTTTTAAAATGCATGACAAATTCTCAATGATTTTCTTCATAAGATAACAAATTGAATCCATGCATTGCTGATTATTGTTGCAACTAATACATGTAAAAAAATGTTAATAAAGTGTAGGAAATGTGAGTAGTTCAATTTTATTTTTCCTCTAGACAATGATTATAAGAAAAAAGTTAATTATTGGATATTCAATAATTAATTAAAAATAATTCAATAATTAAGCTTTAAGCATATGCTTCAATATAAACGCATTGAACATGTGATTTCCTACATCACATATCATAAATAATGAATTGTACACAGCCTAAGGGAGAACGGAAAATATAGTTGACATAATCTTCCCATTTCCTTGGTGGCTTAACTATATCTATTTGGGGAGAACTTATTTGACAAAAATATAGTTGTAGTACCTTCAAAGAGAGATTTTTATTTTTATTTTTAATTTTTGTAAAGTTGAACATAATTGAAATTAGCTGAATAAGCTAGAACAAAGATGAATTTTGTCTTGGTCCCCCATATAAAAATGATAGCTAACTTTCCATGTCCATGAATTTCTTAGCCTTCTTGTATACCTTTACCAAGTATCTCTTAAACCTCACAATATCAAGCTTCAAATTTTGGGTCCTCATGTATACCCTCATATTACTATAATTCCCATTAACATAAGCATCTGGATTCTTTAGCAACAAGTCATTAGCCCCATATATTTCAGCTAAGCTGCTTTCTTTTGGTTTTACCTTGTAGTCCATGTATTCCAATCCCAAATTCTTTGCTGGCCCTTTAAAACTTATATTCGAAGGCAAATCTACCCCAATTGGCACCACTTGCACCAACACTGCCCTTGGCCTTAGGAACAACATATGTGTTAGTCCTGCCCCATGAACCCCAAACATTGCATGGCTAGAGTGAACTAGCTTAAATGCCTTAGCCAAAGATGCGTGTGTTGTTGTTGGGTCAAGAACATTTACATCAAACCCCACTTCCTCAATTGCCTTTATAACTTCTTTTTTGTTTAAAATTGCTCTACCCACATCCAGTTTTCGAATTACAAACACAAGTTGTGGCCTATTATAAGATGTAATTAGCACATCATCACCACCTTTTTTCTTGTATGAATTTTCTAGGAAAATTCGAAAATCAGCTAGGGATTTTGGGTGGTGGGGTAGTAATGTGGGATCCACAATCATGGGCCCATGTTTTATTAACCCTACAATTGCTGATGGGAAGCAATGTGTGACTCTCCCTTTCTTGATATCAATGATTGGAGAGTGACTGAATTGAGCAAGAATTTCAGCATACTTTTGGGGCCACCATAAATCATTGCAATCAGAGATCACAAGTGTGACATCTTGATTGTAGAAGAGAGAATTGATGGTGATGAAGAGGGGAACAAACCCATCACTGAAATCATGGAAGAAGTTCCCAGTGTACCCTCCTGCACTGAATACTAAGGCTGGAGTATTGTGTGTGACTTCGCAACGTGTGCTGTGTGGAGCTGACGTGAGAGTCAACTCTTTGACTTTGGACATTGCTCCTTTGTCCCATTTTCTAGGGTAAGGTCTAGTTTTCAACCATATGGGTTGTTGAGTAGAGTTGATGGGGTCCAATGCGTAGAGAGTTGAGGTGATCGGTTCTAACAGTATGGGACCATCGATTGAACACAGATCATAGTAAGCATGAGAACGGTTGCAGGTGATTTGTCCAGCTTGTTCTAATTGGCTCTGTGAAAATACGACTCTAAAGTGATTTAATTCTGTCAAAAAAGAGAGAAGAAGTAATGAATATCACTATCAATTCAACATACTATGGTTGATTCTCAAAATATAAAAAATAAAAATTAACATACTATGGTCAAATGTGACTAATAGTGTTTGGGACCACAATTCAAGTTCCTACAAACCACTTTAAAATAAGGTTCACGGGTGTGATGTCGAATGCCATGCTATAAAAAATTTGAGTGTGTCTTCCACATCACCAATTCATTTTGAGATGGAGTGGCACAATTCACAGTTTGACAAATAGTATTAAAGCTAAGCTTATGGGTTTGAGTTGTGGGAGTCTCATTGTGAGGGAGGAATTGTTGGAGGGCCACAATTCGATTCCTTACAACCACTTTAAAAACAAGTCCATCGGGTTTGATGCGAAATGCCTTAAAAGATTTGAGAGTGTCTTTTTCATTAACACTTAGTTTTGGGGCAGATTGTCACAACTCACAGTCTAAAAAATACACTCATAATCTATTATATCAAATATATACATACATATATATATATATATATATATATATATATATATATATATATATATATATATATATATAACAGAGGACTTTTGTATGGATAAATTGACTTGATTAGATGAGAAATGGATTTTTTTTTTTTTAGTTATACACAAAAATTAGAAACACAAATAAGTAAAAGCATTTGGTGTCATGCATTTTGGTAGTTTTGACACAGAATAAGAGCATTTGTGTTATGCAAGCTTATGTGATGCAGAACTTCAGAAGAATTTTGAGGTTTGATTCATACAAAAAGAAAAACCAAAAAGAATAGAAAGTTTAAGAGGGCATATGTGATATACCTTGAAAGATTGTCAAATTCGTTATAGTTGTGAGACTGAGATGGACATAGATAAATACCAAAAACGACAAACATGTTGCAGTTGCTAATCTTAATCTCTTCATTACTTGCATATAGGAAGCTTCAGATATATCTTTAATTTATATGTTGATGAAAAAATGTCTGGACTCTCTGGCAATTTTGAACGTTCATCTGGAAAAAAAGGTGAAAAATAATCCAGAAAAAAACTAACTCACGTTAGTAAAAGAATAAATTAATATATACAAATTGGGGAACTCTTTAGCTTCAAAATTTTCTATACTTCAAAAAATAATCATATTGAAAATAATTAAATAATAAGACAAATTGAAAATTTTAAAACTACCCCATTGTGGGGAAGTAGAGAGAGTCCCAAGAAACTCCATCCGGGAAGGGCTTGGCTCAAGGGCTAAGAAGGGATGAACAAGCTTTCCATTGAGAGAAGATCAATTGGCCTATTACCGAGGTAATTCATGAAAGCCATTTTCTTGAGGAGCACGTGGCCCAACCAAGAAGCAGCCATTTGCTTAGCTAATTACCCCCTTTTTTCACCTACTTTCTCAAGGAACATATCAAAGAAAATGCAGAGCCCAATGTAACAGTCATCTCCACATTTAAGGCTCTCCTTACCTAATGTAGCCACATTGAATGCTAAATGACTAGCCTGAACAATGAAAATACCCCCAAAAGTCCATTTTCACGATCAAAGAATGGCAAGGGGAGGTGTTGATGGGACAAGTATTTCCCTAAATCTAGCTAATAACAGTACAACTAGAAGAAGAGAAGAATGACTACAAAAGGAAGAGGGGGGCAACAAGAGAAGGATCCAGAAGAAAAAAAAAAAAAAAAAAAAAAAAAAACGGAAATAGAAGGAAAGAAGAGTCTTCACTTGTATTCATCTTTTAGAACCCCTCTTTGTACCTTAGGAGTACAATTCTTATATATAAAAAGTCTTGATTTTCTTGTCTTTACCTTCAACCATCTTATTAATCTTCCCATTGTGAATTTCTATCTCCCATATATTATAAATTAGTTGTGTTGATCTTTAACTCAAGGCTAGTTCTTTAGCTTTGTGTTTTTGACGCCACACCCATCAAATTCTATTCTCACAAAATATTATTCTCCACATATACACCCACATAAAAGGGACAAATTCTCAAAAGAAAATATTAAATAAAGAAATTATTTAGAAAAAGATGTTTTAAAAATCAAATTCTAATTTAATTAATTGAAGCTTAACACATAATTTAATTTTTTAAATAATAAGAATAATAAATGAGGCCTATTAAATATAATTTAAAGTACCCTTGCTTCTTCTCATTGATTACATTTTTTTTGTTTTTGGTTCTTTTCTTTTAATGGGAATCAATTAAAGCTTGGCATTTAATGGCATGAAATTAGACATTAATGATTTTTTAAGAGACAAATAGACTTTAATATTATATTACCATCTATTTGGTTTTCAAGTAAAAAAATGTGATAAGTTTGAAATTCCCAATGAATTTTAATATTTATTGTTTTTTAGTTGAATGAAAAGTCTTAACATTTTAATTGTAATTGATTGAGATTATTATTATTAAAGAAAAGGGTGTTAACACACACCCTTACACATTCAAACTGCACATAAATTGTGACTTGAAATCATGGTTTTCAAGTTGGAAAATGTTACTATTTATGTACAGTTATGGAAAGATATTATTTGAGTAAGTGTGTGACAGTGTGTATATAACAGAATCTGTAAACTAGTTTTTTCCCAATAGAAAATGTGATAGAAGAATTTGGAATATTCTTTCCACGAATTTCCCATATGGAAAAGTATTTGATCCTTATCTAATCATCGAGATTCACGAGATGGATAGCTATCATTACAAGATATTATTTATAATGGGGAAAGAACGCATGCCATGATTCAATTTTCAAACCCCAAACCTAGATCACGAAGTAAATCTCTCCCATGACAAGCATAAAAGAAGGATTGCCAAGAGAAATGCATGAACAAGATTGTCCCACTCATACAAAATATTCCCTTAATAAATTAAATCCAAAGAGAACCCTATTGATTTTATCATCATAGAGTCTCTCGTCGGCTCATTCTTGATGGCATTTTAGGTCTTAGGGTTTTTGAAAGGGGGGGGGGGGGGGGGGGGTAACCCCTCACTTTTGAAGTCCTCCCCCACCCTCATTTCATTTTTACATAAATGAAATTAGATGTAAATTTGCTAATGGCCCCCCTAAATATTTTAATAAAATTTTACAACATTAATGTAAATGACTACTATATCATTTTTTCCTCTTGTTACACTTATATCATACCTAACTCGTTAAATCAAAGTATATTTAAGGTATATGTTTCTAAGAATAGATAGTTTGTGTGAACTAATGCATTTTCTTCTTCTTCTTATCACTCTTATATTATAGCTAGGTAACTAACACATGTGGGTTCCAGTTAACTTAACTGGTGAAGTCTTTAATAGATGAATAAAAGATTTAAGGTTTAATCCCCACCTATATCAAAAACTGATTAGTATCTTAGTCTGTTGATAAAAAACTATTATTAAAACCAGATGTCATAGGTTAAAATATATCTCCCAAAAAAAAATTATAGGTAACACATTAAACCAAAATATAATAATGACATATATACCTAAAAATAGATAAGTAAGTCTCATTAAAAAATATGTTTTTTGGCATTTGGAGAATTATACACATGCATGGACACTATATTTTTATTCTCTTATTTTTAGAAGAAAAATCAATTTCAAATTTTGTGGTTAGGAGTTAGGAATCATTATTGCCTTTTTCATCTATAAAAAATAAGGTTTTCCATTAGTGTCTATTATTATTTTTATATTTTTGTTTGAACGGATATTTTTCTTATATTGACTTGTATAGAATTAGGCATGTAAATTGTAAAGTGATGTTTTTGACTTTTTCCTTTAAATTATTTAAAATTGAGTAAAATTTTATATGTTTTGTAAATTTTAAAACTATTAGTTTTATCTAATTCTATAACTCTAATTTATTTGACAAAAGATACTGATTTAGAATGTTTAAAGAATATTCACTCTAATCAATACCATTTAGAAAATAGTTCATAATTTACAAACTTGTTATATAAAAAATAAAAAAAATTAACCAACGTAAAGACTAATTTGATGTAAATATTTTTTGGTCGTATTGCATTCACCATCGGAAAGACTGAACATTAGAGTGATTAGGTACCAAAAAGAGAAATGAGTTTGTTGGTTTATACTATCTTAACCAAAGGTTGCCAATAACATGAGTGAAATTTAACTCATGACCGAAGATGAATTTGATGCATGAATTGGCAAGGGGAGTTTTGTAAATTGTGACGTGTAAACATAATGATAGGTTAATAATAGAGTGATATTGAGAAGATGTTTATCACTTGTTCCGCAATACTAATTGCCGCATGCAGTTTTGGTGTTGGTGTGTGAGTGTATTCCCTTATTTTATCCCCCTTCCCCTATGTATGTGTGTATGTATGTGTGTTTGTTTCTCAAAAAAAAAAAAAACCGATGTTTGAACTTTGAAGCCTTGTATTATTGAAGTCTGTCAGTCATTAGGGTAAGCCATTGAAAGAAAAGGTTAATAATGGGGCTAAATGAGTAAAATGGAAATCTAAGAAACTACTTCCTAGATTTATTTTCCATTTAAAAATAAATAATTTCCATATTGACATTTTTTTTAGATTAATTGTAATTAGGGGTGTGCATAGATCAAATTGGATAATGAATTTCTTAATATGACAAAGCCTTGATATTGATGAAGCTCGTTAGTCATTAGAAGAAGTTACTAATGGGTTAAGATAGTCAAATGGAAATCCAGGAAACTACTTCCGAGATTTAACGTTAAAAAAAAAAAAAAAAAAAATCTGTGCTGACATCTTTCCTAGTTTGATTGTAGATTGCAATTTTTTCTTTCAATTTTGTTATTTCTTTCTTCATTGGATAATTTGATAATTCTAAAGGAAGATGTGAGATTTGAACTATGAATATCTTGAAAATATTAAGAAGTGTTAACTAATTAAAATACAAGTCTCTTGGCTTTTTTAAGGGAATTTGTTTTAAAATGCATGACACTCAATGATTTTCTCCATAAGATAACAAATTGGATCCATGCATTGCTGATTATCGTTGCAACTAATACATGTAAAAAAAAAAATGTTAATAAAGTGTATGAAATGTGAGTAGGCTACTATATTTGAAAGATTTGTACTTCTCTTTCACAGTTTCACCTTTTATTCAATTTTTATTTTTCTCTAGATAATGATTATAAGAAAAAAGTTAATTATTGGATATTCAATAATTAATTAAAAATAATAATATTAAAAAATTAAGCATATGCTTCAATCTAAACACATTGAACATGTGATTTCCTAGATCATATAATATAAATAATGAATTGTACACAGCCTAAGGGAGACCGGAAAATATAGTAATTGACATAATTTTCCCATTTCCTTGGTGGCTCAACTATATCTATTTGGGGAGAACTTATTTGACAAAAATATAGTTGTAGTACCTTCAAAGAAAGTTTTTTTTAAAAAATTTATTTTAAATTTTTGTAAAGTTGAACATAAAATAAATTAGCTGAATAAGCTAGAACAAAGCTGAATTTTGTCTTGGTCCCCCAATAAAAATGATAGCTAACTTTTCATGTCCATGAATTTCTTAGCCTTCTTGTATACCTTCACCAAGTATCTCTTAAACCTAGGCATGGCAAAACGGGTGAGTCGGGTCGGGTTAGGTTCGGGTCAATTGGATTGCGGGTCAAACAGGTCACAGGTCAAAACGGATCATCTTAAGCGGGTTAAAAATGGGTTCGGGTCAATCGGGTTACCGGTTGGGTCGGGTTGACTCGTATTTTTCACATGAACTTTTTAAAAAAAAATTATAAATAAAACAACATGTATTTGTCATTTAGAAAGTTATGCAACAAATTATTTGATGTAAAATGCATTATTTTGACTTCAGCACTTATATCAAGAATGAATTCAGTTAAACTTATTAATACGTATTCAATAATTTTAAAATTATACAAATCCTAACATTGCTATCTAAAACAAAATAACACAAACATAAGTAAAACAAATACACATGTTTTATTTCTACACAATATCAACATTCCAAAATATAAAACAAAATTACAAATGACTTATTAGATAACTCATTTGATAAAGAATAAAAACATATAAGAAATTTACAATCTTGAAAATTAATTTTATAATCTATTATCAATTGTAGTTGTCACTCTATTTCAATTTGAGATATATATTAAAATTTGATTGTTACTTATTTATACATGGTCTCTTTTATGAATATCATATCATTGTTAAGCAACACACACTCTAGGAAATATCATAATTTATTTTAAAAAGCCGTTTATTTTGGACATAAATTGTTAAAAAATAAGTCTAAGCATTCATAATTTATGCTAATTTGATACTTTGGTTTCACTATTTTTACACTTGCGAATATTTCTCACACATGTCTACAATTTTAGATTTATATTTTTAACTCTACTGTAACCATATTATCTTGGCATGTATTTTGTTATTTGATATCTAAAATATCTAAAAAAATTTACTCATTACAGAATGCTCAACCATTTATCTTTCAATTAATTTGCATGTAGTTATGTAAATGTATAAATTGTTTCCTTAAAACTCACAATAAACAATTAAACTACTATCGTCTTAATTTTACCTTCTTCTTTTTTTTACCAAAAAAAAGAAAGTTTTAAAAAAGTGATTTGGGTTCGGGTCAAGTCGGGTTGACCTGCAAAAAACTCGGAAAACTCGGGTCAAGTCATGGGTCAACCCGTTTTTGTTTCGGGTCAAAAGAATCAAGTTCGGGTTAGGTATTTTTCTGGTTGGGTCGGGTCGGGTCAGAAACTTTTGACTTGTTTTGCCATGTCTACTTAAACCTCACAATATCAAGCTTCAAATTTTGGGTCCTCATGTATACCCTCATATTATTATAATTCCCATTAACATAAGCATCTGGATTCTTTAGCACCAAGTCATTAGCCCCATATATTTCAGCTAAGCTGCTTTCTTTTGTTTTTACCTTGTAGTCCATGCACTCCAATCCCAAATTCTTTGCTGGCCCTTTAAAACTTATATTCAAAGGCAAATCTACCCCAATTGGTACCACTTGCACCAACACTGCCCTTGGCCTTAGGAACAACATATGTGTTAGTCCTGCACCATGTACCTCCAACATTGCATGGCTAGAGTGAACTAGCTTAAATGCCCTGGCCATAGATGTGTGTGTTGTTGTTGGGTAAAGAACATTTACATCAAATCCCACTTCCTCAATTGCCTTTATAACTTCTTTTTTGTTTAAAATTGCTCTACCCACATCAAGTTTTCGAATTACAAACACAAGTTGTGGCCTATTATAAGATGTAATTAGCACATCATCACCATCTTTTTTCTTGTATGAATTTTCTAGGAAAATTCGAAAATCAGTGAGGGATTTAATTTGGGTGGTGGGGTAGTAATGTTGTATCCACAATCATGGGCGCATGATTTATTAGCCCTATGATTGCTGATGGGAAGCAATGTGTGACTCTTTCTTAATATCAATGATTGGATAGTGACTGAATTGAGCAAGAATTTCAGCATACTTTTGGGGCCACCATAGATAATTGCAATCAGAGATCACAAGTGTGACATCTTGATTGTAGAAGAGAGAATTGATGGTGATGAAGAGGGGAACAAACCCATCACTGAAATCATGGAAGAAGTTCCCAGTGTACCCTCCTACACTGAATACTAAGGCTGGAGTATTGTGTTTGACTTCACATTGTGTGCTGTGGGGAGCTGAGGTGAGAGTCAACTCTTTGACTTTAGACATTGCTCCTTTGTCCCATTTTCTAGGGTAAGGTCTAGTTTTCAACCATATGGGTTGTTGAGTTGAGTTGATGGGGTCCAATGCATAGAGAGTTGAGGTGATTGGTTCTAACAGTGTGGGACCATCGATTGAACACAAATCATAGTAAGCATGAGAACGGTTGTAGGTGATTTGTCCAGCTTGTTTTAATTGGCTCTGTGAAAATACGACTCTAAAGTGATTTAATTCTATAAAAAAAAAAAAAAAGAATAAAAAGAGAGAGAAGAATTAGTGAATATCTCAATATCACTATCAATTCAACATACTATGATTGATTCTTAAAAAAAAAAAAATTCAACATACTATGGTCAAAAGTCATTATTAGTGTTAGAGGACCATAGTTCGACTTTCTATAAACCACTCTAAAAATAAGTTCACGAGGTGTGATGTCGAATGCTATGCCATAAAAAATTTGAGTATGTCTTCCACATTACCAATTGATTTTGAAGTGGAGTGGCACAGCTCACAGTTTGACAAATGGCATTAGAGCCAAGGTGGGTTTGAGTTACGGGAGTGTCATTGTAATTTGTGAGGGAGGGATTGTTGGGCGGCCACAATTCATCTCTTTACAACCACTCTAAAAACAGGTACGTGAGGTGTGATATCAAATGTTATAAAATATTTGAGAGTGTCTTCTTCATTACCAATTGGTTTTGAGATGAATTGTCACAATTCACGGTCCTAAAAATACACTTATAATCAATCATATCAAATTAGAGTACAAAAGTTGTATTTATAGACTTTTTCATGTATTTATTATAATAGAGGACTTTAGTATGGATAAATTGACTTGATTAGATGAGAAAAATGATTTTTTTTTTTTTTGATGTTATACACAAAAATTAGAAACACAAATAAGTAAAAGCATTTGATGTCATGCATTTTGGTAGTTTTGACAGAGAATAACAGCATTTGTGTTATGCTGCTACTTATGCAAGCTTATGTAAAGCAGAGCTTCAGAAGAATTTTGAGGTTTAATTCATCCAAAAAGAAAAACCAAAAAGAAATTAAAGAAAGAAAAAGAAAGTTTAAGAGGGCATATGTGATATACCTTGAAAGATTGTCAAATTCGTTATAGCTGTGAGATTGAGATGGACATAGATAAACACCAATAATGACAAACATGTTGCAGTTGCTAAACTTAATCTCTTCATTACTTGCATATAGGAAGCTTCAGATATATCTTTAATTAATATGTTGATGAAAAAACTGTCTGGACTTTGCGGCAATTTTGAACGTTCATCTGAGAAAAAAAGGTGAAAAATAAGTCCAGGAAAAAAACTAACTCACCTTAATAAAATAATAAATTAATACTAGCCTCTGAGCACGCGCATGAGCGCGTGCTCAGAAGCTCTTCTATTTTTTGGATAAGAGTTAATTTAGAGAATTTATTATAATTTGGGATCACTACATTTTTCAATCACAAAAAAAAAAAAAAAAAATCTAGGGTGTGATGCGTATTATGTGTGATAAAAAAAATTTAATGCCAAAAACATATACAATGATGGTAAAAAAAATTCCTTAAAAGGAAAAAAAATACAAAGAAGAAAAAAAAAGTGAGAAAATAGAAGATAAAGATTTTTTAGAATTTAACTCTATCATGGACTCTTTAAAATCTAATCACCACATCATGAACCATTTAAATAAATAGCTAAATAAAAAAAATTAATGCCAAAAACATATACAATGATGGTAAAAAAAAAATTCTTAAAATGAAAAAAAATACGAAGAAGGAAAAAAAGAAGAAGTGAGGAAATAGAAGGAAATAGTAATTGATCATTTATATTTTGATCATTAATCAAATATTCAAAATTACATTTAAAAAAGAAAAAAAAAGAGTTAACATGATACATAAAAAAAAAAAAAATAAATAAAGTAGAACTCAAAGAAAGTCATTCATAAACCAAAGAAAAGAAAACAAAGAGGAACTTGCAAAAGATAGAACCTGAAAATTTATTGGTTAAATGCTTCTTTTGTAGCATAAGGCAGCCCTGTATTTGGATTACAATACCTACAACATGAAATGACATTTTTTTTTAAATTACATTTTTAAAAATGTACAGTGGTAGAATATATGAAGGAACCATTCATTTCAAAATTACATTTAAAAAAAAAAGAGTTAATGTGATACATATTAAAAAAAAAAGTAGAGCTTAAAGAAAAGAAAATAAAGAGAAACTTGCAAAAAATAGAACCTGAAAATTTGTTGGAGCCTCTGACAATATATGCCTTTAATCTGAAGAAAAAGAAAGGAGGATGAGGCTAGTAATACACTACTTAGTTACTAACGTGATAGAAAAAAAAAATCCTACTCCGCATTTCAAACTATCTAAAAAAAAGCATTCTATTTTTTATAATATAAAATTATTTTATTTTTAAATTTGAATTTGAAAAAAAGCAGTTTTTCAAATTTATCTTAAAAATTTAAGATTTTAAAAATAATTTTACAGTCTAAGGCTATTGTTTAAATTTTTTAAATAACCACCCACTATTATTTAAGGGCCTTTTTCTGTTTAGATACCTCATTTTTTAGTTCAAAAATATCCTTACACCCCTATGTTTAAGTAGAGACAAAATTAAATGACAATTCGGTATCCACTTGTAAATTAGATTCTCAGAATAAAAATTATATATATACTAGCTTCATCACATGCGCAAAGCGCGTGCAATTTAATAGATAAAGTAATTTGAAAATTAACAGGAGATGAAGCTTTTTTTTTTAGTTATCTTATTTTGTAGGAAAAAAAAATTGTGTTTTTTATTTTATTTTATATATAATTTTTATTTTGAAAATTTACAGGAAAGTGGTCCTATTTTTTAGGCAATGTTTTAGTGAGAGTTAGAGTTGCATTTTTATCAGATTGTCCTGTAGTTTTATCTCTAGTTAAGCATAGGGGTATAGGGGCATTTTTGAACTAAAAAAAATTGAGGAATCCAAACAGAGAAGCCCTTTAAATAATAGCATAGATAAAATAAAAACATAGAGTTTTTTCTTTTGGCTAAAAAAAGCCTCATCGCATGCACGAAGCGTGTGTGATGAGGCTAGTATCTTTAATTAATATGTTGATGAAAAAAATGTCTGAACTCTTCGGCAATTTTGAACCTTTATCTGAGAGAAAAAGGTGAAAAATATGTCTAGAAAAAAACTAACTCACCTTAGTAAAATAATAAATTAATATATATAATAGGGGAACTTTTTAGCTTCTACATTTTCTATACTTCAAAAAATAATCATATTGAAAAAAAAAATTAATAAGACAAATTGAAAATTTTAAAATTGCCCCATTGAGGGGAAGTGGATCTAAAAGTCTTCTTCGAGGATCTTGGCTCGAAGAGAGAGTTCTGAGAAACCCCATCCACAAAATGGGCTCGGCCTAGGGGTTGAGAAGGGATGAACAAGCCTTCCATTGAGAGAAGATCAATTGGGCCCATTAGCGAGTTAATTCATGAAACCTATCTTCTCGAGGAGCACATGGCATAACCGAGAAGCAGCCATTTGCTTAGCCAAGGATCCCCCTTTTTCACTTACTTTCCTAAGGAATACATAGAGGAAAAAGTAGAGCCCAATGTAACAGTCACCTTTGCATTTAAGGCTCTCCTCACCTAATACAGCCACATTGAATGTTGAATAACTAGCCTGAACAGTGAAAACATCCTCAAAAGTCCATTTTCATGATCAAAGAATGGCAGGGGAAGGTGTTGATGAGACAAGTATCCCCCTAAATCTAGCTAATAACAAGACAACTGGAAGAAGAGAAGAATGACTATAAAAGGAAGAGGAGGACAACAAGAGAAGGGATCCAGACAAAAACCAAAGGAAAGAGAAAAAAGAAGAGTTTTCACTTGTGTTTATCCTTTAGATACCCTCTTTGTACCTCAAGAGTATGATTCTTATATATAAAAAGTCTTGATTTTCTTGTCTTTACCTTCAACCATCTTATAAATCTTCCCATTGTGAATTTCTATCTCCCATACATTATAAATTAGTTGTGTTGATCTTGAACTCAAGGCTAGTTCTATAGCTTTGTGTTTTTGACCCCCACCCATCAAATTCTACTCTCACAAAATATTATACCCCACAGATACACCCACATAAAAGGGCCAAATTCTCAAAAGGAAATATTAAATAAAGAAATTAAGTAAAAAAAGATGTTTTGAAAATCAAATTCTATATGTAAAATCAGGACATGTGCTATACACTCAAAATATAACCAATTCTTGTTACTATAATTTCTAAATATTAATTTTTAATTAAAAATAAAAGAGCCTCTAAACATGCACGTAGTACAAGCAAAAGAACTAGTTATTAATAGTTATAATTAATTGTTGATAAAATTAGTAATATTAAATCAAGATAAATAAGGGTCCTCCAAAAGAAAGAAGTGGAAAAAATGAAAATCTAGTCATGCTCCAAAATATCTAATTATTTTCAGTTTTTATTTAAACATATATATAACTGGGCTCAGAACGAAGAAGTAGAAGAAGAATTCAAGCACTAAAAATCTGATTTGGAGAATTAACATATGTATATAATGTAAGAATTGTGCTCTTCGGACTATAATAAAAACTAAAACTAAAACCTCAGATTAATTAGTACATGAAAATGACCAGGCTTTCAATTAACAACTATGTTCATTGTTTAATTAAGGTAAATTCACAGAAAACAACTTTGATTACAAATTCAGAGAAAACACCAATGGAAAAGAATGAGAACTAGAATGAAAAAGAAAAATGTTGATTTGGAGATTAGAGAAGAAAATAATCAAAAGATAGTACTAATGTGGGATATAGGAAAGGGATTGATCAACTTACTTGAATGTGGGTGTCCTCCAAACAACACAATTGAGCTCATAGAAGTAGGCACTACAAAATGTATTCTACATATCTATTTGGCGAAATTACACTATTGGTCCTTGAAGTTTACCTCATGTGCGCAATTGGTCCCTTAACTTTTAAATGAGCACTGCTGGTCCCTCAAGTTTTAAAAATGAGCAATATTAATCCTTCTATTAACTGCTGTTAGTTTATTGCTCACGTGGCTAACGAAATAATAACTTGACAATTTTTTTTAATAAAAATAGTTACAAGAAATATTTTTCAGTAAGAAGAAACCCATTAATATCAAAATATTTACACCGTGTTTATGGTAAAGAGCTTTAAACCGTATGATCATCAGATAAGCGCAAAGCTCCCGAAATAAAGAGCATGTTATCATAAACAGCAGCGCAACAACAAATAGCCGAGGGACAACTTTCCCTTTGCTCGTATTCACAGCTATGCAATGAGTCCCAAAATGGTTACAATCTATGGTATCCAAAAAAGAAAAAAAAAAATTGATACAATCCAAACTCAAGTATCCTATGGACTATGGTATGAGAAAGATCTATTCCTATGGTATGAGAAAGATCTAACAAAAGAGATTGAGATTTACATTTAAAAGATGGCCTTTTCAAATCTCTTTATTTATGTACCCATTGCCAATGCCTTCCTGATGTTTCGACCAATCAGTTTACATGCCACGTTATATTCACCAATTGAAACTCACCTCATATGCGAGCCTGTGTAGCCATTATTCTACCTTGCTCCTTCTCGCAAGTCACACACCCTAACTTTGCCTCCTACTGCCTACTGGACTATGACCCATTCACCATTCGTTTTGTGTGTACCCTATCTGAATTCTGAAAGACTAAAACTATAATGGGTTTAATTTGCTGGGTAAAGTATTTTAATATTAATGGATTTATGACCTATAAAATAATTTTTGTAATTTTTTTCCTATTGAAAAAATGCCTAGATATTATTGTGTTAGCCACTTAAGTAATAAACTAACGGAAGTTAACAAATAGACTGATACTACTCATTTTTAAAACTTGAGGGATCAATAGTACTCACTTGAAACTTGAGAGATTAATTGCGCTCACAAGGTAAATTTTAGGGACTAATAATGTAGTTTCGCCTATCTATTTCTACACAAAGAAGCTTATTTTTGAATTTATAAAAGTTTAGAGATGTATCTTTCTTGATTTGTTTACTTGTCTGGTTCTAAAAGAGAGTAAAATTTATGTACAGCTCATTAATTAGGTGCATTATGTTAGGCTTTTCAATTAAATTCAAAGGCATAGCTACATTGAATCCAATTATTCTTGGGAATAACAACACTGTTTTTTGCTTTATTGGTTAATGCAACCATGTTTTTTGATTTAATTGGAACCTAATGTGTTACATTTAAGTTTTTTTTTTTGGCAAAAATTCAAAATTGACCTTTTAACTTTTAATTTTTGTCATTTTAGTCCTTTAACTTTATGTTTTGTCATTTCAGTCTTTCAAGTTTCAATTGTTGTCAATTTAGTATTCTGTTAGACATCAGTTAGTTGTATCTGTTAAATAAGCCAAAACGGCGTCATTTTGGCTCTTTTAAAAAAAATTCTGTAATTAAAAAAAAAAATTACCTGAAATCAAAACACAAAATAGAATATTTCTCAGTAACCCTAAACTGAGAAATTTGCAAGGTCATGTGAAGGCTAATTGTCGTGAACCTGATGCCCTAGAAATGTGTCATGGTCAACATTTGTTGTTGAAGACTTGTGTATGCAAATAGGAACACAATAATGATTGCTTTGCTTTGCCTCGGAAACAAAGTCAGCGTCGATCAGTGGAACAACGAGTAACTGAGATGAAGTGGTTGAAAAGCTTTTCAACAAGGATGAGTCAGGAGAACTACATCTATAGAGTGATGCAAAAGCTCTAAAATAACAGCAATTATTCTTTTCATCAGTGCTACCGACCCAGACTTCTCCTCTCCCTTCTTCCCCCAAATTTCTCATTTAAGGGCTACCGACCCAGACGTCGTTCCCCTAATTTTTTTTTAATAACAAATTTTTTTATTTTTGTTTTAATTACGAAAATTATTATTAAAAAAAAAAAAGCCAAAACAATATCCTTTTGACTCACTTAACAAAGACAACTAACCGATGTGTAACAGAATACTGAATTGACAACAATTGAAACTTAGAAAACTGAAATAAAAAAACTTAAAGGTAGAATATTGAAATGATAAATGTTGAAAGTTAGAGAATAATTTTGAATTTTTGCATTTTTTTAATTTATATTTTATGTTTCTTAAAAAAAAGTTATGTCCTTTATAAAAATAGTGGGGATATGAAATTTAAAGAATACATTTACATTGCAACCATATTTTTCTTTTTTGTTGTTATTATTATTATTATTTATATAAATATTATAGGATTTAAAACTTATTATATTCTTTTTATATGAGAACTATTTTTTAACTGTCAAGTTAAGTCATCAATGAAGATGAAGCTCTTTCTTGGTATATGTAAGATTTGAATTTAGATTGGTTAATGTTATGCTTGGATGTTCATAGTTGATAGGGGCATCAATTAGAGGTGGCGAAATCCATTACAACCAATGAACCTGACACGACTTGAAGTTAATAAGTTATGAATTGAGACTTAACAGATTTTAATAAAAAAAAAGTTTCTATCATAGTTTACCCCTTTAAATAAATACAAATATGACATTGTTTCATTACATCAATTATGGTGGGGAGACCACAATTTTACTCCCTACAATTACTCTAGAAATAGGCTCGCGTGGTATGATGTTGAAGTCTATAAAAGACTTGAGTGTGTCTTTCTCATTACCAATTGGTTTTGAGGTAGAATGACATAGCTCATGGTCGACAAATGGTATCAGAGCTAAGGTGTTAGGTTCGAGTCACGGGAGTGTCATTGTGAGGGAGGGATTGTTGGGAGGACTACAATAATTGACTCCCTAGTCCCTACAATCACTCTAAAAACAAGTACGCGTGATGTGATGTCGAAGGCCACAACAGACTTGAGTGTGTCTTCCTCGTTGCTAATTGGTTTTGAGGTGGAATGACATAGCTCAGGGTTCGACAAGTTATATATTAATACGTTTTTCTTTCTCTTTCTCTGTCGATTCAAGTTTAAAAATGTAGTTTTTCTAGACAAATAAAATAAAAGGCTTTGATTTTTTCCCCTCAATTATTGTGAAACTCTGAAAATCAAGATTAAAATGGACCAATTTCATTAAGTTGATACTTAAATTTTCTCTGTAATTTCTCAAATTTGAACTCTCTCTCTCTCTCTCTCTCTCTCTCTCTCTCTCTCATTATTAATATCTAGTACAAAACTAACTGAGAATTAGAATGGAATAAAAGATTTTAGTCTTTGCTTAACTCTAAAGTTTTTGATATGCTAGTATGGTTATTCATTTATTCTTTAGATTTTTTTTGGCAATTTTTTTTATGTCAACCTATATAAACTGTATTTAAAACTAAGTTGTTCTTGTGCTTTAAACAACTTAGACTACCAGAGAGAGAGAGGACGGTGGGTATAGTAGGCAATGGTGATATCGTATTGTTTATTCATTTTCATGTTAGATGAGGAACCTGAGTGCGTGATCTTCATCTGATGTAAAACATTTGTTTTCAAATATTATAGAAATGATAATTTTTTTATAAAATTTTGAAGCACTAGCTCCATTTTATTATTATTTTTGTGTCAGCGATTTTTTCCTTTGAATCAACCACAACGCACTCTTAACATAACGATCACTCCACAAGAAATTCATTTAGTAAACATATTTAACAAACTTCTTATGCTTATCTCAAAGCTTCCGTTTTTATCTCAAACTCTGAATTATAAACAAAAAGAATTAAAAAATAAATACAAATACAAAATATACTTATTAAATCATCTCGAGTCCTTTCAATATGCAGGACCATTATCACTATCCCTCTTTGTCCATGAATTTCTTGGCCTCCTTGTACATGTCCTTCAAGTACTCCCTAAACCTAACTAAATCCAACTTAACATTTTGTTCCTTCAAATATATGCTCATAACCTCAGGGGACCAACTCTTTCCTCTATAAGCAACTGGGTCTTTTATCATCATGTCATCCTTGTCATATTTCTCTATCAGACTGCTCTCCTCTGCTTTTATCCTGTACTCCATGTACACTAACCCCATATCCTTAGCTGATTTTTCAAAGCAAACCTGTGACACCCATTCAGCCCCAAGTGGCACCACTTGCACAAACACAGAGCCAGGTCGAAGAAACAATGAATGTGTAAGTGCTGCACCATGTATTCCAATCATTGCATGACTCGAATTTATTAATGCATAAGATTTCTTCAAAGGGGTTGTAGTTCTTGGCTCGAAAACAGTCACATTAAAACCAATTTTTTCAGCTTCAAGTTTTACTTCATTTTGGTTCAAGAGTACACGACCAACACCAACACTTCGACTGGCCAACACTAGAATTGGCCTAGACTTTGAATGTTTAAATTTAGAGGGATAGTTTTGGTTTTGGGTTTGGTTTTGGCCATATGCTTTGTCTAGGAAGGCACGAAAATGTGTGAAGGTTATTGAGTTTGGTGTTAATTTAGGGTCTATAGTCATAAAGCCATGTGATATCATGCCCACACTGGCTGAAGGAAAACAATGAGTGGTATTATCATTATCCAAATCTATAATAGGGAATTTACTGAAAGTATGTATTATTTATGTATACTTACTAACCCACCAATCACGAGCCTTCGATATCACGAGAACAACATCTTGATTAGGATAGACCGAATTGATGGTGATGAAGAGGGGGATGAAGCCATCATTGAAGTCATGGAAGAAGTTCCCTGTGTACCCGCCCGCACTGAATACTAGGGCTGGGGCCTTGTGTTGGATTTTACATTTTGGGCTTGATGGGCCTGAGATGAGGGCGACCTCCTTGACTCTAGGCATTGTGAAACTCTCCCATTTGCGTGGATAGGGCCTCAATTTTTCTACCATGGGCTTTTGTGGGGTAGAGATGGTAGGGTCCATTAGAAAGAATATTGAAGTATTGGGGTCTAGGACTGTTGGGCCATTGATTGAACAGATGTCATAGAAATTGTGAGTACGGTCACAATTGATTTCTTTTGCTTGAGTGGATTGTGGAAATGGTGGAGTGAATGTTTCCCTCTTGTTGATTGATTTGGGTAACCTGTGTTTTCTACCTGCAATCATAAGAAAGTCCCAAAAATAAGTTTAGAGATGGGAGGCTATTTCAATTTTGTCAACCAAATTTATATTATCAATAAAAAAATGATATATGAATCTCAAAAAAAAAAAAAAAAAAAAAAAAAACCCAAACACAAAAACTTAATTAATAATTTTAATTCTTGAGAAGTAATAAATATTTAAATATTATGTGACACATTGGTTCCTGTTAGTTCAACCGGTAAAGTCACTGAAGGTTGAATAAGAAACCTGAGATTCAATCTCCATCTATATTAAAAACTGATTGGTGTCTTGGTTTGATGATAAAGAGACATAATCAAAAGCAGACGTCATAGGTTAAAACTATCTATAAAAAAATAAAAATAAAATAAAAAACTATGTGACACATATTGACCTATAATTGATCATTTTATATTGCACTTTATGCCACTCGTCCCCATTTAATTGGTAGGATAATAAATGCCATATTTATACCTAAATTTTAAAGGGAAATAGGAAATCTTAAGGTTGATCAATTTGACAAATGTCACAAGATCCAAAGAGATATAAATCATTTGATAAAATATTACTAAGCATCTTCACATTGTGATTAAGTTGTGATCGAGCGGTTGGTCTATAAATAGATGCCTTCACAATGTAACTTTTGTCTCAATCCCTCCAAACCAAAATCCCCATAATATTTTAAATTTTTTATACGATGAGAACTAGATACCTAGGAGGAAGTCTCTTCCAACATACATATCAAATCAGTCAGAAAATAAAAGTTATTTATTTATTTATTATTTTATAATTCAATAGTACTTACAACAATGAATTAAATATTTGAATTTTAAATATCATAAACATACTAAAAGGTATTGACCAGTTCCGCTACATAACTCTTGTCAATTAGAAAACAAGTTTTTATTTTTTAATACAAACTAAAAAACAAGTTAATGAGTGATAAAGGATAACACGAGGGAGTTTAGTGGAGCCAATTCTTACAAAGGCTTGGTATGTTTTAATAAGAGATACTCATCACTTAACCACAAGACTATTCACCTTATTGTGACTGATTTTGATCACAGAGAGTCTATGTGACACGCAGATTATTGAGACAGCAAAAGTAAGTGCCTTCACACAACAAATGAAGAGAATGTAAAAGGGTTTTGCAACACATACCTTGAATGGTCTTGGTTGAACGTGACACATTCATTCTCGATACCGGTGATAAATATAAGTAAAGCTGAAATACCAAAAAAATGACTACTATTGCAAGGCATGTTGAATCTCTCTTCTTCATATCGCTATACGATCCAAGCTTTTCTGTAGATTATTTCGATTTTGATACCAAGATTGATGCTTTCCTAGCTATTCATCCTTTTCTGGGCATAAACTATAAACAATCAACAGATATCCCACCTTGCAGGCTCTAAAGCTCCTCTAATTGAAGATCTTCAATCTAAAACTTCAAGTAAAATAGAAAGTGTAAACAGTGGTATTATTGAAGAAAAAAGAAGTCTAAGAATTTTGTAAATCTTTTGCTCAATCTGATGTCTGATTTTCTTGACTTAAAACTTTCTATGGAAGAAGCTTTTGGAGAGAGAGAGAGAGTGCAACCTCATGGAAGAGACGTGGGAAGCATTAGGAGGGTGCAAGCTCACACGTTAGGCTGTGATTTAAAAGAGACAGCTAAATTACATTATAAAAGAATTTGAGTAGAGAAAGACATCCTAACTTAGCTCCCCCTAAAAAAATAAGGAAAAAAAGAGAATCCAAAATACCCAATCAAAGCTCAATGATGATTGTTTCTCAAAAAGAAAAAGAAAAAAGCTCAATGATGATTAATCATTTTTGCTAAGTCGAAAATGATTAATGTGATGTAATGTCGATCGTGAGTTAGAGTGCATTTTTCTTCACATAATTGAACACTTTTTTTTGTAGTAGAAGAAATTGAACAACACTTGGTTGAAGCAAAATGTTATTGACATAATTTAAAAGTTTACCTTTGTGCATAATTGGAGAATGAATGTATTGTTTAAAACTTGTCAAAGATATGAACCAAATGCCCACGCTAAGATCACATTCTTGTTTTGGTTATTTAATAGGTTTGTGTTTTGGTGCAATAATTTTTTCCCCTAAGTCAACCAATATAACATCCAAATCCAATGCATCCTGTAAGCTGACACGTAGTGAGGCAATATTATTAGTAAGACGCATATTTTATTTGTACACTTTTTGTGTTCATAACTACATATTTTATGCAGCTATAAAAAAATAAAATAAAATAAAAACCAACATATTTTATGCACATCGATCCCATGAAAGACAAGATAATCTAGGTTGAGCTAAAAGAAAAGTTGAAAGACGGAATTTTCAGTACAAAGTTGAAAGTGGATTGACCGAAGAGAAGAAAGTCTTTTTTTTTTCTTTTCTTTTTTTCTTCCTGGGGTTATTTGCCGTTGATTATTATTGGTTAATGTGACTATTTTTTTGATAATCATCTTAAGAAAGAAATTGCTATAGGTCCTACAACTTTTTACTAAAATTCAGTTATAAATAGTTGTAATTAAAAAGGAACTTCTATCACTCACAAACATTGAAGCACCTTAACCTCCTAACAAGTTTCACTTTGTGTCTGAGTTTCTATGATTTTGTACCATTGCAACTAAAACTATTCTGCAAATTAATACAACATTGTTTTGACTAGGTCCTCTCTCATTAAATATGAGGTCCCCTTTTCCATTGAAAGCTCTGCTTCTCGTGTAATTATCTGCAATCAAGAATTTGAAAAATGGCTTCCAGTTTTAGTTACCCATGACTCAATTTTCCGTCTCCTATACTTCACAAATTTTTGTCCATTCATAGTACCCATGACCCAATTAAGACAACGAAAGAATCTCCTAAAATGCAAGGAGCTTGTCATTCACTCAATTATGTTGATTGGGAAACTTAACCAAGAAAATTGAGCAGAGGTTTCATTACATTCACAAAATATTTTTTCAAGAGGACTTGTACAAAAGCTAGTTAGTATATATGGCCTTTAAAGTCAATATATTATCTTTCAAGATTAAGGCTCTGAAAATTGTAGATAGAGATAGGATTTGACTCATTCTTTCTATTATTGTTAGATTGAAATTTTCGTAAATAATAGCCATATATGATGTTCCTCAACATTTTGTGCGTGTATATAGAGAAACCTACCCTAGATGGAATTTTGGTAGATAATTATGGTGTAAGGAGTAGTTTACTAGGATATAGCAAAATATACTGTAGGTTCACAATTTGTATCCGAATCCAACCAAGTGATGGGTTCAGGCCTAAAAAGCCTTATACAATGAAATTTGCAAAGCGTGGGCTTGAAACCTAGGTTTTATGGATATTGGACAACATATAGGTGGGCTAGATCGCCACTACCTACACAATCAATGGATGAAAATAACAAAAATTCTCCTCGGACGTAAACCGAGGATCACTTGTATTGCCTTTCTTTCTTTAGACAAAAGATTAAAACTGAAGATAATGTGTACAGTGCTTTCTCTATCTCTCCCTCTCTTTTTTCTTCTCCCATCCCCTCCTTTTCTCATGCCTCTTTCTTCTCATATATCCATTTTCTTCTCCTTTCATCTTCCACGTGTAGCACAAATCACCCAGTTAGATACTTGTCCCATCCACCACTTTCTTGAATTCTTCAAACAATAGCTGGAAGGCTGAACATTACTATTCAGAGGTTATTTCCCCATTAATGTGGTCAGAGAGGTAAGTGCAGGGTCTTTAATGCAGTCGTAGCGGCCTTTTCCCTTGATATTTTTCATATGTTCTTCCTTTCTATAATTGTGTGGAACACATCATTACCCAACATGGAACACATCATTACCCAACAGACCTTCCAGAATTCTCTCTCCAAACACCATGACGTGTCCTATGATCGTTACTTGACTTAACCGAGGAGATGCCTCTCCTCAAACAACCTCATCAACTTTTCTAGCAAGAGCTGGCTTGTGGGCCTTAAAGGCTCTGCTCGAACAGGCTCACACAACCAAATCAGGCTCAAACCCCAAATGCGTGTTCTGACAATTTTACCCCCACAATAGCCCCTCAAAACTTCATTTTTCTCTTTATCTGGGAAAGAAAATGAAGTTTTAACATAACACCACAATCTTCACATGCCCTTCAAATCAGCCCGTGTGAAAACATCATCTCGCCTCTTTTAAACCCCTACTGACGCTTCGAAATCCGCCAGACGCTTATTACTTGCTGTAGGTAATGCCCTGTCCCCCACGTCTAACGGTATGATGCACATCCAATGGCTCAGGTCTTTTACTCAAATTTAGGCGGGATAACTCTCATTTAATGCCGCTTCCCATACACCAAAACATCTAAGAAACCGAAATTCAACCTCTCACTTCAGAAATCAATCAAATCTCAAAAGTTCCTATTCTCTTTCCTCTCAAGAAGCTCGCGAAGAACCATCTACCTCTTTCCCATAAGTTCTCAATCTTTTAAGTTCATTTCTGCTCGGCTATTGTTCTCAGCCATTAATTATATCCTTCCCCTCTCTAAAATTTCACTCTTGCCCCCACCAAATGGGTAGATTCAAGTGTCTAGTAGATACGGATGCCGGTATGGAGGGTTTTCGGGCTAAATATCGTATTCCTCAAAACGTAGGCTTAAGATATTGTCCCCTGAAGCCATAGCTGACGATAGGGAAGAAGGAGAAGTTGTCATTCCCATCATCGCATTTTTAGAGGGCGGGATGACACTTCCTATGAAAAATGTAACCAGTGAGTACCTCCGCAACCATAGGCTGTGGCCAGACTAATGCACACCTAACGTGTTTAGAGTTTTAGGCTGTGTTGATGCTCTAAATAAGCAAATGGGTCTGAACCTTACATGGCATGACGTCGTTTACATGTACGTGTACCATAAGCTTAAAGACGTAGGATACTATCTCAAATCTAGATCTAGTATTGTTAGGCTCATATCCTTTCTTCCCAAATCCAACAAAGGTATGAAGGACGATTACCTGATTGCTTCTGAAATGTGGCACGACGGTCCCCATTGCCCAGTCGAATGGGGAACCCCAGGTGTGAATCCATAGGAATTAGATTCCCTAACCTGTGGCTTGGTTCTATTAACTTTACCATTTCTGGTTACATTGTATGTTATTACTTCTCTATTTGGTATTCATTGCTAATCTAACCATGCTTGTATTCTCAAATGTTTTTGTAGACAAACAACACGTACGGCCCCGTTTAAGCCTTTGCAAAGTCGTGGACCTCAATCGTATTCTACGATCCGAGGTGTTCGTGAGCAAAGACCTGCAAGTGAGAGCAGCCCTTCTCATATTGGGATACAACCCTCTGTCAAAGGACTTCCAAGATATCGGCAACGCAATCATTGCGGGTGACTAGAGATGCAGAAGGATAGACATTTCAAGACCTGGCTTTCTTTCTGCCCACAAGCTACCGGATGATCCTTCCATCATCTTGTACATACAATCAATTAGAGCGGTCCCTCTTTCGACACGTCCTCAGGATATAACCATCCGAGAAGAGACAACATCTTCGCACCTATCCCTTGAAGAGGAAATTGATCAGTTCCGTCTTGAGGAAGCCGAAAGACCTTAAGAAGGCCACGTAATCATCCTCTCAGACGAAGAAAACGAACCTGCGGAGGGCTCTGATATAAAAGACTTCGTAACAACGTAGGTTGATATTAGTGTCGAGGAAGAAGAGATGTCCAGCCTAAGAGCACTGATGACCGGGAAGGGCACACAAGCTCCCAAAAAGGATACAACTGGATCTCAACCCCCTCCCAAGCTACCACCACCTCCTCCTCCTTCCGACCCCAAGATTCTTGCCTCCAGCCACAAAAAGAAAAGAAAAGAAAAAATGAGGCCAAGGAGAGCGAAATGGCACAACAAAAGAAGCTAAAGCAACAACAACAACAACAAAAAGTTGCTAAGGGTGGCACGCGTGCCCCTTTTGTAGAGAATGGAGGAAGCCATGGTCTGGCCAAGGTGCACCGCAAGTAGGCCAATTGGTCCCCTACACTAGAATTAGATAGGGCTCTAGTCCCTTGCCACTCCAGCATAAGGGAGTTCCAGTGAGGACATGGCCATCACTTAGCGAACGCCATGGAACAGCCTCTTCTTCTTCCAAAGGACATGGAGGCTTTGGAGAGTATGACCCAACCCCACCTCTTCCTCTCCCTAAAAAGGGACTTGGCTTTGGTAAGTGTCCTCTAACTACTTCTATCTCACTGTTTTTATTATCTTTCTGCGTAAAGTCTTTCATACGTGTTTCTATGTTGTTTCTACCATAATGCACTTGCTCAACATTTCAACGCAGGCCATTCAAGAGGTTTTTGTTGCTGAGAAGTAGGTGGAGGACTCTCAGAAATAGGCTACAGCCGAACTCTAGGTAGAGTCAAGACCGAGAAGGCTTTAGGCCGGGCGGTGGCAGACAACGAGGATCTGGCCAAAAAAATTGGCAAACGAAAAGAGAGAGAGAAACAGTGCTGAGGTTGGCCTCAAAACTACCAAGGCCCAAGTGGGGGGCAACGCAAATTTCTGCGCCAAAAAGAAAAAGACCTATCCAAAGCTCAACAAGAAAATTTAGACTTAAAAAAGGAACTTGCTCAAGCCAATGAAGAGGCTCGTACCCTCAGGGAAACCATGGAGGTTGCCAAGAAGGCTTCTTACAATGAAGGGGTTAAGGCAACAGAAACCTGACTGACCAAAGAGCTAGCAGAACTTTGCAGGGAGTACTGCCAACAAGTTTGGGCAAAAGCCCTAAATGTGGCAGGAGTCTTGACTACTTCTGAATGGAGGAAGTCCGAGAACATTTGGATTTCAGAGGACATCCGAGTGATTGAAGACCTTCCCCCCATTTCAACTACCTCCGAGACAGTGTCTTCGATACAGCCACCTCCAATTCAAGAACCTATTCCATCTCCTAAAGAACTTACTAGTTCTGATAAAGAGAGGGAATAAGGTGACAAGGCTGAGGAGCACCTAATAGAGCATGCTGAACAAGATGCTCCTCCACAAGTCCAAGCCTCATCCGAAGCTGAGCCCAAGCAGACAAGGGAGGAGGACAAAATGAAAGAAGCTACCAAGAAGTCCAAACAAGACCCTCCACCTAAACTCAAGGCATAGGCCATCTGGGACTTTGTCTTTATGTAGCTCCCTTTTTTTTTGTTTCAGGACTCTTATTTTAATCCTTTCATTTTAGAATTTCATTATCAATGTACCAGCTGACAGTATCAATGGAAAATTCAAAAGATTTCTCTTTAATCCATTACTAATTTCCTTTACTGAAATATTTATCTCTTTCTCCTTAATGTAGATTATATGCATAGCACAATTGACTTAATATCCCAATGTACAAGGACATTTTTCTAATGCCTCAGTCAATACTAGTAATCTGACATGAAACTATGCTCACTTTATCAATTCAAATCATCAGCAGATATCCTATGTATTGAGACTATAATATTCAAAGCGCAACAGCATACAGTTAAATATGTATGAATGTATCTGAACTTAAAACAAGATAAAAACACTTTAAGACTTGATTTGATGTTTAATTTGGGCACAAAGCATGCCTTTAAACTTACCATGGTAGGTGGCCCAAGGATCCAAGCATATCCAAATTCATGTCTAATATATAGGAGGATAAACTGAAATGGTAATTTCCCAAAGTAGATGACCCAAGGACCAGGCATAATTAAGGTTCTATTTAACACTTGATAAAATTTCAATTTCCCCGAGGTATGCGGTCCAAGAAGCCAAGCATGACCAAGTTTTTGTTTGATACTTATGAAAACAAATTGAAATGTTAATTTCTCCAAAGTAGATGGCCCAAGGACCAGACGTAACTAAGGTTCTGTTTAACACTTCATAATATATCAATTTCCACGAGGTATGTGGTTTGAGGAGCCAAGCATGACCAAATTTCTATTTCATACTTATGAAAACGAACTGAAATGTTAATATTCCCAAAGTAGATGGCCCGAAGACCAGACGTAACTAAGGTTTTGTTTAACACTTAATAATATATCAATTTCCACAAGGTATGTGGTCCGAAGAGCCAAGTATGACCAAGTTTTTGTTTGATACTTAAAAAAATGAACTGAAATGTTAATTTCCCCAAAGTAGATAGCCCAAGGATTAGACGTAACTAAAGTTCTGTTTAACACTTAATAATATATCAATTTTCACAAGGTATGTGGTCCGAGAAGCCAAGCATGACCAAGTTTCTGTTTGATACTTATGAAAACGAACTGAAATGTTAATTTCCCCAAAATAGATGGCCTAAGGACCAAACATAACCAAGATTCTATTTAACACTTAATAATATATCAATTTTCACGACGTATGTGGTCCAAGGAGCCAAGCATGACCAAGTTTCTGTTTGATACTTATGAAAACGAACTGAAATGTTAATTTCTCCAAAGTAGATGGGTTAAGAATCAGACGTAACTAAGTTACTATTTAACACTTAATAATATATCAATTTCCACGAGGTACGTGGTCCGAGGAGCCAATCATGACCAAGTTTCTTTTTGATACTTATGAAAACGAACTGAAATGTTAATTTCCCCAAAGTAGATGGCCCGAGGACCAGATGTAACTAAGGTTCTGTTTAATAGTTAATAATATATCAATTTTCACGAGGTATGTGGTCTAAGGAGCCAAGCATGATCAAGTTTTTATTTGATACTTATGAAAACGAACTGAAATGTTAATTTCTCCAAAGTAGATGGTGCGAGGACCAAACATAACTAAGGTTCTGTTTAACACTTAATAATATATCAATTTCCACGAGGTATGTGGTCCGAGGAGCCATGCATGACCAAGTTTCTGTTTGATACTTATGAAAACGAACTGAAATGTTAATTTCTCCAAAGTAGATGGTACGAGGACCAGACGTAACTAAGGTTCTGTTTAACAGTTAATAATATATCAATTTTCACGAGGTATGTGAGCCGAGGAGCCGTGCATGACCAAGTTTCTATTTAATACTTGAGAAATAATGAATTGAAATACAGCACAATGATGATAAAACAAAAATGGTAGAAGTGCCTTTCGTTAATAGTAGTACCTTCGTAGGTTATTTACATTCCAAGGACGTTGTACAACCTTTTCATCTAAATCTGCTAGAAGATATGCCCCTATGCCTGCTACAGAAGTGATATGATACGATCCTTCCCAGGTAGGTTCTAGCTTTCCCTATGTTGGGTTCTTCGCAGTACCCAACACCTTTCTCAATACTAAGTCTCCAGGTGCAAGTGGCCTTAATTTCACATGAGTATCATACCCTCGTTTGAGCTTATGCTGATAATAAGCTAGCTGAACCATGGCGGTCTCTCGCCGTTCCTCAACTAGATCTAGGCTTTTCTCTAGTAAACCATCGTTATTATCTGGGCTGAAAAATCTCATCCTCAACGTCAAAAACCCAATTTCCAAAGGGATCACGGCCTCGGCCCCATAAGTCATGGAAAAGGGCATTTCTCCTGTGGATCTTCGTGGTGTAGTCCGATATGTCCACAGAACATGTGGCAATTCTTCCACCCATCTTCCCTTTGCATCATCCAACCTCTTCTTAAGTCCACTTACTATAACTTTGTTAACTGCCTCGACCTGCCCATTTCCTTGCGGATAAATTGGAGTGGAGTATCTATTCATGATGCCTAGGTCACAACAGTATTTTCTGAAGGCCTTACGATCAAACTACAGCTCATTATTTGAAATAAGAGTATGAGGTATCCCAAACCTAATGATAATGTTCTTCCAAACAAATTTCTTTGCATCCACATCTCTAATGTTTGACAAAGACTCAGCTTCAACCCACTTGGTAAAGTAATTGGTTCCCACGAGCAACCACCTTTTATTTTCCATAACCTTTGGGAAAGGCCCTACTATATCCAATCCCCATTGAGCGAACGGCCAAGGACTAGACAAAGGATTAAGTACACCATCAGGCTAATGGATGTTAGACGCAAATCTTTGGCATTGGTCGTACTTTTTTGCATAATCCTGGGCCTCTCTCTGCATGTTGGGCCACTAATACCCCTAGGTTAGAGCTCTATGAGCTAAAGACCTTTCACTTGTATGACTTCCACAAATCCCTTCATGCAATTCCTCCAACAGTGACTCTATTGCTTCAGGATGTATACACAGCAAGTATGGCCCAGAAAAGGAGCGTTTATTTAGCTTCTGATCCTCGGACAACCAGAATTGGGGCGCTTTTCTACGAACTTTATCTGCCTCAGATCTCTTCTCGGGCAAGACATCGCTCTTAAGAAAGGATATTATGGGGTCCATCCAACTAGGTCCAAACCTAACTTGATGAATATGGACAGTTCCAACAGCTGTCCAAGCAGGTTTCAACAAATCTTCAACAAGAATGACTCGGGGCAAACCTTGAGCCGAAGATGTTGCAAGTGTGGCTAATGAATCAGCATGTGTGTTCCCACTCCTAGATATATGCATCAAGGTAAAAGAGTCAATTTTGGATTGTAAACACCTGACCCGGGTCAAATATTCATGCATTCTTGGATCCCTAGCCTCTAATGTCCCCACCACTTGGCCCACGACTAACTGAGAATCTGAGAACATTTGGACTGACTTTTTCCCTATTTTCTGAACCATATCCATCCCAACCAATACAACCTCATACTCAACCTCATTATTAGTGGCCGAGAATCCCAATCTCAAAAGTAATTCCTTCAAGGGATACCAAAACTAGCCCCAGACCTGATCCTCTTTGGTTCGCTGCGCCATTAACATACACTTTCCAAATTGAAAGTTCCTTGCACGAAATCACGCCAACTAATTTTCCATCCATGTGTAACCCCTTTGCATTTTCTTCTAATGAAGGTTCAGTGAATTCTGCCACTAAGTCTGCAAGGACTTGGCCTTTGACAAAGGTGCAAGGCATATAATTAATATCGAAAGCCCCTAGGATGGTTCCCCATTTTGCTATCCTCCCAGAGTAATCAGCACTTCGTACCACCGACTTAAGAGGGAGTTGAATCAAAACAACAACTGTATGGGATTGAAAATAGTGAGGAAGCTTACGCGTAGCATGCACTACGGCCAAAATTGCCTTCTCCAACGGTAAATAACGCACCTCAGCTTCATGCAAAGATTTGCACACATAGTAAACTGGTCTCTATATACCATTATTGTCCTGTATTAAAACCAAGCTGGCGGCATGAATGGCCACCGCTATATACACAAACAAGATTTCATCCACCTCTGGCCAAGACATGATGGGTGGTCGAGGAAAATACTGTTTAAGTGGTTGAAAAGCTAAGGCACACTCCTCGGTTTATTCGAATTCCTTCCACTTATTTAGCAATTGGAAGAAAGGTCTACACCTATCAACGGATTGAGAAATAAACCTGTTGAGAGCGGCAGTCATCCCCGTTAGCTTCTGAACCTCCTTTGGATTTCGAGAAGGTTGCAAGTTGTTAATTACCCTAACTTGTGCCAGATTCACTTCTATTCCTTTATGAGTCACCATGTAGCCTAGGAATTTACCAGTGCCTACCCCAAAGGAGCATTTAGAGGCATTAAGGCACAATTTATACCTCTTGAGAGTTTGAAAGGTGTCATCCAAATCTTTCACATGCGTAGGCACATACCTTGCTTTTCACCACCATGTCATCCACATACACTTCAATAGTCTTTTCTAGCTGCGACTCGAACATCCTGGTCATCATCCTTTGATAGGTAGCCCCTGCGTTTTTCAAACCAAAAGCCATCACCTTATAATGGTAATTCCCTGTAGGAGTAATGAAGGTTGTCTTCTTCTTATCATTCAGTGCCAATGGTATTTAGTAATAGCCTTGGAAAGCATCCAAAAAACTCATCCGAGGATGTCCAACTGTAGTATCTACCAACTGATCTATGCAAAGCATTGGAAACAAATCCTTAGGACAAGCCTTATTCAGGTCTGTGAAGTCCACACACATTCTCCACTTTCCGTTCTTTTTCTTCACCACTATTATGTGCGCCAACCATTCCAAATAAAAAACTTCTTTAATTACCCCAGCCCTTTTAAGCTTGAGCACCTCTTCCTTAACAGCCTCGGCATGTTCTTTAGAAGAATGCCGAGGTGGCTGCCTCCTCGGGACAACGATAGGATTGTCTTTCAAATGATGGCAAATGAAGCTTGGATCAACCCCAGGGGCCTCATAAGGATCCCAAGCAAATACGTCTACATTGTTCTTCAAAAACATAACCAATTCCATCTTCTCCTAATGTGGTAGCCGAACGCCAACTTGGAAGAATTTTTCAGGGTCACCATCTATAAGAAACCTTTCTAAATCTCCACATGTTGCTTCCTCTGTTGTCACCGCATTGGGCGCATCCAGAGACGTTAATTGCTATATATCCTCCATAGCCGAGACCGAGGATCCTGGTTCAGCCTGATGCAGTATTGCAGCCGATATACATTGTCTTGCTACTGATTGACTCCCAAGAACTTCTTCGATCTGTCCCGCCAATGGGAATTTCACTTTGACATGAAGAGTTGAGGATACAACACCCAGAGCATGTAGCCAAGGCCTCGCCACGATGGCCGTGTATGGGGAATAAACGTCAACCACAATGAAATCCACATCGACTACTTCCGGACCTGATTGCACAGGCAAACGAATTTGTCCTCTTGGTATGACAGTTTTCCCTTCAAAACTTATTAACAGCGAATCATAAGGAGTAAAATCCTCTAGCTTTAAATTAAGCCCCTTAAACAAATCAGGGTACATAATATCTGCGCCACTACCCTGATCAACCATCACTCTCTTCACGTCATAACCCTCTATCCTCAGCACAACCACTAGAGCATCGTCATGCAGTTGAATGGTACCAACCTTATCTTCATTCGAGAAGCCCAAAATAGGCAGAATACTCCCTTTACTCTTCTTTGGCTTTGAGCCAGACTCCTCGACGAGAATATGTGATACAGACATCACTCTAGTTGGACAGGAGCCAGTCTTGCCAAGAGCAGCGAAAATGACATTAAACATTCCCAAGGGCGGCCTGGATAAGTTGTTCCCTTGATTGATCGAACCTGATTGGCTTCCTTGTCCGTTGGGATGGCACAAAAATTGCTTCAACTTTCTTTCACTAACCAACTGCTCCAAATGGTTCCATAGGGTCCGACAATTCTCGGTGGTATGACCTACGTCCTGATGATATTGGCAAATGAGATCTTGATTTCACTTCGTAGAGTCTCCAATCATCTTGTTGGGCCATTTAAAGTATGGTTCCTTCCGAATCTTCTCCAGCAATTGATGTACCAATTCTCGGAATACGGTGTTGACTTCTTGAGAAGTGGCTGAACCCAATTGTATTGTATCTATCCAACCTAAAATCCCTCCTCTCCTGAGGGATAACCTTCGCTTTCCCCTTTTCTTGTTGCTGATCTTTCTCAACCTGTTTGTACTCGTCAATACGATCTATGAGCCGACGTACACTCCGTACAGGCTTTTTGATCAGAGATTTCCTTAAGTCGTGATCAGTTGGGAGGCCCACCTTGAAAGTGTTATCACTACCTCATCAAAATCGCCATCAATTTCATTAAAAATCTCCCAGTATCTATCAAAATACGTTTTCAAGATTTTTCCTTCCCTCATGGCCATGGACAATAACGAGTCCAAAGGCCGAGGAACTCTACTGCATGTAATGAATCTAGACTTAAATGTCCTAGTGAGCTCCCTGAAGGAATCAACAGAACCCGCCTTCAGGCTATTAAACCATCTCATAACAACAAGTCCTAAGCTAGAAGGGAAGACTTTGCACATTAAGGTTTCATTCTTAGAGTGTACTGCCATCCTCTTATTGAAATGACTCACGTGCTCTACTGGGTCTGTTTTGCCATTATAGATGGTGAACGTGGGCTAAGTGAACCATTGTGGAAGCTTTCCCTTTTCGATCCTGCGTGAGAAAAGTGACTTAGAGATTTGGTGCAACGCCCTGCTCATAGCATCGTTTCCCAAGCCCCTAGAGGAAGACTTCCTATCCCTACAACCCGAAAGATCGTCTTTCTCATACGAGAAGGTTTCGTTAAGAGGAGTCCTGGATCTCGACCTGTAACTACTACCTTGGGAGCCCTCAGAAGAAGGATCAGAAAGAGATGGTGTCCGCCTCCGTCTCGCACAGTGCAACTTCTTCTTAAGGTGATCGATCTCCTTCTGCATGGCCTTCGCATCATCCTCATAGGGGACTCTGCTTCCACCTTGAGAACGACTCCCACTAGGGTGCACCGTATGCACACTACCCTCTCGATCCCTCTCACGTTCAAGACGCTGGAAATGATCCTCACGTTGGGACCCCTGAGACTCTGCATGATGCGAATCTGAGACTGCCATAGTGTTCCAATTCCTTAAACATAAGATTCTCCATAGACAACGTCAATTGTAAGTTCACAATTTGTACCTGGACCCAACCGAGTGATGGGTTCAGGCCCAAAAATCCTGATACAATGAAATTTGTAGAGCGTGGGCTTGAAACCTAGGTTTTATGGGTATTGGACAATAGATAAGTGTGCTAGATCGCCACTATCTACGCAATCAATGGATAAAAATAACAGAAATTCTCCTCGGACGTAAGCCGATGATCACTTGTATTGCCTTTCTTTCTTTAGACAAAAGATTAAAACTGAAGATAATGTGTATAGTGTTTTCTCTATCTCTCCCTCTCTTTTTTCTTCTCCCACCCCTCCTTTTCTCATGCCTCTTTCTTCTCTTATATCCATTTTCTTCTCCCTTTCATCTTCCATGTGTAGCACAGATCACCCAGTTAGATACTTGTCCCATCCACCACCTTCTTGAAGTCTTCAAACAATAGCTAGAAGGCTGAATATTACTGTTCAAAGGTCATTTTCCCATTAATGCGGCCAGAAAGGTAGGTGCAAGGTCTTTAATGCAGTGGTAGCAGCATTTTCTCTTGATATTTTTCATGTGTTCTTCCTTTTTATAATTGTGTGGAACACATCATTACCCAACAGACCTTCCATAATTCTCTCTCCAAACACCATGACGTGTCCTATGATTGTTACTTGACTTAGCCGAGGAGATGTCTCTCCTCAGACAACCTCATCAACTTTTCTAACAAGAGCTGGCTTGTGGGTCTCAAAGGCTCTGCTCGAACATGCTCACACCATCAAATCAAGCCCAAACCCCAAATGCGTGTTCTGACCATTTTACCCCCACACATGCCATTTCCTAAATCATAAAGATGGTTGTATTATAAGATTTTGTAATGCAAATTAGTAACAAGTTCTACATTCTCTTTGTTTCTATGATTTTGTACCATTGGAACTTAAACTATTCTGCAAATTAGTACAAAATTTTTTATTAGGTCCTTTCATTAAATATGAGGGCCCATTGTCCCTTGAAATCTCTGCTTCTCATGTAATTATCAGCCATCAATAATTTGGAAAATTGGCTACCAATTTAACTTTTTTGCCTAGCCTTTCCTTGTTAAACCATATACTCCAAGCAATTGTGACCACTAACCCTATCAACTATTGGATAAACTTGACAAGCCATTATAGGTCTTTAGGCACTCGTTAAAATTTAAAAAGATCCCCTTTTAAGATGAATATGGGATCAAAGTATCGAATTGTTGGTGGCTATCGATCTTCAACTAACTAAAAGGGTCACTACAGACTGTATGATATATAGTAAATTAAATTATTGCTTACACATTGTGAATATAGCAAAGATTTGCAGCTTTCTAAAACTTAATTTTATTACTAACACAAGCCAAGAGCCTTCTAACTCTACTAAGATTTTCCGGTGTATCTAATAGAGACTTCTTCAAATCTCCTCTTCCTGACTTGCTATTACTACACAACCTGGAGTGTTTAAACAAATGCATTTCTTCAAATATTCCAAAAGGGACCAATCCGTTCCTTTTAAAGCAACTGGGTCTCTTATTACCATGTCGTCATTGTTATAATTCTCTATCAAGCTACACTCCTCAGCTTGTTTCCTATATTCCATGTACTTTTGACCCCACATTCCTAGCCAATCTTGCATAGCAAATCTTCACCGAGCCGCACCACTTGCATAAACACCGAGCCAGGCTTATACCGATCATTGCATGGCTTGAATGTACCAATTCATAAATTTAGTGCCTAGTGGTCATAGGCGTTGGCTCAAAAATAATAATCACATTAAAACCAACCTTTTCATATTCAAATTTTACTTAATTTTGTTTGAAATTACAAGTACACGACCTGTACCACCATTACGATGAATCAACACAAGAATTGGCCTAGATTTCGAAGGGTTAAATTTAGAGATATGGTTTTGGTTTGAAATTTGGCCCATATGCTTTTTCAATAAGGCATGAAAATGTGTGAACTTTTTTAGTTTGGTATTAATTTATGGCCTGTTTAGATAGAGGGGGGAAGGAGGGAGAGTGGAGGGGAGTAGAGTAGGTTAAAAATAAGTTAATTTTGTGTTAATCTACTCTACACTCTACTCTATTCCCCCTCCCTCCCCTCAATCCAAACAGATCATTAGGGCCCACAGTGATCAAACCATATGATATAACACTCACACCGGCAAAAAGGAAATAAGTCAGGGACGGAGCCAGAACTTTGAATTAGAGAGGCGGCTTTACTATTGATTGTGTGTAGCAATTTCAACCTCTGACTTTGCTACTACTTAGCTACTAAGATTTTTTATTTTATTTTTGTGTGTGGGTAAGAAGAAAATTATATTTGTTTATAATTTTTTAAAGGGTATGGTTGTTTATTTGGATAAAAAACCATTAAAAAAAAGGGGAGAGAGAAACATTTAAGTCTTGATAAGGGGAAAAAAAAGAAGAAGTGAAAACGTTTGGGTTTAGTGGTCCTATTTTGTAGGCAAAAAAAAATACTATGTTTTTATTTTATATATATCATTTTTATTTTGAGAATCTAATCTACAAGTGGATAAAATAATTTGAAAATCAACATGAGAGGCTTTATTTTTTAAGCAATGTTTTAATGGGAGTTATATTTTTACTCGATTGCCCTTTAGTTTTATTTTTACTTAAACATAGGGGTATAGGGGCATTTCTAAACCAAAAAATGAGGATTCCAAACAGAGGAAATCCCTTCAATAGTAATAACAATTCAAGTAGTTTGATATAGAGGAAACCCACACACGTTTGATACATTTTTTTTCTTAAAACTAGCATACACTAAACCCAGTAGTTTACTTCATTTCAAATCCTAAATTTAAATTTCTTAAAAATCCATTCTACAATAGAAAAAATTAAATTGAAAAATTATGTTAAACTCAAAAAAAAAAAAAAAAAGAGCCTCATTGTGTGGAGCAAGTGTGATGAGGCTAGTGTGTGTATATATAATAATAATAATAATTATTATTATTATTATTATTATTATTATTATTACACAAATACATACGGCCGATACTAACAAAACTATTAAGGAGTCAAAGCAAATTCTTAAATTTTGGTACTTTTTTTTTTTTTTTGGAGGAACCTCAAATTTTGGTACTATTACTTTATTATTGTCATTGATATATCATAGAACTTAAAATGATAGTAAAATTGTCAAACATTTATTTATTCCCGTAATATATATATGAACCTGTGACTTGCTTTTCTAGGAAGTCTAGTAAACAAAAGTTATAAGGACAGATGACCCCATCTGTCTTTCGATGTTTTTTGAATTAAAATAGTCTACTTTCAACTTTTTGGTAATAAGCCTTAGATCAAACCAAGAATACGGTGGACATTTATTGTTAAGGACCAATTATAATTAGTGGCAAAAGGGCTTTTTCTCGTTGCCTATCCACTTTCACTATCGCACTTAAAATTGCAAGCGGGCTAGGACCCATTACTTTGAAAAATAAGGACCTGTTTGGCAAGTAAGTTTAAACACACAACTACACATTTTAAACAACATTACACATATTTGCACACACATTTTCACTCACACGTATATCAAAAACACTCAAACAACATAACCTAAACTACTCTCCCAAACACCCTGTAAATCAATCGTGTAACATGCCATGGATTAATTGATCCGCAAGACTATCTGTTAGGGCAACACAATTATTAGTCAGAGAACAAGACTATATCAATACATTTTATGAATTCTTCAATAATAATAAAAAATAAAAATAAAAAATTTATGAGTAGTAAAAAAAAAAATTGGTACCACCAAAATTGTCAAAATTGAGATTCTATGTAAGATTTTGGAAGGTATGTGGGACCAGGGATTGTAGGATCGGATCGTGGATCGTAAGATCCTACATATTTTCAAGTTTAAAACAAAAAACATATTGATAATAACTTCGTATGTTGAATAATCACGTAAATTTTGAATTAATCTGTAATAAAAAAAAATTGCATCATATAATACAATTTGTATGTAATACATCGCTACGTTTATACTAATAGAACAAATATATTTAAGTTTTGACTCAATGTATCTAAAAAGTTCAATAAATGTTTAATTAGCAACCAAATATCAAAATATTTCGCAACACATATGGAAGTATTTTACAAGTTCCAAGTTTAAAATCCAAAATAAGTTATCAAATGGAAACTAGCTAACTAAAATATGAAATCCAAAAGTAAGATGAATATTAAGATAAAGTGAACATTTAATTATTCTCAATCTAAGGTTCTAATAACCATCTTCCTAATCATCATCATCTAGTTCATTATCTATGCAAATATTGCATATTTGTATACTAAAACTGCAAAAGAGATCAAGATACAACTTCACACTCAACTATTTAAGTTGTACTACTCAACAACAATTATAGAGCATGTTCAAAAAAATCAATCAATCAATATGCAAATACAAGCATAGTAATAAAATTATATATAAGAAAAACATTTTTGTAATATTAGAACAAAAATTAGTATATTAATCAAACAAATTTAACAACATTATAGTTTAAAAGGTAGCAAAGCCAATATAAAATTTTCATTTAGAAATGATGAAACATTCCTTCATTTTGATTACAAGTGAACTAGAAAGTAGATAACATTTGCTTAGGTTAACATAATTATATAAATAAATAAATAAAAAGCCATAACATCACAACATAGAAATCTAAAAACCCTTAAAGCTTCATCAAACCAAAAACTTATCCCATAAAAAAAAATCCAAAATTGATGTTTTGGTAGGATCGGTAGGATCTCATACGATCCTATACGATTCTACACGATCCTATATACAATCCTACCATTTTTACGATCCTAGTGCAATCCTAAATGTTTTGGTGAGGTGAGATCGTAAAATCATGTGATCCTCCGATCCAGATCGCGATTTTGAGAAACATGGATACCATTATCTCTTTAATATTGATAAGTTGGCAAGCATATTTCTATTGATCTATGTATAAATTAATATATATTCATAAATAATAAATTGGAGATTATATTGCAAAATTTGCATAGTTCATGTTTGGGGTAATTTTGATTTTATACCTTAATGTTTGGATTATAGTAACATAGTTATGTCATTATTATGTTGTGATGAGGTACTTGTTGTAGTTATTATTTTCCAAAGTAATGGGTCCTAGCCCGCTTGGAATTTTCAGTGCGATGGTGAAAGTGGATGGCCCTATGAGAAAAAGGCCTTTTCCCACTGATTGTAATTGGTTAATGGAGATGGTGGGAGTTGAATTGGAATGACTTGACGCTAAAATGTCCACCCTATTCATCGGTTTTGATCTAAGGCTTATTTCCAAAAAGTTAAAGTAGACTGTTTCAATTCAGGAAAAAAAAAAAAAATCGAAAGACAGATGAGGTCATATATCCTTATAACTTTTGTTTACTTGACTTCCTAGAAAAAAGCAAGTCAAGGGGGCATATATATAAAAGTTGTGTTTACTAATATAAAAGTTGTGTTTACTAGACTTTCAAAAACAGCAAGTCAATGGAGGGCATATTAGTCATTTAAAATTCTCCAAGAAGAGTATTATTTATCAACTTTATAATGAATATATTACGGGTATAAATAAATGTTTTGACAATTACTATTAAACTCATGTAAAATTACTTTGAATGTTTGGCTCGACGTTTGTTCATCTAAAATTACTTTGTTTTAAATTCTATTAAACCCATGTAAGATATTATTTTGACTACATTGCCATTTACGGTGATGTAGAGGGGGTTGAAGCCAACATTGAAGTCATGGAAGATGTTTCCAGTGAGCTCGCCCGCACTGGATACTATTGGTAGGGCCTTGTGTTGGATTTCACATTTTGGGCCTAATGGGCATGAGATGAGGGTTATTATCGCTTTGATTCGGGACACTGTGTGTGTCACCTATTTTTATGGCTACCAAGTAACAAGTGTTTCTTATCTGCAACCATGAAGAATTTGACAGCAAAACCACAAAAATAAGCTTCGAACTACAATATTATTTCACCTTGTCAACCAAATTTATTACATAAGACAATTTTTTTTTAATGAATAAAAATAAAAAATAGCAGACAATGGTTGGAGTGTCTTCTCTACATAGGCGTTACCTTAGTAAATTCCTAGTCCAAGCCTGCAAGTAAGAGAACCAGTAAGATATAGTGTTATCTTATTCTCAAAAGGGTACTAGTGAGAATTGAACCAAACATATAAGGTTTTCCCTAAGTGCTTCCCATTATGGGAAAATTAATTACATAAACCTTGGCCCAAGTGAAAAAAAGTAATATTAATTGATAGGCCAAGAATGTATTGACCATTTGTGATGAATTAATTGATTAATTACCCAAGTTTATTAATTAATCAAATTAATATGCAATGTACGTGATAGCACAAACAAATCACCAACTAAAATATAATGTAGCGGAACATAAAGTTGACACATTGATTTGTTTACGAATTGAGAAAATCTCCGAGGCAAAACCCCACCGGGTGATTTCAAGATCACCACTCCCGAGAATTCACTATTATCACAACAAGCAATTACAAGTAAAGGAATCTCAGTACCTTATACCAACCTACAGTTGAACTCTTACCCCAATACCCAATTGGACTTGTTCTATAATGACAATCTCTCCTTATATTGCACGGCTCCCAATACGTAACTAACCAAAAGATACACGGATCTTAGTGCGCGACTTAATCACCAACTTGAGAAAGATGTTGGCTACAAAGTTCTTCAGTTCATTACACAATGAAGATCACGAAGTTGCTTGGTCACAAAACCCTAGGGCAAACTAGGTTTCTGGTCACAATTTGCATGAACAACACTTTGCTTCACACTTGTGCAATTGTGTTCATCGTGACGGCCCTTAAAATAATCTTTATATATGTTTAGGGTTGTGAGAAAAGAAAGCCCAAACATACATTCACGAATTGGATGAAAATTAGAACTTGAAATCTGTTTTCATAAATCTCGATAGATACCCTATTTATCGAGCAGCTATCAAGCCTCGGGCTGAAACAGCTTTTTAAGTCTCGATAGATACTAGCTGTTGAGCTTTCATGAATAACACTTCTTCACTTGATTCTTGGATAGACATGCATGGCTTTAACACTTGAACTTAATACCTTGTTTCTTGAAGCATTAAACACATCCTAAATCTACCCAATTACAAGTAAAGTGCGTTTTGTCAAAGGATTAGCCAATTACATACAAGATTCACATATGTTCCTAATATGATTCACATATGTCCTAACATTGATAATTGTTTGCTTTATATAAATTATTAGGACATAAGAACTGGATTCTTTGCTTGAAAGAACAACAAAAGTATAAATTGTTATTAAGTATAAGGTAGTATGGCTTCATAAATAATTTGTTCCTTTTTTTTAATTTATAATTTGGTTAGCATAAATAATTTGTTCCTACTAACTAGGGAATCATGCTTTAACAATTATGTTTTTTTAGTAATATGCCTAAAATACCTGGCTGGTTTACTTCCTAACGATTTAAAGTATTTGATGTTTAATTCTCAAAAAAAAAAAATTTAATGGTTCACCTGCTATATTCAAAAGATGAATCCAAAATGTCTTCTTTTTCTTTTTTGTAGGGGTGTTTTGCAAAGTGATTCTAGCATGTTCTAGGAACTACTTAATGAAAATATTTTTTACATGCGAACAGAATGTAGCAATGGCTTTGGAAAAAATATAGAAGAAAATTATAAAAATACTAATTTAACAGTGGTTGGCAAAGCAGCGCCAACTTAGTGGAATAATTTGGTTTCAAAGAAATTCTTTAACTCATGGTGGTTCTCTTCAAGATCCAGCTTATGTACTGCAACAAAGTCTTAAATTGCAGCATGATTTCCAGTCTTGTCTTAGATTGCTTGCTTTGGCTAGAGGATTTACTAGATGTTATTTCCTCTGTTTTAGCAGAGGATGTATCACGTTTCAATTGCATTGGGGCTTAAACTCTAGCGTTGGGGTAATTCCTTGACTGCGTCTCACGTGTCTAGGATGAGTTTTAGTTCTTGGCTGTGTGCTTTGTTGGTTTTAGTAGCTCTAGCTATTGGCTAATGGCTATGTGCCTACTGCTGCTGAGGGCTGTGTGATGTCTGTTCGATTTTGGCTTCTTGACTGCCTCATTTTTCTTTGTACCATATGTTAGCTTAATACAGTTCTAAGTTTCTAACTGATTCATCCACACACACACACACACAAAACGATCATCATTTTGTAAGTTATTACTTTAAGGATTAGTAATATTTGGGACACAGACAAGTACGGCTAGATTCTTTTTATCGCCCACTTTCTTTTTTCTCAAACAAAATATAAAATAAAATTTTATGTGGTGGAAAATGAAAAATTATGTAAATATCTCATTCACGTAGGTTTGGCCCAATTGGAATCAAGATTGCGAGGCCAAGGTCATGGTTCCTCACATAACTCAATATTTTAAATTTCATTCCATACTAATCGTTCCTATTGCGTGCAATGCACATGACTTACCTAAAATGATTATATACAATCACTTAATAACAAGACTCTCCCTTTTATTGTGACTGAATTTGACCACAAAGAGTCTACCTGTCTACATGATATCAAAGACACAAAAAATGACGAGAATGTAAATGGATTTTGCAACACATACCCTGAATAGTCTTAAGACTCTTAGTTGAATGTGACACATTTATTCTTGATACAGGTGATAAATAGAAGCACAGTTCAAATACCAACAAAATTAATATTATTGCGAGGGATGTTGAATCTCTCTTCTTCATATCGCTATCAGATCCAAGCTTTTCTGTAGATTATTTTGATTTTGATACCAAGATTGAAGCTTTCCTATCTACTAATCCTTACTAGCTCTAAAGCTCCTCTATTGAAGCTTTTCAATCTAAAACTTCAAGCAAAATAAAAAGGGTTAAACAGAGGTATTAATGAAGAACAAAGAAATCTAAGAAATTTGTAAATCTTTTGCTCAATCTGATGTCTGATTTCTTGACTTAAAACTTTCTTTGGAAGAAGTTTTGGAGAGAGAGAGAGAGAGAGAGAGAGAGAGAGTGCAACCCCATGGAAGAGACGTGGGAAGCATTAGAGGGTGCAAGCTCACATGTTAGAGCATTACCATCAAGTGTGCCAAATGCCAAATATTTGGCATTTGGCACACCAAACACTAAGAGCATTCACATTAAAGTTCTCAAACGCTAAAAATGTTATTTTTTAGCATTTTTGAGATAAAAACATCTCTACATTAAAGCTGGTGAATCTTAAAATTTTTAAAATTCAGCTACAGTACAATCTCATATTTGAGACCACAGATAAGGGAAATAATATTTAAAGGAATAAAAAAATTATAAAGAAATAATATTTAAATGAAGTTGTAAGAAAAATAGAAGTTTTGATGTTTGGTATATTGTAAAATGAGGTGTTAAAATTATAAAAGTAGTGTTTTGAGATTGTAAATGCTAAAATTTTTACAATTGTTGATGAAAATGTTCTAAAAAACCATTCTCATGAGATGTTCTAAATACTATAAATTTTGATACACATGAACAGTACTGTTCCATCTTTGGAACGGTACTGACTACTATGCTAAAAAAAAATTATTCATTTTCTCTCTCTTCTTTTATGAATTTTCTTTCTTCTCTCTCTTACTTTTATCTTCTTTCTTTCTCCGCCTATTCCTTATCTTCTGTCACTCCCTCTTCCCTTTTTCTCCTTCTTTCTTCTCCAACATCTTCACCTCTCTCTTTCTTTCTTTTTTCTTTTTTCTCTTTCACTTTCGTGTGTTCATTTTACTACTATTTTGTTTCACACTTTCTCTTTGAACAAAAACCCAGTTGGAGTTTTGTAGTTTCAAACCTCTCCCTTTTTCTTTTTTTCCTTTTTATCTTTTTTCTGTCACTTTCTCTACAATGGTTATGGTTGGTTGATTTTGAGTTTTGGTTATGGTTGACAGTGGTGGTGGATTGTGGTGGTTGTAGTTGTCATCGATCTCACTCAGCCAAGCTCAATCTCGCCAATCTCACTCACGGTCCAGTCACGGCCGATCTAACCCCAAGGCCGGCGTCGATCCCTCTTCCCTCTCCTCCCAGTTCACCTTTTACTCTACCTCTCTCTGGTTGTGGGGTTATATATATATATATATATATATATATATATATATATATATATATATATAAAATGTGGCATTGGTGGATGTGGGTTTGTGCCGGTGGTAGCTGTCGGTGTTGTTATAGTAGTGGACGTTGGTGGCTGTTGTTACGGCAGTGGTGGTTATGCCGTTGTTATTGTTGTTGTTAATGATGATGGGAGGAGTTAATGTATTATTTTAATGTGTTGTAAATATTATTTTAATGTATAGAATTGAAAAATAAAATATGTGATGAGTGGAATATTGTAAAATGATGTGGTGTAATAATAAAGTAGGCTTTTAGCGTGTCAAAATGGCATTTTTTTTTTATAAAAGAGCTGATGGTAATGCTCTTAGGCTGTGATTTAAAAGAGACAGCTAAATTACATTATAAAACCATTTAAGTAGAGAAAGACATCCTAGCTTAACCCTCCTAAAAAAAATAAGGAAAAAAAGAGAATCCAAAGTACCCCATCAAAGCTTAATGATGATTAATCATTTTTGCTAATTCGAAAAATGATTAATGTGATGTAATGTCGATCATGAGTTAGAGTGCATTTTTCTTCACATGATTGAACAACACTTTTTATAGAAGAAATTGAACAACACTTGGTTGAAGCAAAATGTTATATATTGACATAATTTAAGAGTTTACCTTTATGCATAATTGGAGAATGATTTGTAGTACTATTTCAAACTCATCAAAGATATGAACCAAATAACCACGCTAAGATCACATTAATCATTAATTTTTATGGAATCTTTTTGTTTTTGGCAGTAATTCGGGGACGGGCCCCCTGACTCTTTCACCTCATTAAAAAAAAAAAAAAAAACGAGAGAAATTTTTGGCCCTTTGGAATATTTAATATTTTGGATTACTGCTTTATAATATATATATATATATATATATATATATATATATTAAATTTTATTTTAGATTCTTCTGAAAAAAATTTCAAAAAAAAATTCTTCTTAAAAAAACAAAGATCCTTTTCAAAACTAATAATTTATAATTTATTTATTTATTTTAGATTATAGATATAATTATAAATTCACAGTATATGAAATATTAATGTGAATTTCTGCCCTTTTGAATATTTAATATTTTGGATTACTACTTTATAATATATAAATATATTTTAAATTTTATTTTAGATTCTTCTGAAAAAAATTTCAAACAAAAAAAAAAGATTCTTCTTAAAAAAAACAAAGATCCTTTTCAAAACTAATAATTAATTATTTATTTATTTCTTTTAGATAAGAGATATAATTATAAATTCACATTATATGAAATATTAATGTGAATTTTTGGCCCTTTTGAATATTTAATATTAATAGGTTTGTTTTGGTGCAATCATTTTTCCCTTAACCAACATAACATCCAATGTCTTCTCAAAAAAAAAAAAAAAAAAAACATAACATCCAATGCATCCTGTAAGCCAACACGTAGTTAGGCAATGTTATTAGTATGACAAATATTTTAGTTGCACACTTTAATTTGGTGTACATTAACTACATATTTTTTGCACATCCAATGAAAGACAGGGTTATCTAGCTAGGTTGAGTAAAAAGAAAAGTATCCTAGAGGTTGTAGTTGATGGATGTTTCTGTGCAATAGAGGAGGAACATGTTTGAACCTTGTAGAAACTATATTCTCCCCCTTACCCTGATTATATTAATTGAGTTACATCTCAAGCAATGCTCTCTGTTAGAATGAGTGGGCCTTTATCCATCTTTGCCATCCAAAAGTGAACCCAAACCTACGTATGGATATTGCCAAATAGGTCCAACCCTATTACATTCAAAAGCCTATTGGGCCAAGCTGTAAGCACTAAGCAGCATTAATTGTATTTTTTTAATTGGATCTCTTCTTACAATGGAAATATCCCAACATCAACAAATCTTAGGTCACAAATTTTGTTTGGAATTGACTATAGATCCTCAACAAAATTGGTTAGGGTCAATCACATATCATCAATTGTTGAAATAATAGTCCAATCCCGTTAGACGAAAATTCAAAAGACTTTATAGTTTAAAAGATTTAAGAAATTCACAGCATTACCTTCTAAAATATGGTTTAGACTTTTAGATTGGCAGCATTGGATAGAGCAAGTAAGGCCGGCTTCATAGCTTGGGCTTCTCCCTTAATCAGTGAATCTTCCGTCTTTTATCCCTGCATGCTACTGTTGAGACCACCCAAACATCCATGATAGCAGCATCAAAGTTTAATTTTTCATTTTCTCTTCTAATTAGCCCTTCTTGACAGCATGTTCATGAGCTTCTGGCTTCTTAAATTAGCAAATTACACTCGTTTTGTGCATTTGGATTGGCATCTTTTCAGTAATTTATTTATTTTATGACTTTCCTTAACAAGACTATTAACTAAAATTATTATACATTTGAAATACATACATACATACATACATACATACATACATACATATATATATATATATATATAAAGTCAAACCATGTAAAAAAATAAAGAGGTTGGTTTAGTGGTTCCTAAGGTCTCATGATATCAATGAGATTCTTGGTTTGAAGCTCGAGGGAATAGTCACACCCTCATTTTGCCAAAAAAAATCAAGAAAAACACACAATTATACCAATTTTACAAGTGTAAATCAATAAATTATTGGCAAATGCATTTTTTCTAAAAAAAGTATTATGCATTACAACTGCTGATTGAATATTTAATATTTTTTGACAAATGACTTTAGGCACTCGTTAAAATTTAAAAATGCCTCTGTTTTAAGATGAAAATGGCACTGAATTGTTGGTGGCTATCAATCTTCAACTAACTAAAAGGATTCCCTCATTTGTCCAAAAAAAAATCAAGAAAAACACACAATTATACTAATTTTATAAGTGTAAATCAATAAATTATTGGCAAATGTATTTTTTTCTAAAACAATATAATGCACCACAACTACTGACTGAATATTTATTTTTTTTTGACAATCGACTTTAGGCACTCATTAAATTTTAAAAATAACCCTGTTTTAAGATGAAAATGTGATTGAATTGTTGGGGGCTATCAATCTTCAACTAACTAAAAGGGTCACTACAGACCATTTGATATCTAGTAAATTAAAATATTACAAATCATGACTCTATGTTGTCCCTTGTCCCTTGTCCCTTGTGCCTTATTTTTTTTATTTATGTTTTTATTTCTAGAAGTGATTTAGTGATTTGTATTAAGCAATGGTGAGTTGGTGACATACTTTTATATATATATATATATATATATATATATATATATATATATATATATATTGGTATATTTATATACAATGGTAAGAATTATAATAATTATTTCATTACACTTAACTAGGCTTCTCTTATTACACACTTAAATACAATTATTACAATTGCTGTAAATCTATAGCAAGTACCTTCGCTAGTGTTAATCTTCACCTACGTAAGTTCACTCCAAAATTTCTCACTAGCCAATCCGTCCTTCTTGAGGTGACAACATGTCTGGTAAGGAATCCAATTACCAATCCACAAGCATATCCAATCACTACCACTTTCCAACAAAATCCTTCTCCCAATGATGATTCATGTCTCATTTCAGAAGTTGGCATCTCATTATTTCCACATTTCTTAGACAATTGAAAGCCACACAAACCAAAGTTTCCCTCGAAAGAGGAACTCTGAAATGTCAAAAACTGCCCACCTTGTGGAATTGGACCAATAAGTTAATTTTGAGAGAGGTTTAAATACTCAAGAAATGTGAGACTTGTTAGTTGCTGAGGAATTTCACCAAAGAGGCTATTTTGAGAAAGATCCAAAGATTCAAGCGCACTTATGTTTCCCAACGATGATGGGATATGGCTCATAAATTGATTGCTTGATAAATTGAGTACAATTAGCCCTTTGAGGTTCCCCACACTATCTGGAATTTCTCCATAAAATCTATTGTCAGAGAGATCAATAGCTGTGAAGATGGTCAAGATTTTTACGAATTCCAATTCTACTCCCTTACTCACTATAGTCATTGAGTCTTTGTAATAATTGAAGTCATCACCCATGTACCCTGGTTGGGATTTGTCGTTGCCAATGACCTTTGAGATTGCACTCCAGTTTTGAAAGTACTCTGATGGTAATTTGCCAAAGAAATTATTGTGAGAGAGGTCAATGACATGCAACTTAGATAAGCCAAACGGTATATCATGATCCCATATAGGACCATGGAATTCATTTGCTCGCAAGACAAGAATTTTTAACTCTGGTAAAGACTCCAACCAGAAAGGGAATGTATCATTCAATTTGTTATTTCCAAGATTCAAAACTTCTAGCATTTTACATTTGACTAGTGATCGTGGAATCTTCCCATGTATTTGGTTGTGATTCAAGTCTAGTGTCACCAAACTACATCCATTTTTGAATGTTTCTGGCAAGTTTCCTTGAAAGTGGTTATTTTTCATAGCCAATACTGCAAGAGAATTGCTTGAGTTCAGCAAACATTGTGGAATTTGACCAATCAATTGGTTGTCAGACACATCAAGGATTTCTAGAGCATGCACCTTAAATATTATTGGAGGGATACTTCCAGTAAAATTATTTTTTGAGGCAAAAAAATAATTTGTAGACAATGGGGGAGTTGGAAATGACTCTTGGAACATGTTGGAACTCAAGTCTAAAAGGTACATATTTTTCCATGGAAGAACTACTGGTGGTTGCTCAAATTTGCTTAAAAGGTTAAAAGAAAGATTTAAGTAACCCAGTGTCTCTTTTCCAACATTCCAAAACCATTTAGGTATTTTGCCTTCAATGTTGTTCTTGGAAAGGTCTAAAGTTTGCAATTCATTTTGGGCTTTTAGAAAATCAGGAAATTCAGTCAAATTGCAAGAAGACATTGACAAAGATGAAAATTTGGGGAGGGTTGAACTGATATTTTCTTTTGAAAACAATACTTTGTTACCTGAAAGATCGAGACTGCGAAGCTCTTTAAGCTCAATGAAATTGTTCAACTCTACCTTGCCCTTTAAGTTGATTGAAGAAAGCTGTAGCATTTGTAGCTTAGTGAAATTGACAATTGACCTTAGAATCGATTCATTCATTTTGTTTTCACTCAATCCAAGGACATGTAATGGTGATAAAGAGTTATTTTGGAATGTGAGAGGGACAATGAGCTGATTTTGATCTAGAAATAGTGTAGACAATGAAGGGATTGTAAACAAAACAGAGGGAATGGCCTCCGTGAGTGAGTTTTGAGACAAGTCAAGGTATGACAAATGTGGAAGTATACTTATTTCAGATGGGATTTTCCCTTTCAACTGATTTCCGCTGAAATCTATCGAGCGGAGTTTAGTAATATTTGTTAGCCAAATTGGGAAGCCACAGTCAAAATTGTTCTGCGAAAGGCTTAAGACTTCTAGTTGTGTAAGATTTCCCAAGAAAGGTGGTACTTCCCGATAGTTAAGGATTTTGGTAAGTTCTAGATAAGTGAGTTTTGCAAGGTTCCCCAATGTTGATGGAAGCTGACCATTGAAATAGTTACATGAGAGGGAAAGATAAGTAAGCTGTGATAGGTTTCCAATGAAAGGGGGAATTTCTCCTGAAAATTTACTTGAATAAAGATCCAAATAATTTAAGGACTTAAGTTTGTTGATTGAATTGGGCAATTCCCCGAAAAAATTTGTATAGGAAAGATCTAAAACACTCAAGGACCCAAGGTTGTCAATTGAATTGGGAAATTGCCCAGAAAATTTTGTTAAGGAAAGATGCAATTGCTTTAGGGAACTACGAGATTGAAATTTAGGAAGAAAACCAGCAAGTTTGTAGTTAGATGACAGATCAATGAATTTTATCCTGGGCAATAGGAAAATATTCGTTGGAAATTCACCTTGCAAATTGCAGCCAGACAGAGTAAGAGAAGTCAAGGAAGATAAATTTGCCAGTGATTGAGGTAGCGACGATGAAATGTTCACTTCGCCTAGATGAAGTTCTCTCAAATATGTCATGTTCTGGACAAGTGCTTCAAGATCAATTCTTCTGAGATCCAACAGTTTAGAATCATAATAATCACCAACAACATTGTATTTAAAATAATTGAAAGAGAGATCAAGTGAAACCAAATTGGATAGCCATGAAATTTCCGACGGGATTCGGCCATGTAAGAAAGAAAAAGAGAGGTTGAGATGGGTCAACCTCACAAGCTGGCCAAATTCAGGTGGGATTGTAGAGGAAGAGAAGTTGTTGGAGTCAAGGTTGAGTTTCTGAAGGTGACACAAACTGAAAAGACTGCTGTTAGAGTTGAGAGGCCCATAAAGCCAACTGTTGCTCAGGTCCAAGCCAATCACCTCACCATTCTCTATATCGCATGTGACCCCATCCCAGGAACAACAATCACTATCTGCCTTCCAAGACTTCATCTTTGGATAAGAACCATTATAGTAATCAGGGTAATCATAGTAACTATAGTACCTATAGTACTCAGGTTTAGTATACATTCTCTTTTCAACAAATTCTTGCCTTAGTTGCAGCAAATGAGCACTTTGGTCAGAGAGGCAATGATGTTGAGAGGAAGTATTAGAGGCAGTTTGAGAAAGAGAAATGAAGAACAAACAAGAGGCAAGGAATAAAGGCAAGTATTGATGATTCATTTTCCCCATACTGAACATCTTTACAGCAGAGGAAGTAAATGGAGAATTGGGTGGCAAGTGTTATAAGCGATAAAGAAGCAATGATATGAGTGGATATTTATACACACAATAGTGCAGATAATGGGGAGCCAAGTTGAAAGGACTAAAGTAACTGGATATTAATCTTTATCTTTATTTATTATATTTTGTGGTCTAAATCGAATTGGATTTCACCATATTGATTTAAAAGGACCGTCTGATATAATTAAATCTTAAGAGCTATCAGTATTGACGGGAATTTTCTTTCCATAATACACCGTTGTGATTGTGAAGGTGCTCATCTGATTCCTACTATGCTAGAATCCACTAAAAGGTGCCGAATATATGTTTTCTCAAAAGGCATTTTATATTGAAAAATAATTTTAGTAGTGACATTTTTCGGTTCTTATCAACAAAGTGGAGGATATCTGGGAGTCTTTTGGCTAAAAATTGTAAAAAATGGAGTTTATTGTGGTTATAGGTACTATTTAAAGTTATTTAGAAAAATGAGGAGAGAGACTGAATTTCGGCAATGGTGTTGCCGAAATTGCAAGAAAAAAGTAGAATGTATCAGGGGAGAGAGAAAATTGAATTTCGGTAATGAGATTACCGAAATTCTTGTCCTGCCTATACTGCCAAGCCTGCCCATGAAGTGCCCAAAATGCTGAAATGGAAACCAATTGTGCCATCCGTGAAGTGCCCAAAATGCTGAAATGGAAACCAATTGTGGCTATGGCATTGCCGAAAATGAGAGGGAATAAAAAAAAATTTGTGGCAACCAAGTTGTCGAAGATGGAGGGAAAAAAAATGCTGCGTCCATAACATTTTTCATGACAAATTACAAGTGGTTAGTTATTATTGGTTTAAATTTAAACCTAATACTAAGATAACTTTTTTGCCTTAATATTAACAATCAGTAACAACCTACTACTTAGGATTTGTTGTGAAAATGTTGTGATGTATCATTTTAAAAAAAAATCGTAGTTTCAAAATAGAAAGGAAAAAAAAAAAGTGGCAAATTGTTTTGTGGCAATTGCATTGCCGAAATAGAGGGAAAAAAAAAAAAAAAAAAAACAATTTGCCACTTTTTTTTTCCTTCTATTTCGGCACCACGATTTTTTTTAGAAATGATACGTCCACAATATTTTTACAACAAATCTTAACTGGCAGGTTGTTACTGATTGTTATTATTGGGGCACAAAAGTTATCTTAGTATTAGGTTTAAATTTAAACCAATAATAACTAACCACTTGTAATTTGTCGCGAAAAATGTTGTGGACGCAGCATTTTTTTTCCCTCCATTTTCGGCGACTTAGTTGCCACAATTTTTTTTTTCTCCCATTTTCGACAATGCCATTGCCACAATAGATTTTTTTTTTTTTGTTTTTTTACTTTTTTCCCATTTTTGGCAATGTCATTGCCACAATTGAATTTTTTTTTTTTTTTTTACTTTTCTCCCATTTTCATCAATGGCACTTCAATTGGTTTTTTTTTTTTTTTTTACTCTTACTTTTCTCCCATTTTCGGCAATGGCACCTCAATTAGTTTTTTTTTTTTTTCTTTTTCCCCCATTTTTGTCAATGACATTGCTACAATTGTTTTTATTTGGGCACTCACTCGGGCAATGGTTTGGGCAGCAGGAATTTTGGTAATGGGATTGCCGAAATTCAAATCTTGCCATCACCTACAAATTGATTTCTCTCTCATACTTTTTTATGCAATTTCGGCAACGCTGTTGCCGAAATTCAGTCTCTTTCCTCATTTTACCAATAAGTTTAAACAGTGCCTATAACAACAAAAAACTTCATTTTTTGTAATATTTAGCCAAAAGACTCTATTAAAGCTGGCTTGTCTACCAAAAAAGATAAGTTTGAGGAACATCATATATAAGAACAATTTACGAAAACCTCACTTCAGCAATGATAGACAACAAATAAATAAATAAAATAAACCAACTAATTTATTAAAATAAAATGTGTTGAAATGAGTAATTCAAAAGAGTAGAGTCAAAGGGCTTGTAACTAAATTGAAACTTCTCCATGCATAAAGTGCTTGGAGGATTGAGAGAAAAGGATTTGAGAGGTAGGTTAGCAGCATATTTTAATTATCTTAAAAAAATAAAAATAAATAAATAATAAAAAATAAAAAAGAGTAAAAGCTGCATAACATGACAGAGAAGGAACAAGCTATATATGCCCAGCCACGCAGTGGCAGCTTAGATGTCACTAATTACTTTCTCTAGATTGGCTAAAGGTTTTTACTTGTTATTAGCTTCTTGCACTAAAGCTATAATTTTAAATTAAAACGCTACATAAAGGAAAAAAAAGGTTCTTACAATGGCATTCCAATGCTCCTGGTTCCATCATCCTTGTCAAATTAACCACATCTCAGATTGGCTTTCTTCCAAATTAAAATAATAATAATAATAATAATTAATTAAGAAACTCTAAATCATACTAAGAATAAGATTATTTCTTTGAACTTTAGGTTTTCATTTCAAACGTAAGTTGTGGCTTTATTTATTTATTTCTATTTTGAGTGGACGCAATTATAGAAAAATTAGGTATCGAAAAAGAACAGTATACATAAAAATTAACGTTTGCATAATAGAATTTCTCTCTCTTCTTCTTTTTTTTCTTTGTTTTTGCCATTTATCTGCAAGAAAGAACATTCTTGAAGAATTATCTAATTGGATTTTGGAATGATTATATGATCTGTTAGTGCTAAATACTGACTAGTCTAATCTTTGACGTATTGAGTAAGTAGCAATTCAGAGAATGCATAGACAAGGATGGACTCAGGATTTTAAACTAGAAGAGGTCGGAAGATAAGAAAAAAAACAAAACAAAACAAACAAACAAAACTTATGTACAATACCTTAGGTGTTGTTCCTTAGGTTCCCCTCTTAAGATTCAGTCATGTGTCTACTTCACTAAAAAAATATACTTCATTCCCATGAAAAAAAATTCACATGGCAGAATTTTAAAATTAGAATCTAAGAAACAGCACCTAAGTACAATACCTAAGTCTTGGTCAAAAAAAAAAAAAAAACTTCAAATAGGCATCTATATAGTACTAACAAATTATAAATACATAAAATTGGTGTGTCTTAACACAAAATTGAGAAGCAATCTACCCAAAAAAAAAAAAAAAAAAAGTTTTTTTAATACTAGGCTAGCTAGGATTTTTATTTTTATTTTTATTTTAAAGTTAGAGCATTCACACTAGTAGTGCTAAAAAATTTAGCTTTTAACACCTCAAAAAGTTATTTTGTTTATTTTACCATCTCACTTTACAATACACTAAATATCAAATGTTCTATTTTTTACCACTTCATTTAAAATAATATAAACAACTCATTAAAATAATAAAGGAAGAGAGAATTCAAGTTTTTAAATTGAAGGAAGAGAGAGAATCTTAATAAAATATTGTATTTTATTTTTAATAATTTGCTACAATCAAATAGTATTTATACCAATTTACTGAAGTTGTAAAAAAAATTTAGTTTTAACTTTTTCAATAACACATGGTTTTTTGGTTCTTTTGAGGTAAAATAACTATTTCTTTGCTAAAATACAATCACCATTATGAATATTTTTATTGTTTTTGTTAAATTTTTGAGTTGGATAATTGCTAGTTGAGCTAGACTAATTGGGAGTAAGGGGCCTAAGGTTTTGAAAGTGGCCCAAATACATAAATGAAATATATAACAAGTATAAAAAATTTAAAAAAAAAATTGGGCAAAGGGGGTTGGGCCCCCACCTGGGTCCGTCCTTGCATAGACTACGCATGTCCAGGGCGGAGCTAAATGTTAAAAGGGGAAGGGGGGCATGGCCCCCGAAACATGTGAGTTAGTCCAATAATGTTCTTAAAAAAATTGTCCAATTGGTCTTAGTAGTTATATAGAATGTATTGTTTCTCAAATTCATTTTTTGTTATAAAATGTGTTATCACATCTCTTAAAATTTAGGATAATTCATATTTTTGAACACTCCATTAGTTCAATGGAAAAAATTTTAATCGCAATGGTAGACAATTTGGTCACTTATATTGAAAATGAAAATTTTAAGGATTTCACTATAGGAGATGGTGTTTGAAAATGAAAAATACTAAATTCTGTGTGTGTAAAATGTATGTGTTTGTGTATATATATGAAAGTTTGTATAAACTAATAAATTAGCAACACAAATCTGGCCCCTCCAAATAAATATTTCTCGCTTGGCCTCTACCCAACACATTCTACTATCAAGTCTAAGTGTTTAAACTAAATCATAAAAATTCTTAACCCACCAAAGAAGCAAAAGAGAATAGGTGATTCCGTAAGCAATATCAAAAGCAAAATTGCAACCTGAATAACACTTATGAAACATAACACACTTTGGTAGTTGGATTAAGAATTTTTAGTGTTTTTAAAAGTGATTCCAAATTAAATATAATTTTTAATATTATATTTATTCACTATGAAATAAGTAAAGGATGTCCACAGATCGATTGGGATCTGGTTTAGGGACGAACAGCCACCCAATCCTATCAACTCTAGTTTGGAATTGCTACCACCTGGGTACATGGGTCTTAGTTTGACTACCACGACTTTACTATTCCAATGGTTGGATTGGTCGAAACCACAAGATCAAGTTGAGATATAGTCAATCATGGCAGAGCTATTACTTCCAATGGGGATTCGATGGATGTCAACAGATCTGTTCTAGATCTCACCAGATTTGATTGAGATCTCATCAGATCTGGACAGAATCCAACCATCTTCTTTAAGAATTTTAAGTGATTAAGGATGCTAACACTACCATTGACTTGCTTTTCTAGAGACTTTCTAGAAAAGCAAGTCAATGACAGAGTAATCGTATCCTTAATCATTTGACTTAGACCAAGTTAACACTCAAACCTCACTATGATCTCCGTATTCATTGGTTTTTATTTATGCGGACTATGTGGATTTTTATTTATGGTAAGAAAAAGTTTAAAGGATATATATATATATATATATATATACACACACACACATAGAATAGTCCTTTAGAGCTCTGAATTAAAATAGGAGTAAGTTTAGTGTCACAAACTTTTCTACAATTCTGCCACAACTTTATTATGTGACGACTTGTGAATGATGGATAAAATAGTGGGTCTATGTGGGTCCATAATTTCACCACTCACGAGTCGGCCACGTAACAAAATTGTAACAAACTTGTAAAAAAATTTGTGGCATTAAGTGTTGTTTCTTAGATTCCACTCTTAAGATTTAGTCATATAGCTACTTAACTAAAAAATATATTTCTATCCCATGAAAAAAAAATTCACATGGCTGAATCTTAAAAAGCAAACCTAAGGTACGGTATTGTACCTTAGTCTTGCTCATATATATATATATATATATATATATATATATATATATTAAACTTTTCTTTGAGATTATTTTTTTTCTTGATAGATAGTATATGAAACATACGGCGTCTGTTTTATGAAGATTCTTTTTTATTATCAGGTCAAGACATCAATTAGTTTTTTGTGTAAGCGAAATTGAACTCCAGATACTTTATTCAACAACAATTACAAGAGATTTTATTATTTGAACTAAGTAGAACCCAACTCTTTTTGAAGAATTTCAAGTGATAAGGACACTAACACATTGCCATTGACTTGCTTTTCTAGAAAGTCTGGTAAACAAAAGTTTTTAAGGATATATAGTATAGCCCCCTTTTGCTCTAAATTAAGATAGTCTACTTAAATCAAAACCAATGAATACGGTGATCATTGTGACATTTTAGTGTTAAGTTGGTCTAAATCAAATGATTAAGGACACTAACACTCAGTCATTAACTTGCTTTTCTAAACAGTTTGGTAAACAAAAGTTTAAAGAATAATATATATAGCATAGCCCCTTATTGCTCTGAATTAAAATAGCCTACTTAAATAAAAACTAGTGAATACGATGATAATGATGACATTTTAGTGTTAAGTCAATCCAAATCAACTCCCATTAACTCTTTTTTTTTTTTTTTTTGGAAAAACAACTCCCATTAACTTGATTATCAAAAAAACAAGTCTCATTGACAATTGTTATTAGTGGAAGAACAAAACCATATCAATACATTTTATATCAATCGTATAGAGTTTGCGAAGGCAATTGCTTATAATTTAATATTTTATAGGAAGATAATTGTCCCAGAAGACCATATGTCACAGCAACACAATTGTTAAGTAATTAATATTAATACTACCATTGACTTACTTTTGTAGAAAGTCTGGTAAACAAAAGTTTTTAAAATATATATATATATATATATATATATAGCATAGCCCTTATTGCTCTGAATTAAAATAGCCTACTTAAATAAAAACCAATGAATACGATGACAATGATGACATTTTAGTGTTAAGTCAGACCAAATCAACTCCCATTAACTTTTTCTTTTTCTTTTTTTGGAAAAACAACTCTCATTAACTTGATTATCAAAAAAACAAGTCTCATTAACAATTGTTATTAGTGGAAGAACAAGACCATATCAATTCATTTTATATCAATCGTATAGAGTTTGCGAAGGCAATTGCTTATAATTTAATATTTTATAGGAAGTTAATTGTCCCAGAAGACCATATGTCACAGCAACACAATTGTTAAGTAATTAATATTAATACTACCATTGACTTACTTTGGTAGAAAGTCTGGTAAACAAAAGTTTTTAAGATATATATATATATATATATATATATATAGCATAGCCCCTCATTGCTCTGAATTAAAATAGCCTACTTAAATAAAAAAACCAGTGAATACGATGATAATGATGACATTTTAGTGTCAAGTCAGTCCAAATCAACTCCCATTAACTTTTTTTTTTTTTTTTGGAAAAACAACTCCCATTAACTTGATTATCAAAAAAACAAGTCTCATTGACAATTGTTATTAGTGGAAGAACAAGACCATATCAATACATTTTATATCAATCGTATAGATTTTGCGAAGGCAATTGCTTATAATTTAATATTTTATAGGAAGATAATTGTCCCAGAAGACCATATGTCACAGCAACACAATTGTTAAGTAATTAATATTAATACTACCATTGACTTACTTTTGTAGAAAGTCTGGTAAACAAAAGTTTTTAAGATATATATATATATATATATATATATATATATATATATATATATAGCATAGCCCCTTATTGCTCTGAATTAAAATGGCCTACTTAAATAAAAACTAGTGAATACGATGATAATGATGACATTTTAGTGTTAAGTCAGTCCAAATCAATTCCCATTAACTTTTTCTTTTTTCTTTTTTTGGAAAAACAACTCCCATTAACTTGATTATGAAAAAAAAAAGTCTCATTAACAATTGTTATTAGTGGAAGAACAAGACCATATCAATACATTTTATATCAATCGTATAGAATTTGCAAAGGCAATTGCTTATAATTTAATATTTTATAGGAAGATAATTGTCCCAGAAGACCATATGTCACAGCAACACAATTGTTAAGTAATTAATATTAATACTACCATTGACTTACTTTTGTAGAAAGTCTAGTAAAAAAAAGTTTTTAAGATACATATATATAGAGAGAGAGAGATATAGCCTACTTCAATAAAAACTAATGAATACGGTGATACTGATGACATTTTAGTTTTAAGTCACTCCAAATCAACTCCCATTAACCTAATTATCAAAAAAAAAAAAAAGTCCCATTAACAAATTATAATCAATGACAACAAAGCCTTTGTCTCGTGGGCCTATCCACTTTCAACTTCACACTTAAATTTCCAAGAGGGGTAGGACTAACCACATATGACAATATGAATAAATAAATCAATCGTCTAAAGTTATTAGTGGGAGAACAAGACCATAATTGTTTGTAATTTAATATTTATATGGAAATAATTATCCTATGGGACCATCTGTCACGGCAACACAATTGTTACTAGTGGGAGAACAAGACCATAATTGTTTGTAATTTAATATTTATAGGGAAATAATTGTCTTGCATGAACACAATTGTTATTAGTGGGAGAACAAGACCATATCAATACATTTTATGAATATTGAGTTGGTGACACCATATCTCCGCTATTAATAAGTTGGTAGAGTATGATATAGTCTGAAATTTTATTTAGGAGATTAAATTCTATAAAGATGTGGTGCAAAACCTCCAGTCTTAACATGCCACATCGTTATATTACATACTAAAAAATAGGCTCAATCACACTTAATCAATTCTAATATTCATTTGAAAATCCAACTTAATTAGGAGTTTATTGAAATGTTATTATGTGTGATAAGATGTATTGAGTTTTAAGTGAAAAACTGATGTAACAATCTCTTATTAGATAGTGTAAAACATGAGTTTTACCTCATCCTTACAGATTCAGACTTTTTATTCTGAATGGTATACACTGCAGATATGACTAAACAGCTACAATAATTACTTCCTTGGTTAATACTATCCCATCATCCAATAGTCTGATTTTGGGTTTTTTTTTTATATAGTACTATAGCAGGGTTGAAGTTTAATTTTCTTTTTTACTTTTTTTTTTTTTTTTTTTAGAGAGAGTTTCAACTTATGACGTCCGCTCTTGATGATAGCTTTTTATCATCAAACTAAGACACCAATCGGTTTCTGGTGTAGGTAAGGATTGAACCCCAGATCTCTTATTCAACCATTAAAGATTTTACTAGTTGAGCTAACTGTGACCACTCTTTTTTACTTTATAATAATCCATTCCTTGCAACATATTCATGAGCTTCTCTCATCTTAAATTAACCTATTACACTTGTTCTGTTCGTTTTGATGAGCATATTTTTTCTTTCAAAAAAAGAAAAGAAAAAAAGATGAGCATATTTTTTGGTAATTTATTCAATTTATCACACAATCACACTAAATCGGTACCTGTAAATCAATAAACTATTGGCAAGTGGGTTTTTTTTTTTTTTTTTTCCTTTCAAAAAAGTGCATTGTAGCTTATAATTGAATATTTAATAATATTTTTGAAAATTAACTTCAATTACTTGTTAATAATACCCCTCTTTTAAGATAAAAATGGGATCAAGCTGAAATTTTCGGTTTGATCTACATGAAAACATCCATTTGGGGGCTATCAATCTTCAACAAATTAATTGGCCACTAAAGCAATAGAGCTAACACCATCTGAATATCTATTCAAGAATTGGTTATTGGTCACACATTTTGTAAGTGCTAAGATTTGCAGCTCTCTGATCAAACTTAATTTTGCTTCTACTACAGAACCTACTCAGCGGTTTAATATGCTACGTTATAAAACAACATAACATGTCAATAAGTGATTTTGGCCTGGCAAAATATATTTTATCTAGCCCTGAGTGTTACAGTATTTTTTTTTTTTTTTTTTTTTTTGCGTTATGCTTCACTGAAAGCGTTTGTTTTTTGTTTTTCATGAATTCCACAATATAATAATAATAATCAACAAAAAAATAAGTTATTGAATCATCTAATGTTCTTTCAACATTTATGAGTTATGACTATCATCACTATCCCTCCTTGTTCATGAATTTCTTGGCCTTCTTGTACATTTCTTTCAAGTACTCCCTAAACCTAACCAAATCCAATGTAACATTTTGTTCCTTCAAATATACATTCATGAGAGACCAATCTATTCCTCTAAAAGCAACTGGGTCTCTTATTACCAAGTCATCCTTGCTATACTTCTCTAGCAAGCTACTCTCCTCGGCTTCGATCCTATACTCCATGTACTCTGACCCCACATTCCTAGCCAATCTCGCATAGCAAACCTCCGCCGCCCATTCAGTCCCAAGCGGCACCACTTGCATGAACACCGAGCCAGGCCGGAGAAAAATTGTATGTGTAAGGGCTGCACCATGTATACCAATCATTGCATGACCAGAATGTATCAATTCACAAGCTTCGTGCATAGTGGTCATAGGTGTTGGCTCAAAAATAATCACATAACAACCAATCTTCTCGGCTTCAAATTTTACTTCATTTTGGTTCAAGAGTACACGACCAACACCACCATTACGACTAATCAACACAAGAATTGGCCTAGATTTAGAATGATTAAACTTAAAGTGATGGTTTTGGTTTTGGCCATAGGCTTTGTCAATTAAGGCATGGAAATGGGTGAAAGTTTTTGAATTTGGTATTAATTTTGGGTCCATAGTGACCAAATCATGTGATATAATACCTACATTGGCAGAAGGAAAACAATAGGGGATAGTATCATTATCAAGGTTTATGATAGGGTATTTAGTGAAAGTACGTAATATTTCAACATCTTGATCAGGGAAGATTGAATTGGCGGTGATGAATAGGGGGATGAAGCCATCGTTGAAGTCATGGACGATGTTGCCAGTGAGTCCACCAGCACTGAATACTATGGCTGGGGCCTTGTGTTGGATTTCACAGTTTGGGATTATTGGGCTTGAAACAAGGGTGACCTCTTTGATTCTGGACATTGTGTGAGTCTCCCATTTTCGTGGATAGGGCCTGACTTTTTCTACCGTGGGCTTTTGTGGGGTCAAGGTTTTGGGGTCTATTAGAAAGAATGTTGAGTTAGTAGGGTCCAGTACTGTTGGGCCACTGATTGTACAGAAATCATAATTTTTGTGAGAACGGTCACAGCTGATATATTTTGCTTCTGGCTTCCTAATTGATTTGGATACTAAACTTTTCATATCTGCAACCATAAAGAATTTGAAAGAAATTTAGCCCCACCAATAAGCTTGAAGCTTCAAGATTATTTCAAATTGAAACAATTTTTTTTTTTTGGATATAGGAAATTTTAACAAAATTAATTTCATGGAAAAAAATAAGAGTAATATTGATGATTGTTTGCTTTATATAAATTATTTCTACACTAATAAAAATTAGTTTGTTGGATTCTTTGCTAAAAGAAAAATAAAAAATGTTATTTAGTACTATAAAGGCAGCTATGGTTTCATAAACATTTTGTTCCTTTTTCTTATCAAAAAAAAAAAAAAACATTGTGTTCCTTCTGACTGTGGAATCAAGCTTTAACAATTAAGTTTGTCAGTAATATGCCCTATGCTTAATATACACGATTAATTTACTTCCTAACAATATAAAGTTTAAGAATTAATGGTTCAATAGATAAATCCAAAATGCTTTCTCTTTTTTTATTTGGGTGTTTTTGCGAAGAAGGTAAGTATTTGATGACAATATTCTTTATAAGAGAACTGAATGTAGCAAGGGCATTGGCAGAATAGTGACAACTATCATTATTTAATAAATCAATTAGTAAAATCTCTAATGGTTGAATAAGAAATTTGAAGTTCAATATCCACTTATACTAAAAACCGATTGATGTCTTAATCTGATGATAAAGAGTTATCATCAAGAGTGGACACCATAAGTTGAAACTCTCTATAACTAAATCATTACTTTGAGAATTAGTAGTTATGGTTCTTCAAATAATAACAAGAGATTTGGGCACCAAAAATTTATTGGTGTCTTAACTTAATAATGTATGTCAAATTATTCAAAGTACCTAATTTATTATGTCTTACTTTCACTTAAGGGTTTTTTCGTGGACTTGTTTTAATCACGTAAAACACAGAGGCAATTACGAATGCTCATGCCAAAGCTAAGAGAATGGAACTTGTTGATAAGACACACCCTTATGTAAGAGGGAAATCTCAACATATCGTGCATCTATAGAATAATTTCTCATGATGTACAAAAGAATAAGAAACTGTTATAAGGGGCAAAAAAAGTTTTAGAACTTAGAAGAGTAAATCACAGTGAAGGTCCCTCCAGAAAGGAAATTCTTATAAATTTATTGTCTATCAAATTGTTAGCTATTGCTCATGTGGACCAACAACAGTTTTAGTCATAAGCAACTTTTTGAGAGAGTTTCAATCTACAGTGTATGTAGATATTGAATCCTAAATTTTTTATACAATCATCAAAAACTTTACCAGTTGAACTTATTGGAACCCACCATCATAAGCAAATTAGGTCAGTGTATCAAAGTTTACAAATTTCAATCCTATCCTATCTATAAAAGGAAAAACAAAATCATTCTTTAAAAAAACGAAGAGAACAAAGAAGGATTTTGTAACGCATACCTTGACTAATCTTGGTTGAATGAGAAATGTTCATTCTCAACATGGGCCATAAATAAAACTGAAACACCAAGAATATCACTAACATTGAGAGGCATGTTGAATCTCTATTCTTCATATCTCTATTCCAAGCCTTATTGGTATATAATTTGAACCTACATATATACCAAAAAACGAGTCAGACTCTAATATTCAAGGTTTTCTGTTTATTCATATTTTTCCGGCTATCAAGAATGAGCATACCTCGCCTTGCTGGTTTCAAAGCTCCTATCATTGATAGTTGATGATCTTCTATATTTATATAATGGATTCCACTTAACTCAAGTGACGAATGGTGAGTACATAAAAAATAAAGTATGCGTATATTAAATAGATTCTAATTAACTCAGTCAATAATTAAACTTTCTTATTATCAAAAATAATATTTATAATCGCATCTCACCTACACAACAAAATAGAGCAAACATTATAGATTTCAATTCTATCATATCTATAAACAAAATTACCTATGAAATAATTAGAGATATGAGACAATATATAGATTGGAGTCATACGTAGTAACACTAAGAGAAAAATCTGTACCTGATTAAAATTTTCAGGAATGTGAAGAGCAAAGAATAACTATATGCAGTTGTTAGATCTTTGGCTCAGTTGCTATTATTTCTTGAATGAAAACTTTCTATGGACATTAGGATGTTATTCAATAGACACCTAAAATTATATTTGAAATGCATTTAAGTAAAGAAAGCACACCTACCAAATAAAAGTTTTCTTGATGAATCGTATGTTTTTGAAAAGTCAAAAATGATTTGCCATTTATGGTGTAACGTAAATCATGCATGGGTTAGTTGTTATAAAATAAAATAAAAATCATGCTTGGATTAGGGTTGACACTTGAGACTTGACAGCAGTCAGCAGCCGCTCAAGTCTTACTCTCTCCTGTTTGAATTATTTAAAACTATCATTAAGAAAAAGAATTATCTAATATCGTTGGGAACGGTTTCAGTTAGCTCAACTAGTAAAGTTTTTATCGTCGAATAAAAAATTTGGACTTTGATCTCTGCCTAGTTAAGTACACCAAAATTTAATTAGTGTCTTAACCAAATTATCATGGACATCATAAGTTTAAAATGTTATTTTATACGTTAAAAAAAACAATAATAACAAAGGACCAAAAAAGCCACTCTTTTGCACAGTTGTTAATTTAGTAAATTATAATTAGAACAATAACACTTTAACTGTACCACTAATTTCACTTTTATTAACACTAATCTAAACATTCCATCTTAACAATTATGAAAAAAAAAATGTAAAATATTGTATCCCTACGATTATTTATTATCTAAAAAGGTGACAAAAGAGTGTTGGGTGTGAACTTGGGGTCCGTGGAGTGGATTGGTTTGAAAATAACAGGCGCATCACTAGCTGTTCTAAGTCCTTATTAGGTATCATAAGTATCTCAGTCCTAAGATGAAGTTTGAGTCATGACTCATGAGCTTAGGCTATAATTTGGGGCTGAAAGAATTTTTTTTTTTAAAGAAAGAAAAAAAGTTAAATTACAAATTACACCATATAATTGAGCCTAAAATTCAATTCAGTCATGTAATTTTAATTTTGTTCATCAATTCAATCATTTAACTTGTAATATTATTCAATTCAATCATTTCATCCAACCCAGTAGAGCAATTTCCATTAAAGTTGAAAATTTTGTTTACTTGTTTTTAATAAAAAAATGAAAAGAACATAAATAAAATAAAATAAAAGGGTTGGCTTGCCTCCTGTTTAGACATTATTATTTTCTAAAAAATGAGTCATTTTTCAAAATGCATTTTTTGGAAAACTATCCATTTAATTTTCCTATAATTGGTAGTATTCTTAGAAAAACTATCTCACCACCGTGTATCCTTAGTGCGGTAGTCACTCTACAAGTATAAGTGCTTGTGAGGTATGGAGGGCAAGGACCAGGATTCAAGTTTTTAGGAGGAAGCTTCACACACATATATACTTAAATTAAACTAGAGTAGAAATTCTATCCTATATCAACAAAAAATTTTAAAAAAAAAAATCTCATTTTCCTATATTTGGTATCATTCTTAAAAATGAAATAGAGTTGTTTTTAATAGTTTCCATATTACCTCTTAACTTTTTTTGTTTAGTATGACAAGAAATCAGGGCCGGCCCAAGGCCTAGGCCTAAGGCCCCACAACAAAATAAAAAATTTCCTGTTAAAAAATGCCTCATTTTCCTTTGTAAAAAGCCCAAAATTTTATAAAAATATAACATTTTCTAAAATAATTTATACTTTTTTTTAAGAGTGATATTAAAGATATCACAAATTTTACTATAGGTTTAATTGACATATCACCAATCACATAAAAAATTAATTCAAATATAAATAAATTAAGTTGTTGAAATTCAACAATTACAGTCATTACTATATTATATTGTGAACATTTTGTAATATCTTTAGTTTTTTTTTTTTTTTTTCATTTCTAACAAGGCTTTCAAAATAGAAGCTCAATCGAAATTTAAACCAATTGAAACCCTAAAATATTTAAAAAAAAGATGTTGTAAATGTGATAGATCATCAATGATGACTAATCTCTTCTAATAGTTTGAGACCTTAATTTTTGTAAACTAATCTCTTACAAAACCACATACCAAATAATATCTATCTCTTTCTCTTAAAAAGAATATATAAAATTAAAATTTAGATTACAACTGTACTTAACCATGCATAGTTATATATCTAAGTTAAAGTAAGTTCTTTTTTTAAAAAAAAAAAAATTTTGTTGTTCTTTTTGTTTAAATTTATGGTTCAACTATGATATTCAATCCTCTATATAAAATTAACCTTAGTTTAGTTAGTATTATTTATCAATTTCTATATTTACATCAAATTAGTCTTAATTTAATTGGTATTATATAATTTTATTTAATTAATATGTACATATTAAAAGGCCCCATATAAAATTTTTGTCTTATGCCCAAATTTTCTTGGGCCGACCCTGCAAGAAATAGATTTTTTTTCCTAGAAAATTTTAGGAAAAAACAAATATAAGTTATATTTTTAATAAGATTTTTCATTAACCAAAGATGTTTCCCTTTGATATATTTTTTCTGACACTACTGAGTACCAAAAAAAAAAAACTATTTTCACAAAAGGATCTCCCTCCTTTGCATTGTCAGGAAGCATAGTTCAAACTGCTCGCAAGATACTTTATCGCACATTGCTTAAACTAGGGTTGGATCGCTACCTTGCTTATTCCTCCACTTCCGTTGACAGCACTTCCCTCCATCCAAAAAGCTCTAGCTAGCAGGTACACTCCCACAGGGCATGTACCATAGATTTGAGTTGGAGGCTTCAAATCACATTGTTCATCACTTCACACTTGCCTATAATGCAATTAAAGTTTAGAATAAAATAAAATCAGTATGATTCTATCGAAATTAATAGATTTTGTATCTTGTTTTAATTAGTAGGCAAACTTCAATCACAACTTACCTCTTTTTGATTAATTTGGTCCTATACTCCTATCACAAAATGATCCCACAACACTTTTCAGTTTCTATACTTTGACTTTTCAAATTGTCTGGATGAAAATGAATATGTTGAGGGATTTTTAGATGGAACCCTGATGAATATGTTGAGGGATCTGAATATTCATGATATCTATTGAAATCTATGCTTATTTCATTATATTTGCTTGATTGTATCTCATATATGTTTCATGTTTTGGTCATGAAAGACAACACGCGCACGCACACGCATATTTATAGAGAGAAAAAGAGAGAGCTTGCTTATTTTCATACTAAAAAGGAGTATATAGTTTTTTAAAACCTCCTTTTTTCTTTTTCTTTTTTCTTTTAAGATAGATGGATAGTAGGGGAACGGGTGGTCAGATTCCAACCACAAACAAGAAGTACCACAAAAACATTAGAGACATAAAAACAATATTTCTCTTTACATGTTCACAAACAAACAAGAAAGAGTAGGAAAAAGATGGGATGATTCTATAATAATCAATGTTCGAAGGTCAAATTTGCTATATGAATCCTAATTAGGATTTTAGAAGCCTGATAATATAATTCTTTTTAAATTAAATAGGTCAATAAAATAATCCAAAAAATTTATAATTCAGTAGAAAATCATTAATAATCAAGAGAGAATTTTGATGGCCTTCTGTGAATAGTTGAGCTAATTACTGATTGGGTTTAATAGTCTCTTTAAGTATTTTAATAGTCTCATCAATTTCAGTGTTCTAATGCTTTTGGCTGTATCATTTTAGTTCCAGGGGAAACAAAAATGTTGGTTCTAGTTACTTTGATTGTTTTTTAATTATATCGTTCTCATGTTTGTGCTAGCTCTCTTATCATAGTTCTGTTTTGTCCTGAGTCATCTTGAAACCTCTAATGACTCTATTTTATTTTATTTTTTAGAAGAAAAACATCAGACTTTATTAAACAAAACTTGCTATATTGGCATGAATTACAGAGTACATATGAGACGGAATATCCTCCATTCACACAGTACAATCTAGGCAACTAATATGACTCTATTTGATTTGAATCCTATTGTTTGTCTTTCCAGTGATTCTAACTATATATATCTCTTTTTTTCCAATACATATATGGCAGCCTATATACCGAAACTCCAACTTGATCATGTTTTTATTTTTCTGCCCATTTTTTAGGAAGCTAGAATAAAGGTACAATTAAAATTTATGGTGGTTTAGATCAGAAACAAAAATCCTATTCTGATTTTTCCCATTTTAATTGTTCCAAAAATATCTATTTACTTTCAAATCAATCATGATAATACCATTTGCATCTAAAAACTGGAGTAACAGTTTAGTTTATGTCTTTGATACCTAACTGCTTAAACTATTTATACACCCATGTTTCCTATTGAAAAATCCTGTCCTTAGACTTGTTCCTGGCTATTAGATCTATGTGTTTATTTTTTTCTAGTTCTGATTTGTCAGTGTAGTACCTTCTAGGCTTTGTATCGGGTTTGAGTGCCAACTTTTTTGTTATAATTAGTTAGTTTTTCTTTAACCTTACTGGAAGCAATACACCTTTAAAATCAATGCAGAAGGGAGATGATCCAGGGAAGGGTTGGGAATACCTGAAAATACACAAATTTCAAGATCT